>LNAC01000497.1:1291017-1312426 GCA_002007465.1 Ailurus styani | reverse complement strand
CCATTTTTTTTTTTTTTTTTTTTTTTTTTTGGTTTCTGATGTCTTCAGATTTGTCTAGTGTGTATTTTCCTTGAGTCGGGGTTGGTATTTGTGGTTTTTTTCACTCATTCATCCATCCTTCTCTGGGCAAGATGACTAGAAGGAGGAATTCACAGTAAAAGAAAGATCCAGAGGTGATATACTCTGCCACAGATCTAATCAACATGGATATAAGTAAACTGTCAGAGGTAGAATTCAGGATAACAATTATAAAATTACTGGCTGGGCTTCAAAAAGCATGAAAGACACTACTAGAAAAACTCTTAATGCAGAAATGAGATCTAATCAGACCAAATTAAAAATGCTCTGACTAAGAAGTAGTCTTAATTGGATGCTCTAATACCTAGGGTAACTGAGGCAGAAGACAGAGTAGGTGACATAGAAGACAAGTTTATGGAAAGGAAGAAAGCTGAGGAAAAGAGAGAAAAACAGCTAATAGACCATGAGGGGAGGCTTCGAGAACAATGGTGCCATGAAATGAAACATCAGAATTATTGGAGAGCCTGAAGGAAAGAAATGAGAGAGAGGGCCAGAAGTTATATTTGAGCAAATCATAGCTGAGAACTTCCCTAATCTGGGGAAGGACACAGGCACTCATGTCCAAGAGATAGAGAAGACCCCTCCCAAAATCAATAAAAATAGATCAACACCCTGAGAAAATCCTGAAAACATCTTGAGACAAGAGGTTTCTAACCTACAGAGTTAGGAATGTTAGGCTGACATCAGACCTAGCCACAGAGACCTGGCAGGCTGGAAAGGGCTGGCAGGATATATTCAGGGTACTAAATGAGAAAAACATGCAGCCAAGATTTCTTTATCCAGGAAGGCCTGTCACTCAGAATGGAAGGAGAGAATAAAGGACTTCCAGGACAGACAGAAACTGAAAGAATTTGTGACCACCAAGTGAAATTGAAGCAGTAATCAAAAACCTCCCAAAAAATAAGAGTCCAGGGCCAGATGGTTTCCCAGGGGAATTCTACCAAATATCTAAAGAATAAATAATATCTATTCTACTGAAGCCACTTCAAAATATAGAAATAGGAGGAAAACTTCCAAACTCATTCCATGAGGCCAGCATTACCTTGATCCCCAAACCAGACAAAAACCTCATCAAAAAGGAGAATTACAGCCCAATATCCCTGATGAACATGGATGCCAAAATACTCACCAAGATACTAGCCAATAGGATCCAACAGTACATTAAAAGGATTATTCACCATGACCAGGTGGGATTTATTCCTGGGCTGCAAGGGTGGTTCAACATTTGCAAACCAATCAACATGATATATCACACTAATAAAAGAAAGGACAAGGACCATATGATCCTCTCAATGGATGCAGAAAAATCATTTGACAAAATATGGCATCATTCCTGAATTAAAACTCTCCACAGTGGAGGCATAAAGGGAACATACCTCAATATCATAAAAACCATCTATGAAAAACCCACAGCAAATAGCATTCTCAATGGGGAAAAACTGAGAGCTTCTCCCCTAAGGTCAGGAACATAACAGGGATGCCCCACTCGCACCACTGTTGTTCAACATAGTACCAGAAGTCCTAGCCTCAGCCATCAAAAAGCGAAAAGAAATAAAAAACGTTCAAATTGGCAAAGAAGAAGTCAAACTCTCACTCTCTGCAGATGACATGATCCTTTATGTGGAAAACCCAAAAGACTCCACCCAAAACTGCTAGAACTCATACAGCAATTCAGCAATGTGGCAGGTTACAAAATCAGTGCACAGAAATCAGTTGCATTTCTACACACTAACAATGAGACTGAAGAAAGAGAAATTAAGAAGTCGATCCCATTTGCAATTGAACAAAAACCATAAGATACCTAGGAATAAGCCCAATCGAAGAGGTAAAGGATCTGTACTCTAACAACTACAGAACACTCATGAAAGAAATTCAAACTGTCAGTTAAGGTACATTTCCTTGCATGACACCCCAGAGCATCAAAATGAAATAATTGCACTAATGCTAGAGAGAATTTCCAGGAATGCTGTGGAAAGCATTAACAGATCATCCATTCATTTGTTTATTTAACAAATAATTATTGAGCAACTTCTATATTCCAGAGATAGTATATATGTTATATATATATATGGCATATATGCTATATGCTTCTAGGCTCTGAAGACACAGAAATACAAAAAAATAAAATTTAAAAATTAAAAATAAAATAAATTTTTAAAAACTCTCTGCCTCAGGAAACTTACTTTGGACTGAGAGGAAATAGAGAAATAAGCATATAATGTCAGATGGTGATAAGCTCTGTGATGAAAAACAAACTAGGTTAAGGAGGCAAGTCAGGAAAATAAGGAATAGGGACAGCATTTTAAGTACGCAGCAATAATCTCTCTGAGGAGGTGACATTTGAGATGAGAACCAAAATGGAGAGATGAAACCAAATGGGAGAAGAGTATGCACATATGTGAAAGAAAAGCACCCAGGCAGAGTGAACCAAAGGTGAATGGGAATATGCTGTTAAAAATAAGACAGTAAGCCCAGCATGGACTTGCTTATGCTAAGGCACACATCAGTGAATGGAGATCTTATTTACTATAATTCTGGTTCCCCTAGAAATGGCATCTTAAACCAGTTGATCAGGAATCACCTGATCAGCACTAGTTAGATCATCTGCCTGATAGACCCTACATCCCCTAAAGGAAATCAACCTTGCAGTAACTAACCTGCTTTTTCACCTATAATAACTTCCTTGTTCCTACTCCCATCAGGCTATAAAAATATTTCATTTTGTTCAGCTGTTTGAGGCTCCTTTCTACCTTCTAGATTGTATGCTGCCCTATTCAAACTGATTGCTGCTCAAATAAACTCTGAAATTTTTAAACATGCCTCAGTTTCTATCTTTTAACAGTTCTAGGGTCAGAAGAGGGAAGCGAATGATACCCCCCCCAAAGGCGCCCAGGAGTTAATGAGCAACCAGACATAGGTACCTGTCTGTGGGGGTCTCAGAGCATGTTGATTTCTCATTGCTTCTAGAGATGGTGGGTAAATTCCCCTAGGATCCTAACTCTGCTGTTCTTGTGTTTTGAGGTTTCAGACTTTATTTGAACCTTTCTTTCTCTGGACTGGATCTGGAAACAAGTGGAGTTGTATTGGTCCAAATTAAAAACCAGGTTGGGTCCAATAATAGGCTGGGTCCAACTTGACAACTGCACCTGGTCTCTGGACCTTGAGAGGGTAGTACCTTTTGCATCCTATTTGGGGACAGCTTTTGCACCCAAAGTGTTGTTCAGTACTGCCAGGAAAACTTACTGTTTGTCCCAAGTGAAACCTGGAAAGATATTTGAAAGAACTTTTTTAAGTAACTCTGTGGTCAGAAGTTGGCCAAATTGGAAACTGGTATTTAGAGCCTAATAGGAAATTCTTTAAGCCTTCTCACCTAAGCTAAAAATGAAAACTGTTAAGATTTCCATTTGTGTCTGTCTGTAGGTCTATGTGTATGCATTATAGATATGTGATATTTTTCTACCTCTGGATGGTCTTGCCAAAATTAATCTGTAAAGAGCTCTATTTAATTAAAGAAAAACAAGCATTTATATAAATTAAGTATACTCTCAGAAATATAGAAACAAACCCAACTGTTTTTCAAGTTCACGTGATCTAAAATAATCTTCAGCAAAGGTTGTTTAAGTTTGTTGGCTTCATTAAAACAGGCATATGTTAAGAGTTATCATCATTAAATATAATACTTCTATTCTACCTAGGTTTACTAAATGCCAAATAAACTCCTGTTATATCTGTTACAGAATTTTCCAGTGATAAAAATAACTGAAGGTAGTGGTTAGCCATGAAATGTCTTCTAAAATTTTCTTTTTTTTTTAATTTTATTTTTATTCTTTGCCCAAGGGGTACAAGTCTGTGAATCATCAGGCTTACATCTTTCACAGCATTTACCAAAGCACAAACCCTCCCCAATGTCCATAACCCATCCACCCTATCCCTACCCTCCCACCCCCCAGTAACCCTCAGTTTNCCCCCCACCCTGCCCCTCAAGTTCCTCATATCAGAGAGATCATATGATAATTGTCTTTCTCTGATTGACTTATTTCGCTCAGCATAATACCCTCCAGTTCCATCCATGTCGTTGCGAATGGCAAGATTTCGTTTCTTTTGATAGCTGCATAGTATTCCATTGTATATATATACCACATCTTCTTTATCCATTCATCTGTTGATGGACATCTAGGTTCTTTCCATAGTTTGGCTATTGTGGACATTGCTGCTATAAACATTCTAAAATTTTCTCTTTTTTTAGAATAATTTATTTGTTTGAGAAAGAGAGAGCACCTGCACAGTGGGGAGGGGGAGAGGAAGAGGGATACAAAGTCTCAAGCAGAGTCTTCACTGAGTGAAGAGCCCCACACAGGGCTTGATCTCACAACCCTGAGATCACAGCCTGAGCCAAGAATGAGACACTTAACCAACTGCACCATCCAGGCACCCTTAAAATTTTCATGACTGATCTAAACATAATTGTTAAAAACATGTGGATTAAATAGATTTAAGTAAAATAAAGTTATAAATGTGTAGTAGTATGTCTACTTAAAAATAGATTTCAATACCTTTTTGGTGACTTGAAACTTTATAGTTATACTGAGATTAAGTTAAATGATGGATATTCATTGAATATCTAGATCATTTCCAAATAAAATTAAATACTAAGGCATTAATTACTGAACACAGATTTATCCACTTTTGGCTTCCTTTTACAGAGTAACTAAAGACATTTGGGGCTATTATTAAACTTGTTTTGTGCCATATTGGAAAATTTACTCTGAAGAAGATTATTTGTCTAGGAATTATGGAATGTATTTATAAATTTGCTAATCCACAATTACTTCTTAGTTTTCACTAGGAATTAAGGATTCTAAAGGTTAAGAATTCTAACTAATATATGTAATCAAAACTACTAGAAATAATAAGAGCTTTAAAAACAAGCTATGGTATCAATAGTGTACTTACGTAAAATTAAAACTTGGACTTAATTTTCTTTCATCTGTTAAAAGGACAAAATTCCTCTTGGGCTATTGATCTGCTCTTGATAAAAGACTGTGAAATATGTTTCTTTGGCCTTTAAGTAACCTACTTGGAAAGAAAAGATTTTATGTTTCACTAAAGTAATTTACTATGCATCACATTGTCTTAATTAGTCTTTGATTACTTAAGAAAACTCAGTCTTCTCAATATTAAGAATGCTAAGTCCTGTTCATAGCTGTGTAACCTTGTGTATTTGCCTTTAACATCTTCTATTGTCACTGTGGATAAATAGATAAGTAAGTATTATTTCATAATGGTCTGTGATCCTATTTAATCAAATGCTCAAACCTTTTGATATTTTCTCAAAATCGAATTCTAAATTCTTTTTGACCTCAAACTAACTTTGAGATTTCGAAGCAGGTCCCTGGAAAATCTCAAAAGATTTTTCTCTAACCTTGTGAAAGAGAGATGTTAAACTAATTAGGTTTGCATATTGTGTTAAATTACATGGGAAACATTTCAAAGAAGGGATGACAAACTTCCTTAGGTTGTATAGATGCATGTTATTAACGTAAATGTTCTAGAGATTGTACAAAATTCCTGGAAATCCGATATGTCCTGGTGTAATGTTATCAGTCATAATTCAATTACCTTAAAATGTTGTATGTCACAGAAATAACCAAATTTCCTTGTCAGTTTTATTATAATGAACCTTCATCAGATCTTTAACCATGGGCATTTTTAAGACTTGTCATTTACAGATAGTTATTGTTTTACTCTGATGTTTTTACAAAAGTGCTCATCTTGGGAAAGATTCATGAAAAGGACTCTGACATGTATTCTAGAATATGGGTTTCTGATGACTTTAAGATCATAAAACTGAACTTGGCAAGAATTGCCAGAACTAATAGAAAACCTGGATTCAAGCAGAACACAAATTAATTACATGGAATTGAATAAACTTATGAGGATGTTATATATATATACGTTGCTGGTTTCTCAAAGTTTAATTTTTCCAGATTTAAGAAAAATATTTTCCTCTTAAGCTACCTATGACTTACAGTAATTGTGTGAAGTATACCTTTGTAAACAAAATTTAAACATTTACTTTTTCTCTCTATCTGATGTGTCCAGAATTTGGAAATTGGAGTATTCTTATGTTCGTGGCAATATAGTTATTTGCGTAAGTTAGTAAGAATCTGTCTTCTTGTAACAGGACACATTTGGAAACATTGGTTATATTACCAATGGTAGTATACCAATTGGTTATACTACTTTGATTGGAATGTCATACTCGAGAATGTGCAGAGAATCTGATATGACCAGACAGCTTTAAGGAACTAAAATTGACTTTATGGAGCCAATAGAAGCCCCTTGGGAAAAAATGGCTTTGTTGCTTGTTTACAGGGTTCCTGGCAGCCTAGCCAGATGAATAAGGAAGATCACTTGCTAGCAGGCCCAGAAAACTTGGGATATCTTGGGGACCTCATAAAGGGAAGAATTCACCCAAATCTATAGGTATTTCAGGTACAGTCCAATTGTGAGTCCTTGGCTTGCTTCTTAGCTTGGTGAGGCTTTTAAAAGTCTAATCAAAGATTTCTTATGAACAGTTCCAGAAAATGTGATTTTAAAAGGGCCTATATGGTCAATCACTATTCTTGCCACACTATGTAAATAATCAGGACACGTTTAATGGGACTTGACTTATTTTTCCAAACAAGTAAGTCTTACTGTGTTATCTTCAATAGAAATTATGGTAATTGTAGAGGAAAAAAATGTGTTTCAGTAGAAAATCACGACACAACTTTGTGGATATCAAATTCTAGTACTGCTCCTTGACCTTGGGGTTTTGTTTTATACCTATAAACTGGACTGGACCCTGAATTCTTCTAGTTTTCTCAAATAGCTAGCTACAACTCTCCAAACAAATGTTTCAAATTTTCTCCCACACTTCTGGTTTGAAATCACTAAGAACAACCCTTGCACCTCCTTGGAAGGAACTATGCCAGGTCCTCCTCACTACTTGGATGGGAGTCAAACTTCAGGGACTTGAACCTTGGGTCTATATCTCCCAATTAAAAAGGACTCCTCCAGACATTTGGAATAGCACCCTAGCTGGAGATCTAAAATTAATGTAGCCTAAGGAGGTTCCTGTCCAAAAGCAGATGCCATCTTAAGGTGAACCGCTCTCCCAAGATCATGAATCAAGATCATCAAATCCAGCATGAAAGCTTTCTTCCTTTTGTCTTTTTGCTGCTTGTATTTTCTCTCTGTTAATGCATGGGAGGACAATGCTCCTCAACTTTGGTAACTGTCTCTGAATCAATCGCTGAAGTAATGTCTACCTAACAAAAATCCCTATATTCTCTGGCCAAAGTTGTTCTTCGTAACAGGATAGTCCTTGATTATATTTTAGCTGAGCAAGGAGGTGTGCGAGCTATGGATGACACCACTTGCTGCACATGACTTGACACTTCTTTGGAAGCTAAGAAGCAGCTACATAAGATGACTGAACAAGCCAGTTTGCTTAAGAAGGAGACTCCTTCAGTGGGGTCTTTCTTTGACTTACTTGAATCTGATTGGTTTGCATCTCAAGAACCATTGTTCTAAAGTGCATTCTAGACATTGGGAATTATTCTGCTTATAATAATCATAGTAGTCTCCCTGTGTGCTCTGTTCTCTCACCTTGCTCGTCTCAGAAGAGGGAGTCTTTGGGAGAACAGGGTGTCTTTTCCTTTTGCAAATAAACTCTCAAAATTTTTAATATATGCCAGTTTATCTTTTAACAGCTCAGATTCACGGGAATGTGAGATGAGCATGGATGAAGAGTGTGGTGAAGGGTGAGCAGGAGACGGTGGGAGGAGGAGGCAGTACATGGCCTTGCAACCAATGTAAATGTTTGGCTTTCACTCAAATGCCATCGGAGGGTTTTGAACTTAAGAGTGGCACAATCTGGCCAAAGTTTTTAAAGGATCATGAGGATTATTGTTGGAGAATAGGCTGTAGAAGGGGCAGAACAAGTTAGGAGGATATTACAATAATAAGGGCAGAAGATGGTGTTGGCTTGAACAGGGTGGGAGCAGTAGAGGTGACAAACAGTCAATTGTGAATATATTTTGAAAATAGAGGTGACAGAATTTGTTGATGAGCTGAATGTATGGGGTAAGAGAGGAAAACAGAAATCAAGACCAACTTCATGAATTTTGACCCAAGAAAATGATAGAATTTACTGTCAAATAGAAAGCTGCAACAGAATTAAATAAGGAGCACGCATGAATTGAATTAAGAGTTTGGTTTGGGATGTATTAAGTTCAAGACACATGTTATATATCCTGGTGGATCGGGCAAGTGGGCGCTTGGATTTACATGTCTGGAATTTCCAGAAAAGTTTAATGCTAGAGATACATTTGGAAGTTACCACTTACAGAGCTGGTATTTGAAGCAATGAGCACCTTCTTGTTTAAGCCTCCTGAATTTCACTAATTGTCTAGATTTATGCAAAGGTAAACGGAATACAAATAGTATAATAGAAATCTGTCTGTGGAGCTTGTATAGTCAAAGTAGAAAATCCTCTGGACCTTTGAGATTGCAATCAGTTTACTAGCTCTGCTAAAGGAATTTGATGGGCATAAATGTGAGTGTAATATAGGACTATGACCCAAGAAGAGAATTTAGATCATCAAAGAGCCTTTGTAGAATACATCAAAAGGACATCTGAAACACACATATGGGAAACGCAAGTTATATATACATACGTATATACACACGTACTTATCCAGATATACACATATTACATATTATATATATATACATACACACACACTTGCCATAAGCATTTATACATATTCAAAAAGAATAGTATCCAATTCTATCTTTTTTTATATTCTCTATCTCTAGTCCTCCCGCTCTAACTCAAGACTTTCAAATCTCTCTTTTTCTGTCCCTTCCCTGTTCATCTCAAATCAAAAATTCCAATTTCTAAGATGACTCTTACCAGACCAAACACTTAGACTTGGGGGAGAGCAGCATTTTTTATAAGCTAACTTAGGATCTGTTATCATTTTTTAAAGATGACACTTGATTTCTCACCTAATGTGCTAAAGAATGGCAGAGAGGAGGCCTCTGGGGAGAGAATGAAATTTTCATAGCTTAAACACTAAAAATAACAGCCGCATAACACTGAATCTCATTTCCAAGCAGCGAACGCTTTTGCTCTCCCTTCCACTGTGGTGTTCACAAGATGCCTTTCAGAAGCCCACACATTCATTCCACCCCCATCACACATAAACACAAACACACACACACGTACACATGCACCACCAGTTATGCTGTTACCTCCGGTAAACTTGGAGAATGTGTGTCATAACTAGATCGTTCTCTTGTCAGGTTATCATAATTTACTGCCCGGAAAATGAGTCTGTGGTTGCAGACCATTTTGTTCCTTATGTGGCAGATTTGGGCAGAGCCGGGGAGAATAATGAATGCAGCTGCACGTCCAGTGTGTTGGGGTGGGTGAAGACTCAGACCCAAAGTGAATTAGAGAAAGAGGAAACCTGAGCCAGAGGCACGACCCAGCTCACTCAAGCTTTGTCAGTCACTGTTTACATCATGCTCGCCCATAAAATAGATAATGACAATATTTCCACATATTTCTAAGCTGCTACTCTCTGGGGAAGTCTAAAAGTTCACAGTGGCCTTGTAAATAAGTTCCAAATCTTTAACAGACCATGAAACATGAGATCGGCATTTCACCAATCACTGCATCAGACCTCCCTATGCCTCTGGCAAAAGACGATTCGCAAGGCCACGTGGAAGCAGTGAGCCACTGGGAGAGTTCTAGAGCCCACACAGGCACTGGTCCTCCTCTGGCCCTGCTCCGCTCTTCTGCCCTTAAATCCTGTTGTAAGTCCCCTGGGAGAGCCGTAACCGTCCCTTCACTCCCTGGAATCTTGTCCTAGAGTGTTCCAGGGGGAAAAAAAGATGGCTCTCCCTCTTCCTGAGGGCCTTAAACACTAAAAATCACCAAGGCCCTTCTTCATTGACTTCAGGAGAGAAGCATTTCCTTATCCTGCCAAGGTCTCAGTTAGCAGAATACAGGATTAACATATTCAATTCCATTGACACTTGATGTGCTAGACTTTAAAAATCAGTTTCAACATCTGCAGGGCACTTCAGAGTTTACAAGTATCTTCACACCCCCTCACCTCAGTGAGTGCTTTCAACAAGGCTCTGGGAGAATCCTGTGGGTAGTACTCTCCCATCTTACAAGTGAGTAAGGAAGGCTCAGCGTTAAGGCAGTGTGGAGGACAAGGTCAATGGGAAAGACTGGCAACAAGAGGCTAACTGGAGGTCCCTGAATTGAGGTCCATCTAAATAAACTACATTAACTTGTCTTTTTTTTTTTTTTTTACTTTTTAATAAAATTATTTTATTTCAGATTACTAAAAAAGAAGTACAGAGACCATCTTTCTGTTCATATGCTTATTTTGACTGTAATAAATTATGTTCTCCAAAAGCAAGATGCAGTGTGTGATCACATCATCGTTACATGTGATTTTTGTGAACACAGCTTCTGTAAAATGGAAAGGAGATATTGTCAGCATTCAAAACCCTCATGTCAGATGGACTTGACTTTGCCACTCAGGCAAACTTACGAATTCCTCCAAGTCAATTCACTAACCTCTAAAATTGATTTATTGTCCCTGCAAAGGCTATTATGATTCAGGGAGATGGAGAATTGCAGGCACCAGACACAGAGCTGGGCATGCATTCTGGGAATGCTAACTCCCTTTGTGCTTCTCCTCCACCGTCCGCACCATCTTCAATACCCACACTAGTATCATCACCATAATTGTCACTCTGATGGTGATGACGCCTCTCCTGCTTCCCATGCTTACTGTGTACCAGGCACCACGCTGAGTGAATTCCAGGCACTCCTCTACTTAATCCTTGCCACAACCCTATGAAGTAACATTATTATCTGCTTTATTGCAAAAGCCTGGGGAAAAAACTCTAATTCTCAGAGCAGTCATGAAAGGCTGAGATTCCCTCTGGTCTGTCTGACTCTATTGTCCCAATCTCAGTTACTTTGGTACACTGCCTGAACACCCAGGTCTCCTCCTGAGCACAATTTTCTCTGCTAGCCTCAGACATCTGCCCTCCCCTGGTCCAAAGCCCTAGTCCTCATTTTCCCTGAACCACTGTGTAACTAGACCAATAATAGCTTCCAGGACCTGGGCTTACAGGGCTCTCATCAAGTGTTGCCAGACTTAACAAATAAAAAATAAAAATTCAGAATATTCAGTTTATTCAGAAATATTCAGTTTGGGTTTCAGAAACACAACTATTTTAGTTTAAGCATGTCCTAAATACTGAGTGATATACTGACTTGCATGGAACCCATTTATACTAAAAATAATAATTGATTGCTTACATGAAATTCAAATTTAACTGGGTGTCCTGTATTTTATCTGGTACCCTTGGGCACTTCCCATACCATAACAGCCTCTGTCTATTCTGTGTGCCCCATGTCTGTCAACCATCTTCCTCAAACCACACTGTGGTAGTCTATTACCTCAGTAGATTTTAAGGGGACGATGCCTCCAGTGCTCACATTTTTGTAGAGTTCCCTTTTCTTGAATCTTGGCCAACCTACGACACTAGCAAGAATACAGTGCAGTTGATTCTGTGCCTGTTCTGAACCCAACCCTTCAGGAGTTTCTGTGTTTGCACTCTTGGAAGTTCTAAACTCTCATGTAAGAATTCTTCTCACCCTGCTGGAGAGACTGCATGCAGAAGCCAGATTATGGAGAGAGGCCCCAAAACTACATGAAGGAAAACCAAGGAAATCAACCGATAGCAAGAATCAAAGCTAAATATATGGTCCTAGTCAAGCCATTACATCCGGACCCTAGCCATTTGCACCATCCATGATCAAGTGTCAGAATGTGAGCAAAGAGGGCATTCCAGCCCCAGCAAACTCAAGTGAAAGAGTGATATTCAATCCCTACTGTGTCCTGTCCAAATTCCAGACCTTCATAACCATGAGAAAGTAATGATACTTTCTACTCTTAAGTTTCGGAGTGGTTTGTTATGCAGCAATAAGTAACTAAAACACATTCCTAAGTATTTTTTTCTATAAAGTTCAGAGGTTAACATAAGCACCCAGTTTAACCCACTTATTGCCATGGATTCCCCCCAACCCAATCTTTCAAGCTCCGATTCTAGATCCAAGCTCTTTCTGTAATTATAACTTTAAAGGCTGCTGGAGCCATATTTTCAGTTACAGCTGTGAACTAAGATGTGTCAGGGCACAGTGGGCAGTGATCTTGTTCTGCAGCAAAGCAGAAGCAGCCCAGCACCAGCCCACACCCAGGGAGGCATTAGCAGAGTAAGACTGAGAGAAGATTGCCTGGCACCTGCCTGTTCTCAGCTGGGGATCCTACCAATCCCATTAGTTTTGTGCTTACATAATCACAAAGTCCACCTACGTACCTTTCAAAAGAAAAATTCCAGGAACTATGGACCATAATATATATCTGAATTATTAGCTGGGTTGGTACACTGAGGGGAGGGTTGATAAAAACACAGTGAGAAAAGTGCTAGCAGCATCGACAGGAAAACACAAGACCTTCCAATATTGATTCACAGTTTAAAAAATAATAATGCCATTATTTGACCCCCAAAATTGGCTACATCATATGCTATGCTTCATGTTTAATGTCCAATATACTTATTAGGCTTGATTTCAGTGGAAGATTGCTGTATAGAATATTAAGAAAGGAAATTCATAATTCCCCAGAATTAGGGTTGGTGTCACTGGGCCCTTAAAATATGTGTATCATCAGAAAATGTATTGAGGGTAAAAACCCTTGGCAGAATTAGTTAATGCTGCTGGAAAGGAAACCTCAGAGGGAAGACTCTCAAAAGAGAGAGCTTTGGCCTGAAGTCTTTGCATTAAACTACAATATGGGTACTAGAAAGTAAGAAATTAACTTGAGATATGGCAGTTCTTTTTAAGGAATCAAAAATCCCTTCATTTTAACTTAATTGATTACTCCAGAGTAGACTTCTCATGAAGGAAATTGCCCTGTGGCTGGATCCTTTAATTGAAGGTATATTCATTTAAGTACCTCTTATTTGCCAAGCACCATGACTGGTTCTGGGGATTTCACAATAATTAGCACATGGTCCTGGTCCTCAACAAGTGTACTGGTTCACACAGGAGCCACAGCTGAAAGCCAGACTCTTCAGGTGGGGAGCTGACAGATGCCATATGTGGGGAGATAAAGGAGGAAGGGGTATGGTCATAAAGCTACAATGCCAATTCTGCACTAGGCCTGAGACATGTCAGATTTATGCAATTCCTGTGATTCAATTCAGGAGACTGACTCTTCAGGTGACCTTGAGAAAGCAAGTGAGTCTGTAAGGACCCTATTAGCTAGCTTTATCTAAATGTTGATTATTTCCCATGGCATTGAGTTTATGGTGTCAGACAGAACTGGATTCAAATCACTGGCTTTGGATATATTACCACCTTTTGAGACTCGGTTTCCTCATCTGTATAATGGGGATAATGACATTTATTTCACAGAGTTTTTGTCAAATGTACATGAGAGCCGGACAATTTAGATCAGGTTCCTAGGAAGTAGAACTAAAGCTTAGTTCATGGATAAGTGACTTATGAAGAAAATGTTCCCAGGGAGTCCAGCAAGAGAGTGGAGGAAGCAGGACAGGGAGGAGTAAAATGAGATGTCATCTCAGGGAGACACATGCAAAAGATGACCTCAGCCTGACTCTACAGGGAAGCTCTGGAATGTGTTATGGCCCAGAGTTTGTCCCAACTGGAGGCGAGGGAGCAGGACCTTCATATCCCAGCATTCGTCAGTCACCAGCTAAGAGCTGCTACAGAGCTGGAAGGGAACCCTACACTTGCAGGTACTTCCAACTCTTCACACTTGAGTGAAAGCAATTCCCACAGCAGAGTACAGTCTGCCAATGATAGCCCTGAGACTAGCTGTTGTGAAGGAAATCTCCACTGAAGCTGGGGGATAGAGCACAGACATGGCAAAAGTACCCAAGGGAGTCTGGGTACAGCTCCAGTAATATCCACTTCAATCTTCCAGACGCATGGTAGTTACTCAGTAAATGGCCCTTTCTCCTTTTACTTAGAAGGGGGTAAGGGTGGCACACACGTCTTCTCTTTTTGTACATTGTAGTCAAGGCAACTTTATAGGCTCTCTCTTATTTGCAGCTCAGAATCATGTTTTATGGCAATACAAATTTGAGATTTCCAAATGTGCAGAAAAACCCACCCAGGTCCAACGAAGAAAAGGAAGGGTGGATCCCTGACACATTGTCATGGGCTATTGCCCTTCAATCCCTCAGTTTCTCCTCTAGCAATTCCCTAGTAGACTGGAAAAGTCCCTTTCACCTCAGTTTTACCACTGTCTCACCTGCAGGGCAGAAAGCAGCTAACAGGGCAACAGGGTAAGCAGGCAGTGTCGGCACAACACAGGCACGCAAAGGTTCCCTGCCCCAGTGAGAGGCATTTTGGTTCAGTGTACTGCAGTGACTGGGTGTCCACACCAGAAGGTCCCTTTATTTCCCACTCTGTGCAGGGCCAGTGGCTGGCCCCATCTACTTCTCTTAGGAGTGACTGCCTCTCCAAAGCTAGACCAGACCTCTCATAACTTGGGAAGGGTTTGTGCCCAAATGAAGGAAAGCACATTGTTTAAAGGAGCCCAGTGTCCTAAACAAGGAGGGAAGAGAGGGGTCAACATAAATCTGGGGCTTCAGGAAAGGGGCCTAGGGAGAGCTGAGGTCTACTGAGAGTCTGGTTTGGGCCAGGATCTCTATTTCTTGGGTTTAAAAACCCATTTTAGTAGCTGCAGTCAAATGTCTTTTTATGAGAGAATAATTTTTGCTTAGGAAATATTTTGATAGACAACATTGTCTGGGAAAGTTGAGACCCAAGACCCTAAGAGCTTGGTCCATAAGAAGACAAGGAAGTTAAGAAATTATGCAGTTATTCTACCTGGTAAGTTAAGCATTTGGAGTCTAGAGCCAGTGAGGAGAGAAGGATTTGGAAAAGTGGGAGAGGGAATGTGGGGAGAGGGAGTGGGAAGTCTGAGTCTACTCTACTCTCAGACTAATGCCAATCCCTGTAGTCTCTTGATCTTCAGGTTCTCCTTACTGGGATGGTCCTGTCCCCAAGCCTGTAACTTGACCCCTCCCAAGACATTTGTCCAGAGTCTAACTCTCCCTGAAGCCATAGCCTCCTGTGTCCTAGTACTCCCATGCCAGCAATTTGAGCCCCATCGCGCCTGGCCAGGACAACAGCCGCCCATGACTTCTAAGCAGCATCAGAAGCCCCACCATCCATGGCCTTGAATGTCCAAGTGGGCTCCAAATTATCCCAGTTCTTGTCTGTCACTCTGGACACCTGATGATGAACAGGGCACCTGCCTCTTTGCCATTAACATTACACTAGGCTGGAGCATCTATAAGGGCCTGTCTTGTCTTCCTGGCACAGCACCTCAAGAAATGACCCATGTCCAAGTCCTCCTAAAGACAAGCAGCTTCTGTCTGTCTTCCTGCTGGCTCTCTACTACTGATATTTTATCCTGCCTTTGTTTTTAAATGAGGTGTTTATAAAATGCTGCTAACCCCAAAAGACTCTAAGTGCTTGAGAGCATGAACTGTACTGTTTTCATCTCTGCCCTGCCATAGCCCTTATGCCATCAGCCAGTGGCGTTGCTCCCAGGGCAAGCCAGGGTCTCTGCCCCATTCTGAGTAAGTGGAGTCATGGATCAAACTGACATCTTCTTAAATTATAATTCCATCTGGGGTTAGGAACGTGGGGAAATGGGCATGATCATACACAACTGGTGTCAAGTACATTAATTCGCCCTCTCTAGAGGTATTTGGCAATAATTATCAAGGACCCTAGTGTGCATGCCCTTTGATCTCATAATTCCACTTTGGGAAATATACCTACAGGAAAGCACAAAGTTTCGTGTGTAAGGAAATTCTCATAAAGAAATATTTATGATAGTGAAACCTGGAAATAGCTTACAAGTCCAATAACAGATAAATAAGTTTTATTATGTACAAATGATGAAATACTTTGTAGACATTAAAAACCAATGTTTGAAGAATAATTACTGGTATAGGAAAGTGTTCATTTTATACATATATAATTTATATATAAATTATAATTTTATCCCTCTAAAATGACATAAATTTATAAATATACCAAAATGTGAGATTGTGAATATTCATTTTTTATTGTTTCATAGTTAGAAAAAATAAATATAATCAATTTTTTAATCAAAAAAGTAAGCCTTTGAGTCAAGGTCATCAAAAAGCAGACACAATATTTATTTCATGGCCAATTACCGAGAAGCTCCCACACAGCCAGGCCCTGTA
This sequence comes from Ailurus styani, assembly GCA_002007465.1. Lineage (NCBI taxonomy): Eukaryota > Metazoa > Chordata > Mammalia > Carnivora > Ailuridae > Ailurus > Ailurus styani. Next base: position 1,295,950 of record LNAC01000497.1, on the reverse strand, counting down.
CTAGAAGCTGGAAACTCTAAGATTAATTGAACTCCCTTTCTTTTTCTCCCCCAGCTTAATTGAGGTATAACTGAAAAATAAAAGGTGTATGTATTTTAAGTGTGCAATGTGATGATTTGATATACACAAATGCTGTGAAATTTTCTCCACAATTAAGCTAATTAATATATCAATCACCTCACACAGTTAACTGTGTGTGTGTGTGTGTGTGTGTGTTGAGAACACTTAAAATTTACTCTTTTAGCAAATTTCAAGTATATGATACAGTATTACTATGGTCACTATGCCTTCCATCAGATTCCTTAACTTATTCATCTTAAAACAGGAAGCTTGCAACCTTTGGCCAACATCTTACCATTCTCCCCATTCACCCACAAACCCCTGGTAATCACCATTCTACTGTCTGTTTCTGTGCAGAAGCAAAAAAATCTAAATATTTTTAGATTCCACGTATAAGTGATACCATACATACAGTATTTGTCTTTGTCTAGCTTATTTCATTTAGCATAATGACCTCAAGTTTCATCCATATTGTCACAAATGACAGAATTTCCTTCTTTTTTATAGATATTCCATTGTGAAAAATATCTTTTTATTCACTCATCCTTTGATGGACACAGGTTGTTTCTATATCTTGGTTAGTGTGAATAATGCTGCAATGAACATGGGAGGGCAGATATCTCTTTAAGATACTTACTTTTTTCCTTGAGATATATACCCAAAAGTAGAATTGCTGGATCGTATGATAGTTCTATTTTTAGTACTGTTTTCCATATTGGCTTCACCAGTTTACATTCCCACAGGCAGTGCACCAGGGTTCTTTTCTCCACATCCTCATCAACACTTGTTATGTTTTGTCATTTTCATGGTAGTCATCCTAACAGGTCTGAGGTGATATCTCACTGTGGTTTTTATTTACATTTCCATGATGATAAGTTACTACTGAGTTGTATGAGTTACATTTTACCTATTAACCCCTTACCAGATATATGGTTTGCAAATATTTTCTCCCATTCTGTAGGTTGCCTTTTCATTTCACTAATTATCTTCTTTGTTGTGCAGAAGATTTTTACTTTGATGTAGTCCCATTCATTTATTTTTGCTTAATAGAACCCACTTTCCACTTAATAGAATTCACTCAACGCAACGGAGGTTGGTTTGTCATCTGACAATGACCATAAAATGTGGTTAGCATGGTGGGAGCACAAATGAGGGAATTCTGACTTTGTTGGCAGAAGTATTAGAAAAACTTCACAGAGGAGGTGATACTCCTTCAAGTATCTTCATTCATTCCTTCATTTATTTTATCAACAACTACGTTTCAAACACCGACAATATCCCAGGAACTGTGCTGGATGCTGAAATATGATAATGAACGACCTCATGGCTCCTCCCCTCAAGGATATCACTATCCAGTGTAGGACTGAATGCCTTCAAGGGTGAAGGGGAACTCGCCTCCTTGCAAGTCTCTGGCTGGGGACCACAGGTACCCTAGTTCTTCCCATAATTTCAGCTTGAGTATCCAGCTCTGTTCCCTCAGGTTGCATCTGAAATCCCTGGTCCCTAGCTCTGAACATCCCTTTGTGTCTACTCTAGAGTTGCCAGGCATGGCCTCGCTATGTCCTCATTCTACCTTCTGTGAGAGTCACTTCCCACAGTCCTCCTGAGTGCACAGTAGGCTAGAAAACCTCACCCCCTGGTTAAATCTGATGGATGGGAAAGGACCCTAGATACAAGCTGAGCCAATCAGGTTCTCCCAGGAGTTTGGAATGGAACAAATAGGCCTGCGAGCATTCTCCATTGAGTGCTCCTGGACAGCACTATAAAGCAGGGTCTGAAATGGCCTTTTTTTGGCCTGAGACACAAAGTATTAGAGGAATCAAGCCCACAGAAAGAGAGAAGTAGTGCCCAGAGAGCAGGGCACCTTGCAGGGGAACTATGCAGTGAGCTGCTATTTTGCCATCTCCTGCATTTGGATTCTGGAAAATGTCTCCCCTGTTATCCTCTGTTTCACAAAAGCTTGTTTGAATGGCTTTCTCCTTCCTGCAAAAGAAACTCTGATTAAAACGATCTCCAAAAGAAAGTTTTCTGAAACCCTTAGAGGATTGCACAAATTTACCAAGACCCTCTGGTTGTATCAAGACTGGGTCATGCTCTGAGCCTTGCATAAGGCACATGCTCAATAAATAATTGTTGTCTGAATGAATGTAGAAATGAAAAACTGCCCCAAAGGGTCTTCTGTGGCTGCCTGAGAGTCCTCATTTACCTGTCTGACATCGACAGCCCTACAAGGAAAGTGGTCACACAGGCTCATGCACAGCTTGGATTCTTGCCTCAAACTTATTCCAGTAATCATTGAACACCTGTTTTCTTTGGCAGTCCGGGTTGCACTGGGCCATGCCAGTGGATATTAGAGTTCTTCTCTGCTCCCAGTCTCTAGTGAGTGATGGCTTTTGTGACAAGGAAAATGCTCAGTGTTCTCTTGAGTCCCATCAGCAGTCGGAACTGTAAGGACTGGAGCCCAGAATCAAGCACAGACAGCGCACAAGTGAAGATTTAGTTCCTGGTTAACAGAAACAGTCTTCACAAGTAGTTTTGGAAATGAGGTCAAACCCATTTGTTTCCAGATGGTCCCAGACTACAAAAAAATTCAAAGGGTAGTGGAAATTTTTCAGGCATCGTATGGTCATTCGTCATATCTAACCAGCACTTTGATTCCTGAAATGTGAGCTATATCTGTCATGGAAATCAGCTGTCCCATATAAGTAGACTTTATTTTTTTCAAAGCAAAGAAACACCTTTCAATTCAAGGATTCATAAGGCACATCTCAATCACTCCTTCCCTGTTGCTGTCAAAATTCATATATATAGATATATATACACACATATATATGTGTGTATATGTATATATATATGTATTTGTATAATATAATACACATATATATTAGCTAATATATAAATATATATTAGCATTATTTTTTCTTCTTTGTATTATTCATTTAACAATATTTTTTGAGCACCTACTATTTGTCAAGCTCTCTTTTGGACACAGAGATAGAGGAGTGACCAAAACAAACTCCCCTGCTTTCACAGAACACATCTTCTTGTTGGCATCTAGAGAAAGAAAGATAATAAAGAGAAAAAGAAATATATTATTAGGGAGAAAAAAATTCAGAATTATGTATATACATAGTTCCCCAAGTAAGAGGGAGTTATTAGCTTTTATAGGATCCTCAAGGAAAAACTCACAGAAATTACGACATCTGGAGGAGATCCGAAGGCAGTATGGAAGTCAACCCTGCATATATACAGGGAAAGAGCATTCTGGGCAGAGGTAACAGCGAGTGCAAAGGCACTGAGGCAAGAGATGCTTGGAGTGGAGTATTTTTCCTATGTTTCGGGAAAGGAAGGAATGGAGTCAGTAAAGAGAAGATGCTAGAACATGAAGTCATAGATGTGTATGCAAATACTTTCTACTAGCCTATAAATTCTAAAAAGCAAGGACAATGTCTTATTCATCTTTATTCCCTCCCTAGCTTTTCCTAAGCTGCTGGCATGTAAGAGTGTTTTTTTTGTTTTTGTTTTTGTTTTTGTTTTTTTAATTTTATTTTTATTATTTGCCCAAGGGGTACAGGTCTGTGAATCATCAGGCTTACATCTTTCACAGCATTCACCAAAGCACAAACCCTCCCCAATGTCCATAACCCATCCACCCTATCCCTACCCTCCAAGAGTGTTTTAATAAATGTTAGTTGTAGTTATAAATAAATCCATAGTTTACTTATGCTTTATGTTGTGTCTATGCTTTATGTCATGTCTTATGCTTTATATTCAATTATTATGAAGTAAAGAAATTTAACTTAGCTTTCATTTCCTTTAATACTGAACTATGTTTAATTCCTGAGGCAATTGCTATAACTCTATTTAGATGATGAGTGGTTGCCTGGATGGATGGATGGAGCAGTGTGGACTTAGAGATATAGATGTCAGATTTAAGCAAAACCCTAGAACCTGGCCATGATACATATGTACACATGACCATGATCCAATTAGCTTCTCAGTTTATCCTTGACCTATTTGAAATTTTTACCCATCAAATGATGCAGCATGAGGAGTAGGAGTCACCAGCATAAGTGGGTGAGATTACAATTTGCTAAAAGCACCAGTGTCTCAAGCTCAAGAATGTTGTACTATTGTCACTTGAATATAAGCGCAGTTCTGGGCATCTTTACCTCCCTGGCCTTGAAAGTTTATTGCTCAGATTCAGTGATTCTGACTTGTCTCCTGATTGTATCTTGTGTCTTTTTTTTTTTCTCCCCCATTCCGGGATGATTTATAGGAATTTCCAGCATAACACTAAGCTGTAGAGATCAGCTGACTTACTTGTGCATAGACCCCCATAAATGCACCACAGGCCATTGGGACCCACTAGTTTCCTGTCTGAGGTTTCTTTCCTCATTTCTTTTGTCTTGATGTTGGCCAAGGCTAAGGCCCTCTTTAACTAATATGAGTAAATGAATGAGCAAGCTGAGGTCCAGCCAAATCTTACAAGGAGAAAATAGAGACCATTAGTTAGAAATTGTTAAGTAGAAGTTGAAAAAGTTTTGTTAGTTTTTAAACAGGATGTTAGTTTTTGTTAAGATTTCAAGAAGAAAACAATTTTTTTCTTTGTTTTTTTATTTTTTTATTTTTTTTATTATTATTATTTGCCCCAGGGGTACAGGTCTGTGAATCATCAGGCTTACACCTTTCACAGCATTCACCATAGCACAAACCCTTCCCAATGCCCATAACCCATCCACCCTATCCCTACCCTCCCACCCCCCAGTAACCCTCAGTTTGTTTTGTGAGATTAGGAGTCTCTTATGGTTTGTCTCCTTCCCCATCCCATCTTGTTTCATTATTTTTCCCTCCCTACCCCCCACAACCCCCC
>LNAC01000497.1:1264759-1290875 GCA_002007465.1 Ailurus styani | reverse complement strand
TGTGTATATATATATATATATATATATATATATATATATATATACCACATCTTCTTTATCCATTCATCTGTTGATAGACATCTAGGTTCTTTCCATAGTTTGGATGTTGTGGACATTGCTGCTATAAACATTCGGGTGCGTATGAACAATTGGCTCTTTGTACATAAATAAAGTCATTTCCTTCTATGAAATCGGTGAACGCATTTCCCATGTAGTTATTACAACAGGTCTAAGGACATTCATTGACATGTTGCACTAGATGGTGAGTTCTTTTTTTTATTTTTATGCTATGTTAGTCACCATAGAGAACTTCATTAGTTTTTGATGTAGAGTTCCATGATTCATTGTGTGCATATAACACCCAGTGCTAGACTGTGAGTTCTAATAAGAATCTCAGAAATGAATGCAGTACATTCTCCTTTAAAAAATACTCTGTCTCACATAGGATAACATTCTAATCTGTGTCCTTCCCCAAGTATCCATTCACACCATGCTGTGTATCATGGAAGCTCCCTACAAACTATGACTGGTGTCTGAATACAAGACTTTCTCGAGAAATTTCTCTGGACTTTGAGTACTAGGGAAAAATGTGTCTTCTGAATTACTGGTCTACCTCTTTTTACTGGACAGTAAGAAGTATACGAACTAGATGAACTGGATTTTGTTCAGTGTTTTTTGCCTGATTATCTTGTGTTTGTTCACCTTGTCTTTTAAGAATTCAAAGCCTGAGCATTACACTCTATTTCATTACCCCTCATCCCAGTTTTGTGGTATAATTACCCAGTCCCTGCTGACACTACATGATTTCTGATCCTCATTTAGCTTTATTTCAGCTTTCCCAATGTTATAAGCTTTACACTCATGTTCAAGGAAATTTAAGGATGGCTCCACGAGAAACAGAAAAAAATTATGGTTAGTTAGCAAAGAGTTATGTTATGTACTGCTCTAAAATGTGAGGTTCTGGGTCATATAGACCTGAATTCAAATATCAGCTTTGACAATTACTCAAAGTGTGAACCTGATTGAGGAAATTGCTTAAATTTTCTGAACTTCAGTTTCTTATCTGATAAATAGAATGATGATAATAAAATACCATAAGTATTAAATAAGATTGCACACAGAAAATGCTTAGAATCTGATCTAGCACTTTGTCAATGTCCAACAAATTATATCCTCAGGTGAACAAATAAAAGCGATTGAGAAGCAACTCTGATTTATACAATGTATCAAAGTGTTTCTTGAATATAGGAGAATAGCTAAAAGTTTCCACTTTATAACTGGTTTGGTATAAATCCCAGCTCCATAATCTACTCTGTAACCTCAGGCAAGTTCCCCTACCTCATTATGCCTCAGTTTCCTAACATTACATGAAAGTGAGAACAATGTTTACCTCACAGGGTTATTTTAAGGTGGTAACACAGTATAGGTGCTTTATTTTATTTATTTTTTTAAAGATTTTATTTATTTATTTTACAGAGGGAGAGAGATCACAAGGAGGCAGAGAGGCAGGCGGGGGGTGGGGGGAAGCAGGCTCCCCGCCGAGCAGGGAGCCCAATGCGGGCCTCGATCCCAGGACCCTGAGATCATGACCTGAGCCGAAGGCAGAGGCTTTAACCCACTAAGTCACCCAGGTGCCCAGTATAGGTGCTTTAAAAGATGTCTGCNGATCATGACCTGAGCCGAAGGCAGAGGCTTTAACCCACTGAGCCACCCAGGTGCCCAGTATAGGTGCTTTAAAAGATGTCTGATATACAGTAACCACTCGATAAATGCTACTACCACTTCTACAACTGTGATAATTAATAATAGTAAGTACTAGTGGTAGTACTGGAGTAGCAGCAGCAGCTGACTCCTAGATTCAAATTAAAATTTCAAAAACATCTACTCCATTTTCACCCCAAGAAAGACCTAAAATAATAAACACAGAACACTGATTTGGTCTGGGAACACAGAGATAATTTTCCTGGGTTTGTTTTCACTTACACATTGGGAGCTCTTTTGATAATAACACAAGAGACAAATATTTGTATGAAAATCCATAAGCAACAAAAGCCCATAAAGGTACACATTGCAACTTCTCCATGAAAGGAAAAGATGCCTCTCTCTTACATGTATCTCTTCTAGAGTCAAGAACCAAGTGAATTGAAATAGCCCCAAACCTCATCATTATTGAGTCCTTGTATTTTTATTTCATTTTACTCTTTGCACTGTTTTCATATTTACCCACCACCTCTTTTGATCCTCAGGGCGAGCCAAAAATGAGAGCAGAACAGGTGCAGCTATTATCCATAATAAAGCGAGTAATCAAGTGAATCGAGTGTCTTGGTGCCACCCAACTGGTAAGTGACTGACATGGCTTCAAAGCCAACAATCTCCTTTCCTCACACTATGCACCTTGCCCTAAACCAGACCTCCACGCCAGAGCAGTTTCATCTGCAAGAAATTCCACAGCAACCACCAGCACATCTATAGAGAAGACTCCAGACGCTTCAGCTTTCAGCTTTCCTCCAGAAAGGTGCCTCCCTCTGTACCTCCCCGAAAAGGGGAATTTGGGAAGAACAGAGTGCCTCTTTCCTTGTGTTCCATGTGTGCTGTGTGTCCGCGTACAGCCCCGTCATCCCCAAGCTGTCGACTCAGCACCCACCAGCAGCAGTAAAGGAAGTGCATCTTCATCCCTGGTACTTAAAATGGGAAACAGAAGCATATAATCACAGGATTAGGAACGGCTGAATCTAGGGATGCTGAAAAACCCTTTAGAACAAGTTGCCAAATCATTTGACTTTGTTGAAATCTTTTTTTCTCCTATTTAAACTCTTCTGAATTATAAGAGAAATGTAATTAAAANTCAAGCTGTCGACTCAGCACCCACCAGCAGCAGTAAAGGAAGTGCATCTTCATCCCTGGTACTTAAAATGGAAAACAGAAGCATATAATCATAGGATTAGGAACGGCTGAATCTAGGGATGCTGAAAAACCCTTTAGAACAAGTTGCCAAATCATTTGACTTTGTTGAAATCTTTTCTCTCCTATTTAAACTCTTCTGAATTATAAGAGAAATGTAATTAAAGCCATGATTTTCTCTAATCTAATGAATAGCTTCTGCTGTCTAAGAAAAAAGGAGAGTCTCATAGAGATACCTGTGGCTATTTGAGCCCTTGGGAGGAAGGAAAGGCCTCTGGTGCCATCCAGATTGCTTGGAAACTGACCATTCACGTGGGCTGGGCTCTGGGCTGGTTATTAAGCAACTGTCTCTCAGCACCACCCACCCTTCTGTTTCCTGGTTTATAATTCTGAGGCTGGACTCCACAGATAAAATTCTCCTTTGCCATCTGGCTTCCTGTTAGGATCTGCCAACAAAGGGTGTGAAAGGGAGACAGCAAGCCTGGAGGAAGAAGAAGGGATTTGCTCCTTGCTGCTTGTTTCCTGCACTGCCTGTCACCTGAACAATGGCTCTCGACCCCAGAAGTGGTTGGGGTTCCTGGTCCTTTTTTTCCGTATTCCCACATGTCTAATCCAAGCTTCTAGGTTTTAATAACCCAACCTCTTCTTTTTGCTCCCCCTGCCCAAGGGTGGTAGATATTACCTGCAGTTACTACATCTTCCTTCAGCTACAGTTATCTCAATGCCTGTTAGCCATTCGATTCCCTAAATTAAATTATCTCTTTAAAATAACTGGTACTGTTGGTTTCTCTTCTCCTGATGAGACATTATATTCTGCCATGCAGTTATAGATCAAATGGGTGAAATCTAGTACCTTCCATGATACATGATTTCACTGAGGGCATGAGTAAAGGACTCAGTAAATAACTTTGGGAAATGCTGGACTGAACAAAGACAGTTTCATTTACTGCAGGATTTCTCAGAGCTTTTCGGAACTTTCAGTCTCCTCCTTTGTGAATTCCAAAGACAGAGTCACAAATTTCAGCCAGCCCCCTAGATCACATTTGGTTGATCTTTTCATCTATCCACTATCTATACATCTAATCAGATATTTACATTCCCTCATCCTATTCCTCTCTCTTCCTTCCTCCCACTGTCACCAACCTAGTCCTAGCCCTCATTAGCTTCATCTGCCAGCCCCCAACATGACCACCTTGCTTTTCTCCTCACCCTACACCCACACCCTCAGTGGGTGTCAGCCCTACAGAGCAAAGGTGAGAAAATTGCAGCTTATAGTCCAAGCCAACCAGCTGTCTGTTTCTTCATAGCTAACAACCTAAGAATATTTTTTAATTTCTTATGGAGTTACATTTAAATGGTTATATAAGTACCTACATAGTAGCTTCTATGTTTCCTCTTGGCCTTTAAAGTCTCCAATATCTACTCTCCAGTCCTTTAAAAGAAAGTTTGCTAACCCCTGCCTCACCCTCCTGTCAGACACATTTATCCTAAATCACTTATATTTTTTGTGATGCCTTCTCACAAGTTGCTTTCACTTGTTTAGCGTGAATGTTTAGAAAACTATGAACAAGGAAAATCATCTCATGAAACACTCTTACTTGCTCAAGTAGGGAAGTGAGGTCTTTCTTTTAGGTTTTGGAAAAGAAGAAAATTGCTGTCACCTACTGACTCCAGAACAGAATCAGGGAACAATGTAAGTGTAGAAAGTCCCTTTCTGAATACAATGTACACTAAACAGAGGTCAAACAGAAAGAATGACTACTTTTGTCAAAGCAGAATCACTGGGCAAGAAGGGGTAGGTACAGACGGGATGTGCTCACAAATGTTTAACAGCTGGCTTTTCAGGAAGTATGGCATGGGAGGAAAGAAGCCCTGCCCTATAGCATTTGCTGATTTTTTTTTTCAGTGTTCCAAGATTCATTGTTTATGCGCCACCCCCATTGCTCCATGCAATACGTGCCCTCCCTATTACCCAACACCCGGTTCACCCATCCCCCCTCCTCCCACCCCTCCATAATCCTCAGTTTTTNAACCCTCAATTTTTTTCTCAGAGTCCACAGTCTCTCATCTTTCATCTTCCCCTCCGATTTACCCCAATTCACTTTTCCTTTCTTTCTCCTAATGTCCTCCATTTTATTCCTTATGTTCCACAAGTAAGTGAAACCATATAATTCACTTTCTCTGCTTGACTTATTTCACTCAGTATAATCTCCTCCAGACCCATCCATACTGATACAAAAGTTGGGTATTCATCCTTTCTGATGGCTGTGTAATATTCCATTGTATATATGGACCACATATTCTTTATCCATTCATCTGTTGAAGGGCATCTTGGCTCTTTCCACAGTATATGCCTGTTTCTTGATAGACAGGAGGTTCAGAGGTCCCTGAACTTGGAGGAAGTAAAATTCACCTTTTTTTCCCCACTATTCCTTAACTAAGATCTACCATTTTCTTCATTTCCAAAGGTAGGCTGCAAACCCACAATACGGCTTTGTCAACAACAGAAATCACAGATATTTTCATGTATTAATTTGGTAGATAAATTAAAATACTGTTCTTGTGTTTCACTACTTCAAAATTCTAGTAATTACAGACCCTCAGCTTGATCTTTTAATTTTTATTTTATAAAATTTATAGAATTTGTAAAATTTTATTTTATATTAGCAAAGAAATACACATTGTTTTCTAACATTTGGCAACTGCGATACAATTGGTGTCCTTTGTAATTCTATATTTTGTTTTATGAAACTAAAGTAATTTTTCCAAGAAGTTAATTAGGCTTTGTGAGAGTGCCAAAAGCATACACAGACAACAAAAGGTTGAGGTCTTCTGCCAAAGCATTTTAAATATGTTATTCCTTTTAATCCCCAAAATGATGTAGATAGGCTTTCTTGTTCCCCTTTCACTGATGGGAACACTGAGTGTCAGAGAAGTTAAATGATGATCCCAAGCTTATTCTGCCATTACCTGGCAGACATGGCAACTGAATTCCACAAAGATAAAGATGAAAAAAACAAATAAAAATAAAAAGTTTGCTGTGTATATAGTCTCGGTTTTTTAACAGTTGGGTAGGTTCATTTTAATAATACAAAACAATAAGGAAAAGACAAACATCCCAAGAAAATGATCATAGTTAAAAGTGATACATCACATTGCTTTACCTACTTATCCAACAATGGACATTTAGGTTGTTTCCATGTCTTGACTATTGTAAATAATGGGGCAATGAACATAGGGGTGGAGCTCTCTCTTCAAGGTAGTGATTTCACCCTCTTCAGATATATACCTAGAAGTAGGATTACTGGATCATACCGTCATTCTGTTTTAATTTTTTGAGGAACTTCCATGTTGTTTTCCATAGAAGATATACCAATTTACATTCTAAAGTCTGATCATTATGAATTCTTTGCCAGACAGTTCACAGATCTCCATTTCTTTAGGGTCTGTCTTTGGATCTTTATTAGTTTCCTTTGTTTGTGTCATATTTACCCAATTCTTCGTGATTCTTGATTGCTTGCATTGCTGTCTGTGCATTTGAGTGAGTAGTCTCCTCTTCCAGACTTCACAGGTTCACTTTGGCAGTGACCGTCCTTCACCCTCAGCTCATTTTGGGGTCCCGAACAGGTCAACTGGTAGTATTTGTGGGCAGGCTGTGCTTACTGTCAGGACTTCTAGTTGGGTGAGGCCACTGCCTGTGCTTCAAGGTTAGCTGGGGGTGCTGCTGACTAGGCTCCACAGTCAGATGGGACCACCAGTGGGACTCTGCAATCACCTCTGCTCAGGCAAGGTCACAGGTTGTGTTCTCTAGCAGAGTGGTGCCACTGGGTTGGACTGCGTGATTGGGCAAGCCTATGGGCTGGGCTCTGCATCACCCCATCATTGTAGGCTATGCTTTTCAACTGGATGGTACTGCTGGCTGGACTCCATGTTCAGACAAAGCTTAAGGCAGGGCTTCACAGTTGGAGAGGGCCTCTGGCTCTGTTCTGCAATCAGGTGGGACCAGAGACTGTGCCCCAAAGTTGGTTAAGACCACAGGCTGAGCTTTGTGATCAGAGAGACCCATATCTGTGCTCTGTTGTTGGGCAAGGCTTTTGTCCAGGCTCCCTGGTCAGGCTTTAGGCTGGGTTCCATGGCCAGAGAGTATCATAGGCTATGCTCACGTGTGTGGCCAGAGGCTATGGTCAACAGTTGGACAAGGGTGCTGGCTTGGCTCCCCACCCAAGCGGGATTATAGGATGGGCTCTGTGGCTGCCCCAGTTCCCTGGCCAAGATTCCTTGTCAGTTGGGACTAAAGTCTATATTCAGTAGTTGGGTGGGGCTATGAATCTGGTCCCCTGCCCATGTGGGGTTCTAGAACAGATTCCTTAGATAGTAGGGCTCATTGACTGGGGACCCAAGTTAGGCAGAAGTGCCAAATGAGTTCCCTGAACAGACAGGGCTACCAGCTCAGCTCTGCAGGTGGGCAGAGCCACTGGATAGGCCACTGCCATGGCCAGCAGAAATGCAGTCTGCCAAGATCTGGGCATTGGCTGATGTAAGCCCCAAGCTACTTCTCCACCTTTATCTGATCCCCAGTGGTCAACATTCCCCTGTGATCCTACAGATTCTCCCTGTGATCCCCACAAGGCAAGACCTGAGTGGACCTCCCAGAAGCATCCCACAATGCTGGGGTTGCTGGATGTCCACTTGGGCTCTCTTTTTCCCAAAAACTATAGGCCTAAAGAGGTCCTTTTGGTGTGTTACTATGCCAGCTTGAGAGATGGGCAATGCAGTCAGAGTGGGGATGCTCCTCTTACCCTCTGAATGCAGACCTTCTCAGTCTCTGTGATCTATAGGGTTCTGGGATTTTCACAATGGTGTCTCATCTATGGATTATTGCTGATTAAGCTTCTCATGAAAGGGATGAAAGTCAAGTATTCTGTGTCATTCTGATGGTGCCACTCTTCTACAGGAACTAAAATTCTTCCGCCACTGCAGATCATGCTTCCCTGATTTATAACTGTGCCTGGAGATGAGGCTGTTCAGACAGTCCAGTGCATTTATTCAACAAATAAATAATGGGTCACTTTAGCTCATCAATATTCTATAACTCACCATTGTTAGCTGATTATTTTCCTCATCATCCTTAAAAGAAATATCAAGAGATTATGTCCCAGATTATTCTTCTGTGGTTTGATAAATTTTTCCAAGGAGTTAGATTCAAACATATTCTCTACTTAACGTGTTATGATATACAATACACACACAGACACATGTACACACATACATACAATCATGTGGAAATACTTTATGAGGTCTCATTTTAATCATTCAAGACTATTAAGCATTATGTTAGAGATAGGAGATATACACATTGGAATCTTGGTGGTGAGACTGACATTCACTGAATAAAAATAAATTTTGGTTTTACTAAATAAAAAATTGCTTTATAAAGAATCATAGTTAGGATAGATTTAACCATGAATACAAACTACTCGCCATTTAAATTAAGGTTTCAAAATGACCAGAAAAGAAAATAAGGAAGAGGCCATGACTAGAGGTTTTTTATTTTTGTTTTCTTGAGATTTTTTTAATGGATGTTTAAAATACAGATTTTAGAAATAGTGTAGTTACCGAGAATGACAAGACCCAGAGTTTTCCACGGGCATGGTGGTTGGAAAGGCATGTTATGATTGTAGGCTACAGTGGAGAAAAAGACCATCAGAAGATATCCAGGAACCCAGAGGATAAGGTATTTGAAGTTTTGCACAGATAGATGCTGATGTTACACATGATATTTGGGGTTAGGAGAACTGGTTCTTGGCCCCAGACCTCCCTTTTGGCTGCATAACCCTTTTCCTCAGCGGTAAAACAGCAACAACAATGATGATGATGTAGACACTGGTGGTGATGGCAAGGATGATGCTGATTTACTTACTCAGGGCCCCAGGATTTAATAAAGATTGTGTATATGAGCACATTTTAAAGATATAAAGCTCAATACAAATGTAATGTAAGGCTTTCATAGTTTGGGGAAAAGTTACTTCTTGGTCGCTGCATCGGGCAGGATTCAACCACAGAAATTGAACCAGTAGAAAATACATACTAAGAGATTTAATGCAAGGAATTGGCTCACGAAATCGTGGGGAATAGCCAGGAACATCTCAAATCCACAGATAGGGCCATAGGAGAGAGAGGCTGCACCCTCAAGCATGAGCTGAAGTGGTCTGCAGGCAGAATTTCTTCTTCTGGGAAGATGCAGTTCTGCTCTTAATGCAGTTCTGCTCTTAATGGCCATTCAACCTGTAGAACCAGGCCCATCCAGTTTACCTAGAGTAAGTTCCCTTACTTAAAGTCAGCAGATTACGGGCATTCATTACGTCTATAAAATACCTTCGCAGAAACCCCTAGATTTGATTGACTAGGTGGGGCCAGTAGCCTAGACCAGCTGGCACATAAAACTGACCATCACAGTCACATATAATTTTGTGATCAGGAGCCAGTCACTTAGTTCCTCTGATTCTGGGTTTCAACGTCTTTGAAATGGGATGGCTGTCTCACGGGGCAGTCATGAGGATCCAGGGAAGTGCTATGTGTTTAAGTAAATGTTAACCTTAAAAAGTTGCCAACACAAGGAAATGGAATTTAGCTGGCTAACCCTGGCACCATTTCTTAGTTAACAGGAGCAAAATTGCTCCCTGTCATCTATCTCACTAATAACATGTATAAATTTGTCAACTCACCTCTGAGACTGAGTGTGTTGTAATTAGCGTGATTCACACCACAGTTCTTTACAAATTATCCTTATTTAAACGTTGTTTCAAAATGTTTCACTACCTCCAATCTGGCATCCAAGTGGACACCTTCCCAGGATCTTGGGCAAGACTCATTTTCCCAGCTTTGTCCTTGGGAATCTGAGCAGAACAATTGTGTTGAGTCTCAGAATTTCCTGAACCAATTCGGCTTCTTAATAATGATATTTCAATCAAACTCACCTTGAGTAGATGGCTGAGCCCTCTCCTTCATGAAGGAGAAAAATCCCCAGCATGTATCATAAACTTCACATAAACCAAGCAATTTAAAGATTCAGAACATAGGTGAATAATCTCCAAAATAAAGATTTCTTCTGCACATGTAATAATGGTGCTTTGGAATTTTTTCAGAATTATGTCTTAAAAGGATGCTCTCTGGGCCAAGAAAAGTAATTGCAATTTCACCGCAGCAGATTGAGAGAAATTCAGGGATTTCGTCTGAGAAAATACTTTTGCCGTTTGCATAGGATGGCATTTGGGAGGATACTGGGTTCTGCTGTGGTTACAGTTAGGCATTAATAGCCACTTATAGACAGAACCAAAATAATGGCAGAGACAGCTGATGGTACAGACAGGCTTTGTGAATTCTCAAGAATGCCAGTCTCCCCAGATAGAACTTCATTAACCTGCCCAATTTCCACTGGGTCAGATCACACCGCATATTTTCTACTCATCAATGCCCAGTCAGCCAACCAACTGAATATCATGAAATGTTTAAATATCTCCCTTTCCTGTGTCCTGTAATTTAACTCTATCTTTTCTTTCCTCTCTCTTATTTCCCTATATACCTCACCCCCAATCAAAGAGCAATCACTCTTAATTATTTAATAAACTACAGTCTATGAATGCCTGCTATGTACCAGGCACCTTTCTTAAAAAAAAGAATTATTTATTTATTTGACAGAGGGAGACAGAACACAAGCAAGGGGAGTAGCAAAGGGAGAAGCAGGCTCCTAGCTGAGCATGGAGCCTGATGTGGGGCTCCATCCCAGGACCCTGTGATCATGACCCAAGCTGAAGGCAGCTGCTCAACCGAGTGAACCACCCAGGTGCCCCCAGGTACATTTTTAATAGGCTGCAATTACAGTAAAATATAAAATAGGATTCTCACGATTTAAGAGACTAGTGCAGGAGTTAATTAAACAAATCATTACAGTAAAATATGAGATGTGAAATAAGAAAGATAAGTGTAAATGCTGTAGGAGCCCTGAGAGAGAAAGGCCAAATATAGCTGAGCAGGGGGTGGGAAAGCTTCATGGAGAAGATGAATTTGATTCCTGAAGATGAGGCGGCACCTTCCACACATAACTGATACTCAATGAGTATTTACTACATGTCCTGAATGAGGGAAGTGCTTCATGTTGGGAAGGAACCATAGTTAACTTCACTTAGAGACTTAGAGAGATGCATAACTTGTTTTTAGGTCATATCTAGTAATGGGGTGACACCAAGATAGTCACTAGAGTCCACTAAAGACTTCAGCGACTAGGAGCATTGTCCAGGCCAAACAGCGACAAAAAGAAGCACAGCACAAAAGAGCATGTCAACTGGGGAACAGTGCTGAACATCTTAGGAGTCTTGTTCTCTTGAAAGCAAGGAGTAAAAATTCAGCAAAGCTTTCAGCTCTTCCAGAACCATGCAGCCTGTTTGTGATTCAACTGGACTAATACGTCCCTTTCCTATGGTTTTTCTCAGACCTTCCTTATGGCCTGCTCATCCCAGAGTAGACATATCCATATCATTTCATACAAGTCAGCCTGCAGGACATAGTTCTTAAGAACAGAGACAGTGTTTTATGGATCTTTCATGTCCTCTGAGCACCAAGCCCACAGAAACATAACACATTCAATCATGCTACTTAATTGATGAACTTTTTGGTCAATAAGTTGGAATTCAAAACCATAACTGACTTCCAAGGAAATAATCACTTGGAAAAATTATCTAGCCAAATCAAAAGATAATCAAACATTCAATGCCTGGAATTAGGATGTAGAAGAACTAGGTTTTGATTTTAGACAATTTGCCCTTTTCCAGAAAGTGTCCTACTGCCAAAACAGAAATCCTACCTCTCTAGTTAGTTGTATTTAAATCCAACCACTAATTAAGTTGATTTTCATTACTCTTACCTCCATTTTTTTATCAATTCCTAGCACTAAGGAGTCATGATTTAGGGATGAGGATAGGCCATTAAGTTGATACAAAGTTACAAAGGTTAAAAAACATTTTGAAACTACAGTAAGAACAAATCTCATTGGAGAACTGGAAGGTAGAGGTGAGGAGATAATATTATGTGAAAAATCTGCTGGGAAGCTCAGAACATGACAAGTGTAAAAATAGTTAAAACATGTTTTTCCACAGTACTTAACCTTGGACCTTAATAAAGGTCAGAAATATTAGAAAATCACTTTTAGTTGCAATAGACTCCAAATAAGAGTGTCACAAAAATTTCTCCAAGAAAAACTTAGGGAGCTATATTAGTTTGCTAGGGCTGCCATAACCAAACACTGCACACTGGGTGACTTAAGTGTATTTTCTTACCGTTCTGAAAACTACAAGTCCAACATCAAGGTATTGGCAGGTTTGGTTTCTCATGAGGCCGTTCTCCCTGATTCACAGGGAGCCACCTTCTCATTGTCTTCACATGGCTTTTTCCTGTATATTCATGTGTCCCTGATGTCTCTTTATTTTCTTATAAGGACACTAGTCCCATAAAGTCATTCCCTTCTCAGGGCTGCCTGTATCTGGTGACTGATTGAGGGAGATATAAAGGCCCGGCCATTTCAGCCCAACACAAGATGTTAATGCTAACAGTCACTGCAGAGCACCTGCCATGTTGGCTGAGCCTTTGTCAGGCCCTCGAATCATTTCCAGTTCTCATTTGGCCTAATCCTGCCCTTCCAGGTGTGGATCCTTAGTAAATATCTTGCTCTCCAAATTCCATCTCCACTTCTGAAGAACCCAACCTACAACAAATAGCTTTCAAAGTTCTGCAAGAAAATAAGCTTAAATATATAATTTTATGTCCACCGAAACTGTCACTCAAACATTAAGGCTGAATGTTAAATCATGCAAGACTCATCGAGTTACCTTCTTATGTCCCCTTTCTAGGGAAAAAAAAATGCTTGAAAATACACTTGAGGAGACAAAGAAAAAAAAATTCAAGAAAATGGAAACCATGAAAACAGTGGGCCCTAAGCCACAAGTGAATTAAAAAGAAAAACCAAGACACAACTGTGCAACAGGCCATGAAAAATAAAAAGTCCCAACTAGAATATTAAGTTAGAATAGCAGGAGAAAAATCTTCACAAAAAGGTAGATTCTCATTTGATAGGTAATGTGATCAAGTGAGAAAATCTTTGTAAAATGATGAAGATATTATGTTGCAATAAAAAATAAAAAAACTTCAGACACAACATCTATATTGATAAAACACATATAAGAAGCACATTCAAAATGTCATCATTTTGAGAAGCTGAAGTTAAATGAAAATAAGTGCTCATTTTCATATTTTGAAAGCTTATTTTGGAAAGGGGATGGCCTGAATCTACGTAACACAGAATTTATGTCATTTTCTACTCCCAGAAGGGCCACTCTGCTTGATCTTGGGGTGAATAATATGTAGTCATAACATTGCTAATGACCCGTATTGGTGCTTGAATTTTCAATTCAAGCTATGGGCAAAGCAAGGAAGGCTTAAGCGTATTTATAAAAGAGAATGAAAAAGTAATAAGCCTTGACGATGTTTAATGATGTAGCTGGAACATCATGAGAATTGCAAGGAGAGAAAGTGAAAGGAAGTTCAGGGCTTCTCATTTCATCTTCTGTCTCTCAGAACAGAGAGTCCAATTTGTCTAAATTTAATGAATCGAGATGAAGCATTTAAAGTCTACTTTTAAAAATTCTTTCTGTACCAATAGAAGAACCCACCCAATAACAAAAAGGTAGGATGAGAGGTGGGAAGGTGGAGGAAGTGAAACAGTTCTTGTTTTCCTTTTAATCATGCAGAGCAGAGAGTAGGTAGCTAATGTTCAAAATCAATAATTGGAGAAATAAAAGTTTCACATACTTTGGGGAACTTTGAAGATAACTATTGGAAGAATCAAAAGCAAGAACCACTTACCTGTGGGAAATGAATCAGAGGTAAGCAGGGATAGGGTAAGGAACAGGTGCTTTTTGCTGAATGCCCTACTGCACTATTTGAATTTAACTCTCTGCATCCATAAATATGTCACCTGACTCCTCCTCTCCCTCTGCCCCCTCCCTCTGTCAGCCCCCATTCATGACTCTTTACCTGCACTTTGATGTTTCCCTCACCTTCAGAACACAGTTTTTCCTCTTTATGTCTACCTGTTCCACAGAGCAGAACTCTAGGACTCAAGAATAAGGTGGCTCAGCCCTCATTACCCCCTTTTCTGGGCACTGGCCTATGCCTGATAGGAGGGAACACCTGGTAAAATCTTATCTCCCCAACTGGTTTACAAGTACTCTGGCTAACTTCCACTGTGCACCTAGAAAGTCTAGCATCATCATACATACATGGGCCAATTCATACATTTTAGGTGCACGGAGCCAGTCACTAGCCATGTGACCATGAGCAAGCCTCTTCACCTCCTGAGGTCTCATTTTTCTCATCTATAAAATGAATACATCTAAGGTCCAAACTCTGAAAGGAAATGATCAATTTGGTGCATGTGGATAGACAAGATTCAAGATACATCCCTTTGGAAAAAATAGATCTTAAAGGCATTTTCTTTATTTACCCAATCATAAATCAGAGTAGAATTTTGGAGAGAACAAAAACAAAAATTTGGCAACTAGTTATAGATGCCTGAGCATACTTTTTTGTCACTTGAAAACCCAGCAGAGTAAATGTCCCCTGAACTGAGCATCTTCATGTTATGTGACCTCCAACAGGTCATTTCACTGGTCTCGGGCTCAGATCCCACATCCATTTTGTCGTAAGAATGAGCGACATGCTCTTTGGAATCTCCAACCAAAGCTGGGCTCTGCATCCTAACAGCCCCCAATCTCATGGTTCAGCAATGAAGCCTGGCAGTCCAGAAAAGAAACCGCACCGCCCCCTCTACCCCTGGCATGTCCGAATTCTTCCTAAATCTGATCCAAAACACGAGACGCTGTCTCTGGCCATTTCTCTCACTGATCTTCACCTCATGTCCACATTTTCTCTTTACCTGTCTCCTTGGACTCTATTCCCAGACCATCCGTCCTTTGCTGGCCACCATGTCCAGGACATGGGCGTCAGTTCTGTTTTGCCTCATGCCTTGGGCCAGTGTCAGGGTCCTGCCATAAGGGAAGTGAATGCCTGACTAGCCCAAGAGTTAAATTAAATTAAAGGCATTTTTCAAGCAATGAAAATCATAATAAAACACTCGCCCAAAGAAAACCAAAAGAGATGTGCTCAATGCATAATTGGTATTATCATTAAAGGTCAAAAATCAGTCTTCTGTGAGGAATGGAACAATCTATGTGGAACTAAATCTCCACCAGCCAATGAGGACCAGGGAAGGTGGCTGGCATGCCATCAGGGAGCAATTTGGCCTAGAGAGCTCATTGCTCTGGCAAATGAGAATTAGACTCTAATTATCCCATTGGCAGGTTTTAGAAATTTTTAAAATATACTGTCTACAACTGTCACAGTGTCAAAACAATTATTTGCCTGCTTGAGCAGGTGTCAGGCATTGTAAAGTATATATGTCCTTGTAAAATTAAATGAGAAACTTTCAGAAATTGGTGTGAGCTGGGGCCCTAATTATAGCATATACAGATACCTAAAGTCAGGAAGTGAAAAGGGAAGAACTCTGATTTTCCTTTTCTGTTTCTTTTCCCTATGGCACTGAATTCTAAGCCTACTCACAGTAAAGGCAGAATGTGTCACTTGAACTTCGGGGAAGGATTCCAAGCCATTTCGCCTATCACTCTTGCCTTTGAGCCCTTGTTGGTTCTTAAACATGTATTCATTTTCTCCACATAGTCTGTGGATGTCACCTGTGTTATCTCCCTTGCTCCTCCACGGCAGCCCTGCATGTTCAGCCAGGCAGCACCTTTGCCCCATTTTACAAATGCAGAGCTGAGTGGTATTCCAAGTGAGTGGCACTCACTCCTTCTCGCACAGGTCTCCATATGCACATTCGTTCCTGGTCCATTAACTAAACCTCTGCTAGAATTACCCTGATGCTCACCCTCCTATTGCTGTTTCGAAAGTCTTCGACAGATAGGTAGTTAGGAAGTAAAACAAGCAGCCACCAACATGATGCCTCTTGAGCTATTCACAACTAGTAGACATAATGGTGAGTGATCAGTTGACTGAAATATTAACACCAGGAAGGGTATCCCCCTCAAACTGAAGGAGTATTCAACTCACCAGTGTTGATTCATAGTCTACCTTAGACAAGGCATGTGGACAGTCAGGAATGTTACATGAAATAAGGCAAGATTTCTTCCCTAAGGAATCTAGGCCTTCAATGCTAGACAGGAATGTTCTTACTTTGAAAATATAATGGCAGCCCTCATGAAGGTAAGACATGCTAAAGAATCAAAAGGGAGAAGGAAATAGTCACAGCTTGTTGTCAAGGGACTCTTCATCTTCTCCATGACTATTAAGTACCTCCTATGCACTGAATGTTTTATGCCCATTGTGACAACCTTCACAACTCTACAAGAACAGCAGTGACTCACCTGGATCACCACAATGCTCAGAGTCATCTTTAGATTCCAAAAGGAAGCAGTGTGGATTAATTCCAGATTATCAGGGGCAGGTGCTATCTTACCAGAGCCTCTTTACTGGGTGGTACAATTATCTCCCAGACACTGCGAGTATTGACTGTCATGAGCTCCATCTTGCCCCTTCCTTCAGAAAATTGTCCTTGGCTGATGAGAGCCTCCTGGCCTGATGAGTCTTCATTCCCTGGGATGGCCCACAGTAGATGACTGATAAGGGCTCAATCAGCTTCTTGGCCTCAAGGTAGAGACCACTCTATGCTGTGGTTTATGCTCCAGAACACCCTGTTGATCAGGCCAAGGAGGGGTTTCCTGAGATCACAACTTTTTAAAAAAACTTTTTATTATTTGCCCCAGGGGTACAGGTCTGTACACTTACACTTTTCACAGCACTCACCATAGCACAAACCCTCCCCAATGTCCATAACCCATCCACCCTACCCCTACCCTCCCACCCCCCAGTAACCCTCAGTTTGTTTTGTGAGATTAAGAGTCTCTTATGGTTTGTCTCCTTCCCCATCCCATCTTGTTTCATTATTTTTCCCTCCCTACCCCCCACGACCCCCTACCCTGCCCCTCAAGTTCCTCATATCAGAGAGATCATATGATAATTGTCTTTCTCTGATTGACTTATTTCGCTCAGCATAATACCCTCTAGTTCCATCCACATCGTTGCAAACGGCAAGATTTCGTTTCTTTTGATAGCTGCATAGTATTCCATTGTATATATAAACCACATCTTCTTTATCCATTCATCTGTTGATGGACATCTAGGTTCTTTCCATAGTTTGGCTATTGTGGACATTGCTGCTATAAACATTCAGGTGCATGTGTCCCTGAGGACTGAGATCACAACTTTATTTGCCCTTCCTTTTTCCTGCCTGCCCCCCTGCCTCCTCCAGGCTTCTCCTTAACAGCAAACCACCACCCCACCCCCACCCAATAAATCCCAGGAATCCAAATCATGGTCTCAGGCTCTGCTTCTTACATCTCAGTTACCTGTTCTTTTGGAGTCCCATTTCCTCACCTATAAAACCCTGGGAATAGGTCACAAGCAGTCATGAGAGCTAGTGAGATGATGTAATTTAATCTCTTTATAAATTCCTGGGCTCAATAAATCGTAGCAAGGATTTTTCCTCTTTAGTTACATTTAAGAGAACTTCTGGTATCTGGGATATAGAACAGAGACCCTGGGCAGCATCAGCTGGCCATAGAAACTGAAGAACCGGAAGTAGCCAGAAGTTTGTCAGTGCAAGAGAAGTGAGTCCACCCTCAGGAATATGGAGGGCCAGTTAGGACTTGTACCCAATTTACCACAGCAGGTGAGGGCAGGGAGCTGGTCAAGGACCTGGCGGAGGGGAACAGGTGGCAGGGGCAGTGGGGTGCCATTGGAGGAGTTTCAATTTAGTACATTTGTAGGTTAGCTTTGCTGTTCACCTTTTAAGCAGAAGGGCAAATAGATTGCCCACCGGATAAAACAGCTTTCTCTGAAATATTGCTTCCTGACTCCACCGTTTCATCTCCATTGGCTGCGGCTTCCCTCCACCTTTCCTTTCAGGCTGGCTTCCCACCATCGCTGCAGGGCGAGCCAGAGCTGATGAGGGCACCTGGCTTTTGTGGCAGCTCTTCAAAGCTAGAGGTCAGGTGTGTTTCTAGGATTTAATTAAGCTGGAAATGAAATCCAGCCCTGGAGTGGCTCATCGTCTTTATTATCACATTTCTTACCGCTTGTCAGGCCACAGTGGCTCTGGGTCTTGAAAAGGAAGAAGCGGGCTGCTTCCCAGGCACGGCTTGGTTAATCTATTTCACACGGCATTTCAGGTACCTTCCTCCATTTTAGCAGGATGGGAAAAAACCAGCATGCTCAGAGTCTTCTAGGGAAAAGAATTACCTTAAAATGAACAAAAGAAAAATGCGTTTTGAAATAACACATTATTTCAAATATATTTCTTATTATAGATAATATAGTAGGTGCCCGCCATAAAAATGTATGAGATATAAGAACATAAAGAATTAAAAAAATCACTCGTAATCTCACCAGCTAGATAGAGGCAACCTCTGTTAATATTGTGGTCTCCTTCCTGCCAAGCACTGGTGTGTGCTTGGCTTAACATGTACATAGTGAAAGACAGAGAAAGAAGTGGTCCTCTCTTTAGGATGGGAAGAATCTGACCCTATAGGGGTTGTGATCCACTGAATAATCCTTTTTTTGTATTATTTATGTATATATTCACTAGCATTATTTCATATAGGACACTAATTCACTGAGACCAAGAAGGGTTTTTTTTCCCCTTTTTCAAGCAAACTAGAGCCAGGGAAAAAAGCTAGGACTTACAAGAATTTCCATGCTCAATAATGCTACAGACTATCACATTGCAGTCATGTTTTCTGTGCCTAATAAAATATTCTATAGTCACTCAGATTAATCAAATGAGATGAGGGGATTTATACACTGCTGTGCACTGAGAAAGGGGCTTAACAGTCTCCTAAAATAATATCATTTGACATCGGGAGCTATTAGACTGCATCGGTAGAAGGTATTCATTCTGTAGCCTGATTCGTGTTCGGCGGGTGGCAGTCCCCTTCAGGTCCCCTTAGTGTGGTGAGGGTTGGCAGCTACAGGGCTCTGACCTTTCTCGCTCTGGAGATGTGATTGCTTTCACACTGATCACATAGAAACACTTAGCAAATCTCATACTGTTAACTCCATCACGCACTAGCAATGCTGGCATTTTATGACTGTCATGTGGCATTAGCCAACTGAAAACTCACTAAGATGGGGAAGCCATGCCGAATTAATAACTTCTAAGGTAGTAATTTAGTCCGTTTTCATGGAACTAATAAGCACCACTTTAGCCAAAGACAAAAGTCACAAAATCATGTACTACTGAGCAAAGAAGGGAACTTCAAGAACTTCTCATCCAGCATCCTCACTTTATGAGTAAAGGAAACTGAGGACCAAAGAGGAGGAGGAGGAATTTTTTTTTTAAGGTCACAGAACTAAGATTAGAGTAGTGGCTTTCAACCTGCATGTCCACAGCATCAGATCTTAAATGGAGTCCTGCATATATAACTACAATATGCATGAAACATCTAAGGAAGGAGCGCCATGCCTGAAAAAGGGTTGGCATTCAAAGCTTTACCCTTCCTTGTCCATCTCAGCTATGAGATATTCAGAGAGCCCTGAATCACCATGAAGCAGAAATCAAAACCACCTTCCCTTAGCATACTGGCTCCAGGAACATTTCTTGAAACCAAATATCTTTTATATAAGCAAATAATCTGTGTTAGACTGATAAATGACTTAAATAGAAAAGTATGATCTCATCGTCTTCTCATTTGCAAAAGGAAAGCATTAATGGTCTCTGCAACAGCAAGTGAATATCCATTAGACGTTCAACAGGAGGGGCTCCTGGCTGGCTCAGTTGGTTGAGACTGCCTTCAGCTCAGGTCATGATCCCAGGGTCCTGGGATGGAGCCTGGCATCAGGCTCCTTGCTCAGCAGGGGGCCTGCTTCTCCTCTCCGTCTGCCCACTACTCTGCCTCTCTCTCTCTCTCTCTGTCAAATAAATAAATAAAAATTCTAAAAAAAACAAAAATAAAAATAAAGAAGTTCAACAGAAAATGAAAATGAGTGGAGATTGTAATGGCCTCTCAGCATTATTGCTAGCCATGATCCACTGTAGATCCCATGTGGTTTTGGTGGGACCAGCCCCAGCCTCAGCCCCAGCCCCAGGAATGGTTCAGGGTTGGACTTAGGCCAATTAGCTATGGGTTACCACTGAACTGACAAATGTCAATAGTTGACTAAGATCCACTGAGTAAGAACAAACATTGACTTTGGCCTGGGGGCAAAGAAAACAAAGATTACAAATTGAAGGATACAAAAGGAAGTCAAGAGGGTAAAAACAAACTGGTGGTTTCCAGGGGAGAAGGCACTGAGGGGATGGGTGAAATAGGTGAAGGGGATTAAGAAGTACCAACTTCTAGTTATAAAATAAATGTAATGGAGTTGAAAAGTACAGCATAGAACATTGTACAGTGACAGACAGTAACTATACTTATCATGGTGAGCATTACATAATGGATAAAATTGTTTAGTCACTGTGCTGTACACCTGAAATTAATATACCATTGTATGTCAACTACACTCAATAATAAAAAAATTGTAAACAATACAGCCAAGATCAACAGTGTTTTCCAAAGAAGTTCTTAGCTTCCAGGTTACAATAATTCTAAACAATAGACCTGCAGTTACAGATAATAATTTGAGAGCAGGGTCACATCAGACTTCTAGATAGCCGACTGCCTCCCTCCATAAGTAAGGTTGGAACTGTTCTGCAGTTCAGCTAGTCTTAAGGAGTCTTGGGACTTCCTCATTTGAGTCAGTTACACACCATCACTTTTGATATTTTATATTATATAACTAAAGGATCTGACCAAGTATAATACACTTAGACACAAATATAACCCTATTTATTATGCTCAGTCTTCCCAGGCTAACATAACCCAGTCTAGTGAATGTCTGAACCAAGGACTAGCAAACCAAAGTGGGGCTTAGTTACCTTATCCTTAGGAGTCAGACCTGGATGCCATTAAACCAGCTATGAAATCTTTCTTGCAGGTATAACTCATAGCCAGACTGATTGGCTCAAGGATACACGTGTGCCCTAACTGGTCCAATTAGAGGGATGTCCAGGACTTTTGTCTGACAGTTTAGGTAGAGATATTCTTTCCCGGGGATATTATCAGACAAGCCTTAGTCATTTTTTATGCTGTCTGCCTTCCGGAGTCACAAAGAGATTCACCTACCCTGTGTTAGACGGTGAGCTAAACAGGATCTCTGGTCTCCAGGAAGTCACATCTTACCAAATATTGACAGTAGAAAGAAGTTAGAGGGATCTGCATGTTATTTTCCAATACCTCAAAAAGCCCAAGAGAAAAAAAAAATCACATCTTTAACCAGAATAAGTCTGAACTGACTGTGTGTGGGGCTCTGATTACTTTTGAATGGGGTAACATTTGTTATTCCAAAGTGACAAATTTTGATTAATAGTGAGAAATGGAAAAATGGGTGAGAGCACAGCATAAAATATAGTTGTCGATTCAGTATGTTGTATACCTTCTGGAGCTAATGTAACATTGTACATCAGATATATATATAGATATATAGATAGATTCTTTAACTATTAAAAAAGAAATGGAAAAATAAATTTAAAGCTAATTAATTGTGTTTTTATGGCATGAAATCTTCCAATATAGAGAGATTCTGTAAAAAAGAAGGGAAAGGAGAAAGAGAAAGGGAGTGAGGGAGGAGGAGGGTGGAGGAGAGAGGGAAGAAAAAGATAGAGGAGGAGGAGGAGGAGGAAGAGGAGGAGGGGAAGGAAAGGAAGGAAGGAAGGAAGGAAGGGAGGGAGGGAGGGAGGGAGGAAGGGAATAATTAAATGAATTAAATTGGGCAGGGGGTAGATCAACCTATAATTCAATCACATTTACACTTGCTAAGGTGTCCTAAACTTCATTTTTCTGAACTACTTCATTACCACCTCTGCTGACTTGCAAGAAAAGCCACCTTGAAAATACCCCGAAACAAGACACTAATAAAGATGAATAAATAGCTTCATTTTCCCTCTACTTCACAACACAGAAACATCATTTGAAAAATATATACTGAGCTCTCAGAAGAGGTGCTGCATTCGTTTCCTAGAGCTGCCATAATAAATTATCACAAACTGGGTGGCTTAAAACGACGGAAGTTTATTCTCACGCTTCAGGCGGCCCAAAATCTGAAATCAAGATGTCAGTGGGACTCACTTGCACCAGAATCTCCCATGGGGAATCCTCCAGGGCCCCTTCCAGCTTCTGGTGGCTTCTAGAGTTACTTGGCCTGTGGCAGCTTAACTCCACTCTCTGTCTTTGTCCTCATGTGGCCTTCTCTTTGTATCTCTGTATCAAATCTCCCTGCCTTTTCTCTTCTCATGCAAGAATACTTATATGGACGTAATCATTCTAAATCCAGGATGATTTCATCTGGATGTCCTTAACTCAATTTCATTTTCAAAGACCTTATTTCCAAATAAGGTCACATTCACAAGTACCAGGGGTTGGACCATGGATATATCTTTTTAAGAGACACTATTCACAGTACCAAGTTGGTGAATGCATACTCCTGATTTGTTGACAACCCTATTTCTGACTGTGAGGAAATCACCACCCAAACCAACACCAGCCCCTCAAAAGCAGTACAATTGAAACTAAACTCACTCTTATTCCTCCCCAAAGTGTTTTGTTTCCTGAATCTCTCACTATTAATGCCCCATATCGAATCCATGGCTATGTTCTGTTTTACATCTGAAATTTCTCTTGCGTCCATTTCGTTCTCCATCCTGCAACCACTCTTTCGGTTATTGGTATCCCTCCCCATGCACCAGTCTTAGTGTTGGCCTCCCTGACTTTGGCTTTACCACCCCCCTACCCCTAATCCAACTTCCCCACTACTAAGAGAGTGATTTCCTAAAATAACCACCTGTTCAGAAGCCAACAATGGCTTTCCCCATTTATCTCATTAAACCTCACAGTTACTGCAAGGATTATTTAAGGTGCTCAGATGCCACCCACTCCAAGAAACATTCTGCAATCTCCCCCATGTAGAAGTTCTCTCTTCTCTGAATTCCCATAGCCACTCCTCGCCACCTCATATTATTTTAATAAATTAGTAGTTTGGGGCAGCAATCTACAGTTATTTCCCTCAGGGACTCACTTTTGCATCCCTAGACATGGCCACATATTGAGTCATTTATTGGCCACCTCTAGGATTTCTCTTCATCCCTGCTGCTCTAAGAACTAATGCTTAGGTTGGACCCTGATATAATTTTACCTCCTCCACCCCACCATACTTGACTGGACATGGACAAAGTTTGGGACAATCAGACATTCTTCCTTGGACTGAACATTGAGCCTGAAAAATCCTTCAGGAATTACTTATTTCAGCAAAAGAGGGATTTATTTTCATTCACATTCACACTAGTGTGGTCAGTGGACCTGTCACTGGTTCACCACAAAATTAGTATAGAAATTAAGAGTATGCATTTAAAAACTTTTGTTGGAATTTGACAGAGGCATTTTATATCTGTTGATTTTAATAATTTAAAATGTAAGAATTATATTTTGTATTTATTTTTATTTTCTAAGGATTTATTCTTAATAATATTTTGAAGTAAGTTCACTCACCAAAATTTACAAAAAAGCACATTTCCATATACTCTTTGTTCTACTCCCCCCAATGATAATATCTTACTTAACCATCGCACATTGGTTCAAATCAGGAAATGGATTCTACTATTTCATTTGTATTATATTCTACAAAAATATCCATGTATGACGCATTAGAATTTTCTTTTTTAAAAAACTGGCTCTTAACCACAGATCATTTGGAGCAAGCTAGTTTACATCATCTTATTACAAAAATAATTAAAAGAGGCAACAGAAAATGATAAAAGAGTAGAAATGCAACAGGCTTGGGACCAGCCAACTTGATCAAGCCCTGCCTACCCCCAATGGAGCTGTGGAAAAATTCCATATCTAGAAATGGTGTTAATAATTATTAACTGGAATATGGAGATAACAGTTATTCTGTATCACAGAACCAAGGATCAGAGGCATTTTCAGAATATTTTTAAATGCAAACCAGTGTTGTTTCTTATTTTACAAGTTCTAGATAATTTTCAAGCCCCTTCCACATGCATTATAAACCTCTTTCATTTTAACAAGAGTGATTTTCCCAGTTTTACCCAGAAAGCTTAGGAATGTGGAGAAGCCTACACTAAGTCAAACAACCAGGATGAGAGTCAAGGTAGGAACTCAGGCCCTCTTTCCCAGAACAAGCTACTTTTCATTCCCCATCTGACACTATCACCAATCTTCAGTAATCCAATAACCAAAGGGAAGAAAAAGATAATTTGTACAGGTTTTACAGGTTACATTACTAACTTAAAGAACTAGTTAAAAAAATACTCAGTGTTTTATGATAGTTGGCCTTTGTCACATATGCTTTCTTTTCATTTATATGTAATTCTGTCCTTTCTTCCCCTTTCCCAAAAGTGGCACCATAGAGGTTGCTAAGCAATTGTGCCTGACAAGGTCTCAGCACCTCTCAATAAAATGGAATATTCTCCCATTCCCTCTTCCATTTTAGTGCTGAGGAGGGTGTCAATCAAAGAACATCAGTAAACGCTGGCTTTTGAGAGAAGGCAGAGAGGCCCTGTCAGGCAAGGAATAAAAGATGACTATTTTTAAACTAACAAGTCCTTTCTTAAAGTAAAGCAGTCGAGTAAGAGAGAGACAAGTTTCACTATTCCACTTTTCCGGGAGGTGAAAGTGCTTCTGCAGTTCAAGCCACCATCTTGATTTGAGAAAGATGTCTTGTTTGTCCAGAGAGCAATTTTCAAAAAAGCACCACCACTCTTTATAAATCAAAGAGAAAAAAACCACTCAACAAATGGGTATCTGAAAATAATATTTTTCACAAAGGCTCAGAGATTTAGAAGATTCTCAAGAGCTTGGTCATAATATTTAACTAAAGAAGACCTCCAGAGAATAGAGAATTGATATGCAGTGCTGAGTGTAATTAAATGATATCAAATTTATCAACTATATTTATATGTTCAATAAATACAATCCAAGTCACTTTGTATACACCTCCACAAACAGCTGCCATCTTTGCACACAGCATTGCACTATACAAAGACAATACACAGAGGTTATGCTAAAGGGACATTTACTCTCCTACGATACATGCAACTACTTTGACACAGAATTAATACTGCATAAACATGCAAGGTGGAGCATCCAACCAAGCCAGAGAAAATTTGTCTTATATTCAAAATTAAAATAATCAATCAAACCACTGTACTACCCACCACCTCCCTAAAAAGGAACCTTCAAATTGTCTTACCCAAAACTGACTTAGGGTCAGAACATACAGCTCTGTTATTTGAGAATGTGCTAACTTGCTCTTAAGCCCATACCTGAATCATTTTTCTGAACAGACTCATTAACCTTTGCTCAAACATATGCATATGTTCCTAGCAGGTGGCAGCATTCTTTAATTCCTGGTAATATCAAGATAATTCTAGCACAAACACAGAAATGTCAGTGTTGCTGACCTTTTTAATTACACAGCCATATTATCTTCATGTGACATAGGAAATGACATACTGGAAAGTTCTACTACAAATATCCTGTGCTGAAAGCAAATGTATATGAGGAAGATAATATGGTGAATTCAACACAAAAGACCATGATGGTAAAATGGTAAGATAATGGATTTGGTGAGTCCATGAGAATGAAGGTGATAAGAAAGAGCCAACCCAGTGACAAGTGTTGAATTTTCCATCAAAGTAGTGCAGAAGAGCATCTGATT
The DNA here is from genome assembly GCA_002007465.1 of Ailurus styani. Classification (NCBI taxonomy): domain Eukaryota; kingdom Metazoa; phylum Chordata; class Mammalia; order Carnivora; family Ailuridae; genus Ailurus; species Ailurus styani. Next base: position 1,265,021 of record LNAC01000497.1, on the reverse strand, counting down.
TCCCAGACTACACCAAGCCAGAAAGTATGACACCAGCCACTGGGAATAAAAAGCATGGAATATATTTTTATAATCTTTCCCCTAAAGAATTAGTAGGAGACCTGGTGGCTTACATATTTTTCTTAGTGAGAAATAATGCATTCTCAATAATACTTATGTTNCTTTCCCCTAAAGAATTAGTAGGAGACCTGGTGGCTTACATATTTTTCTTAGTGAGAAATAATGCATTCTCAATAATACTTTTGTTTGGTTATTAGTTTTT
>LNAC01000497.1:1207249-1262835 GCA_002007465.1 Ailurus styani | reverse complement strand
TCATAGATCCAAGTCTGGGCTCTACCCCTTCATTGAGCCTCAGATGTCTTCTCTGCAAGATGGGGCAAATAGTGCCCACATACTAGAGTTGTTTAAAAAAAAAAACTAAATAAAATACCTGGCCCAATATTTGCCACATAATAGTTACTTAACAAATGGTGGCCTGCTGCCCTTCACTTAAATGTGAGGCAGATGATTTATCATCTTTTTATCAACAACACAGAACTCTATATACTGCAAAGTGCTCTTTATTTTATTTTAATTTTAAAAAATACTCAACCCATCCCCCAACTATTTCTGCCTTCAACACAGCAGACAATAATGCAGAAAATGTACCAGAGTGCTGCTAAGCAGCTAAGTGACACTGGAAGATAATAATAAATGGAGAACATAGATAACCTTGTCCTTGACATTTGAAAATGGTGATACTGATGATATGTCAGGTGAGTGAAAATATCAAATCTCATGGAATTCTGATAGCTTTCAGGATACGCAAAAATAAAGACCATTCTCCATGTTGTGACTTAGCCATTCACTGCAATGCTCATTGACTCTGTATCATGACTTGTGGTTTACCCATGGTTATTCCTCAACACTCTACAGTTATGTCCATGTATAAGCAGGTGGGGACATCAAGATAGTGTGAAACTGTGGGGGGTAAAATCATGAGAAATACAATGCCACATATAACATAAAGGACCTACCTCATTGTCCCTAATGTGACTCATTAGGGACAATCTCAGCAATGTAGCTGTCTTAAATAGACTTAGAAATGTATCCCTAGCTGTGTGACAGAGATGCCCAGACTTTGGATGTGAGAGAAAGAAGCCAGAATTTAAAACATAAAACCAAAGGTGAAGATTACACAAGTTTTCCCACAGCTTCTTTCCATGTTTTCAATTGCTCATAAGTGTGTGGGTGAAACAGTTTATTTTAAAAATTGCAGATTTGCTTCACTTTGTCCCTGACCTGTACTTCTGAAGGACTCTTGTGTCCACCATGTTTTAAAATTAAGTCAGAACTCTAGTATAAATACTTCTTTCATGAATCTTACAGAAGAATTAATTAAATTGCACAAATTTCATTTTCAGTGCAATCAGGGCACATATAATCTGTAGATTCCAAAATTTTTGAAAGGGCTCCCAAAAGCAGTCAAGATGAAGCAGACGCTGTCCAAGAGATAAGAAGAAACATGAGGGAGGGTATAAAGGCCCAGCTGGCAGATCTCAGGAATTGCCAATAAAGGGTACCCTTCTTGAAGATGAGAAGCTCATCCTATAATAAACTATTTCTCTTGCTTGTCACAATGAGTACAGGAACTGGGGTAAACAAGACTGGTGGGTTAAGGCTTCCAGGACTCAATTTGATTTGGAAAGACAGAGGAAATGAGGCTACATTAAAAAAAAGAAAAGAAAAGAAAAGGTAAAGCAGAGATGAGCTATAATTTCAGGAAGCAGTCTGTCTCTGTGGCAGTAAAAACAAGTAAGCCCTTTGAGTGTAAAATCTAGAAGACTAGCCTGGGCATCCTGCCCCCCCCACCACCACCACCACCATTACCAAAGAACAGCCCATAAGGAGCTCATCCAGGAGAATAAAATAGATTAAAATATAAATAATAAAAATATATAGGAAAATATTGATACAAATTTAATATAAGGAAAACAAAAATCCATACCAGAAAAACGGTGTCAGGGAGCAGATTGAAATTGAGACCAAGCATTTTGCCAGGATTTATTTTTCAATATTAATAAAATAAATACCTCCCTGAATGAGGACCACAGTGTAGAAATGCAGACATTCAAGGAAAATATGATGAAGCAACAGAAATATTGCTGTTCCCAGGAGTTCTTATCAAGGACATTACTAAGATACAAACCATGTAGTAGAAGTAGAGACACATTTAGCAATACAAACAAAGCACTTTCTTGAGTTTATTGACTAATAGCAAAGTCATATCAATTTATTTTTAGCTCATGTTTGGGAACTAATAGATGCCTAAAACTGTAGAAGGCAACAGAACATTACAATTATGGAAGTAACCACCAAAACAAAAATTCAAACCTTAATAAATTACAGAACTATGAACAAACAAAAAGTAAACAAAGAATCAACCACATACTTTTATAAAAACAGAAAAACAAAAACAAACCACAAAATAAAATTCAAACCAAATGTATCTACTAACATCAAAAAATATAAACGTGTTTAAATTACATATAAAAAAAGATTTTCAGATTGCCTCACAAGACAAAGTCAAATTCTGTACCAAAATCAAGAGACATATCTTTAAATAGTGATTCAGAGAATGGATGAAAGACCTCAATGTGAGGCAGGACTCTATCCAAATCCTAGAGGAGAACATAGGCAGTAACCTCTTGGACATCAGCCACAGCAACTTCTTTCAAGACACGTCTCCAAAGGCAAAGGAAACAAAAGTGAAAATGAACTTCTGGGACTTCATCAAGATTAAAAGCTTCTGCACAGCAAAAGAAACAGTCAACAAAACAAAGAGGCAACCCACAGAATGGGAGAAGATATTCGCAAATGACATTACAGACAAAGAGCTGATATCTAAGATCTATAAAGAACTTCTCAAGCTCAACGTCCAAAAAACAGATAATCATGTCAAAAAAAATGGGCAAAAGACATGAACAGACACTTCTCCAAAGAAGACATACAAATGGCCTACAGACACATGAAAAAATGTTCATCACCACTAGCCATCAAGGAAACTCAAATCAAAACCACATTGAGATACCACCTTATACCAGTTAGAATGGCCAAAATCAGCAGGATAGGAAACAAGTGTTGGAGAGGATGTGGAGAAAGGGGAACCCTCTTACACTGTTGGTGGGAATGCAAGTTGGTGTAGTCACTTTGGAAAACAGTGTGGAGATTCCTCAAAAAATTAAAAATAGAGCTACCCTATGACCCTGCAATTGCACTACTGGATATTTACCCCAAAGATACAAATATAGTGAAAAGAAGGGCCACATGTACCCCAATGTTCATAGCAGCAATGTCCATAATCGCCAAACTGTGGAAAGAGCCAAGATGCCCTTCAACAGATGAATGGATAAAGAAGATGCAGTCCATATACACAATGGAATATTACGCAGCCATCAGAAAGGATGAATACCCAACTTTTGTATCAACATGGATGGGTCTGAAGGAGATTATGCTGAGAGAAATAAGTCAAGCAGAGAAAGTCAATTATCATATGGTTTCACTTACTTGTGGAACATAAGGAATAAAATGGAGGACTTTAGGAGAAGGAAAGGAAAAGTGAATTGGGGTAAATCAGAGGGGAGACGAACCATGAGAGACTGTGGACTCTGAGAAACAAACTGAGGGTTCTGGAGGGAAGCGGGCAGGGGTCATGGGTGAGCCTGGTGGTGGGTATTAAGGAGGGCATGCATTGCATGGAGCACTGGGTGTGCATAAACGATGTATCTTGGATCACTGAAAAAAATAAAGTAACAAATAAATAAATAAATAAATAAATCTGCTGACCATAAAAAAAAAATTTTAAGTAAAACTACCATATGTTCCATCAATCTCACTTCTTGGTATACACACAAAGGAAATTAAATGAAATCATGTCTGAAGATTTAAAAGAATGATTCAGAGAAATAAAAAAAAAGACTGAACAGAGTAACTGTTGAGACATAAACAAAACAGGAATCACAACATTAATACTAAACAAGTTAGAATTAAGGCTCCACTTCATTAAATGAAACAAAGACCACTTGGTAATACTAAATTTCCTGTTCAAACTGAAGATTTTAAATTTATGAACATATATGCACCAGATAACTTAGCAGCAATATTCATAAAGCAGAAATCTTGTAAGCTTTGGTGAGAAATAGAGATGCCTTAGTGATGGGAGATAAAGCCATTTTTCTTAGTCCTTGACAGCAGTCATTAAACAAAACAAACAAAAAAAAAACAGAACAAGAAAAAGGATATAGAAGATCTAAATAACAAAGTTGATGAAGAGGAAACAGTCTTGATTGATATGTATCAAATTTATTACCCTGAAATAAAAAGTGAATTTTATTTCAGTTCCCATGAAAGTCATAAAAACTGACCCATCTTAGGCCACAAATAAAACCTCAATAGGTTCCAAAAATAAAAATAGAACAGATAGCTTTTCCAGTCACAGTAGAATTAAACTAGAATCTAACTACAAAAGAAGAAGATAAAATGGCCATTTCACCCCTAAATATTATTTTTTTCTTAAACAGTTAAGGCATCAAAGAGAACTAAACTTAAGTAAAAAATTTCTAGAATGCATGTATGAGGAAAACTACAGTCATCAGAACTTTAAAAAAATCAGCTAAAATAGTTTCAGAAAATAAGTTAATAACAGCCACCTACTCAACTAAAAATAGAATAAAATAATTAATTATATATTCTATTTTAAAATTATAGTAAAATAAACCAAAGGAAAAATAATAAAGATAATAACAGAAATCAATGAATTAAAAACTAAGAAAAATTTTGAATCAGTAAAGTAAAAATCATTCTTTGGTGGGGACAGGAGGATGGTAAAAATGTATTAAATTATTCTTTATCTTACATTTTTTAAAGGAGGCATAAATATTAAAAGGAAAAATGATGAGATGCACAGAAAATTAAAGAATCACAGAGATTGCTTTGTTGAATTCCATATAAACTTGAAAATAAATATTCTAGGAAATAAAATGAAATATAAATTTATATTTATATTAAAATTATTATATTATATTATAAATTTAAATAAAATAATATTCTAGGAAAGTAGAATTTACTCAAACTGACCCAAGGAAAAAATAAAAAATTTAAACATATTGACTTCCATAAAGGAAATTGAAAAGTTAAACTCACTATATGGGCAAAAATCCCACAGCTTAATAACATGCTCTATTAAGAAATTTATATGGAGACAGACACTGTTGTGCCTTACTATTGGGAATATAACCCTTGTTTTGAACAATGTTAGAATATATTTCAAAAATAAAAATGTATATACACTTTGACCTTCAGATTCCACTTCTCAAAAATTATCTCACAGATATACCTATACAATGTTTGAATTGGTATATGTGTAAGGATAATAATACAGGTTTGGAGACAACAAACGTCTTTCAGTAGAGATTGGTTAAGTACATGACAGCTCATGCTAACAATGGAATATCCTATAGTAGTGAAAACAACTGCATAGTTCTCTATGTACTAAGATGGAAACATCACTGAGATATGTTGTTAAGTGAGAAAATAAGATGAAAAGCAGTATAAGTAAAGAGCAGTATAAGCAGTACAAATCTACCTGTAAAAAAGACAAAGCATGTTTTTATTTCCTTGCATATGAATAAGAAAATTTCCTTAAGAAAACAGTAGAAGCTAATAACAGTAATAACAGTAAAAAAGGATGAGGCACTGGAAAGAAAAATTGGGGAGTGAATTTCACTGTTTGTCTTTTTTTTTTTTTTTAAGATTTATTTATTTGAGAGAGAATGCAAGCGAGCCCACACACATGCACGGAAAGGCCAGAGGGGCAAAAGGAGAGAGACAATCCCTGGTAGACTCCCGACACAGCACAGGGCCCAGTGTGGACTTGATCTCAAGCACCTGAGATCATGACCTGAGCTGAAATCAAGAGTCTGACACTGACTGAGCCGCCCAGGAGCCCCTGTCCTTATTATTTTTAATAAACAAAAAACATTTTAAATGAAGAAATAAATTTGGATCATAAATAAATTTGGGTCATCTAATAAAACTGGATTGTATACTTAAAGCCCCAGAGCTTTATAACAAGTCACTCCAGTAAAATTACTTTCACAATATTGGGTTTTCTTTACAGCATCACATATAGACCAAAATTTGTTCTAAAACTAAGAGCAATTTTTCCACCAACTTAATGAACTAAATCATATTTAAGACTGTTATATAGGCATTCACACATTTGCATAATTTTCTCAAAGGTAATTTTTCTCAAAAATCATAGAAATTTAAGATTTAGTACTTTAACCTTGGTGTATCTTCATTAAAACTTTTTGTTTTCAAAAGTGTTTGTCACTAACACTTGTTTATATTTTTAAACTCCATTTTGAGGTGTCTAACTAAAGTTCTCTGCAAAAGAAATCTGAAATTGTGCATAATACTTGCCAAGTTAAGACAGCGAAACTATGGAAATCACTAGATTTGGAATCAGAAAATATGGGCTTGAAACTCAAAATAAACTTTTTTTTTAAGATTTTATTTACTTATTTTTTTTTAAATATTCTTTATTTTTTATTTANTTTCAAAAGTGTTTGTCACTAACACTTGTTTATATTTTTAAACTCCATTTTGAGGTGTCTAAGTAAAGTTCTCTGCAAAAGAAATCTGAAATTGTGCATAATACTTGCCAAGTTAAGACGGCGAAACTATGGAAATCACTAGATTTGGAATCAGAAAATATGGGCTTGAAACTCAAAATAAACTTTTTTTTTAAGATTTTATTTACTTATTTATTTGACAGAGAGAGATCACAAGTAGGCAGAGAGGCAGGCAGGGTGGGGGGGAAGCAGGCTCTCTGCTGAGCAGGGACCCTGATGCGGGGGCTCAATCCCAGGACCCTGAGATCATGACCTGAGCCAAAGGCAGAGGCTTAACCCACTGAACCACCCAGGTGTCCCTCAAAGCTCAGTACAAATTCTTAACTTTCCTTTAGGAGCCAACAACTGAGTGAACAAGTGAACTGAGCTATTACAGCTCTCCCAGAGTCCTTATTGCCCCTCACTCCAGCCAAATCTCACCCTCTCACGTGCTATTGTCTCCAACACCTAGAGAACAGGTCTGCTGTCCAATGGCAGGTTTACCATTGTCACTGCCGATATTTTGAGTCTGGTCATTCTTTGCTATGGGGACTGGCCTGCACATTGTGCAAAGGTTAGCAGAATCCCTGGCCTCTACTCACTAGATGCCAGTAACACTTACTCCAGTTGTAACAATAAAAAAATGTCACCAGTTATCATTAAATGTCCCCTAGTGTAATAAAAGAGTGAGGTTCTCATGAGTAAAGATCTTTCCCTAAGCCTCTCACTAACAGAGATAAAGAACTAGAATCAAGTTCTAGCTCTGCCTCTTACTGGCTAAATGACCCTGGACAAGTTATTTAATCTCTCTGAACCTCGGTTTCCTCAATGGTAAAACACTTGTAGCAACTTCTGCTCCCAGGAGCAAGAAGTAAATGATTTATTTCATGCCAACACGTAGAAAGTACCTGTCCCTAAATAATCTATTGATACATGTAGCTACATCTACCTTTGTAGCTTATTCTTTTTTTTTATCTTAGTACCATCTGAAAAGTGAACCTATATAGTACAGCTCTCCCCACTCCAAGGAATTGCTGTTTGAACAACTGAGTTACTTAAACTGAGTAATGGGCATTTTATTTTCATTCTATTTGCTTAACTGTACAAATATATGTGGTTCACATTAAATCACTAGAGGGTAGTGACATATGAAGCTTCATTGAGGATCACCCTACACTTCTGCTCACATTAAAGAGCATAATGTCAAATTTTGAAAAGAGATGGAAACACAAAATGCAGTAGCTTTAATGAGAAGGAGCTCGAAGACAATATAACCAAACCGAAGTAACTTGCTGCCATAGTTCATTCCTCTCACCCCTCCCCCCACATTTAAAAAAAAACAAATCAAAGATCCAAACAATATCACCCCACTGAAAGATGAGAAATCATTAGAAATGAAACAGCATGGACCATTAGAAGAGCTATAAGAGCAAAAAGCAGATATAACACAATTCAGAAAAAGAATTACTTTAGAAAATGTTTCAGACACATTGCTTTTTATTTTCAAATAAAGACAACAGAAATTCCTCAAATAAAAAAATTTGAAGAGATAAAAGAAAATATAAGACAACAGAAAGAGATAGAGGAGCTGTCCATTCTCCAGAAAGAAGGAGAGAATGGCTTAGTACTTGATAGAATAGAACATTCATGATCTTCCAGTAAGGTACTTTTACTTTGACTCTCCACACTACCAACTAGTTGTATGAACTCCGAGCAAAGTGAAATCCCTCTCTGACCTGTTTCCTCAGCTACAAAATCTAGTTCACTGGGTTATCATAAAAATTAACCTAGCCTAGTAATAGGCTCACAAGGCACACTCAATAAATGTCTCTCCTTATATTCATCTGTTCATCTCTATTTGTCCCTTCCCCTGTCTGTCCCTCTCCATCTGTCTGTCAGACTCTCTCTTAATTTTTCTTCTTTGTTGTTAAAGAAATATATACCTAACTCTTATTCATCTGTGATAATAAGAAGATAAATAAGAAAAATTGAAATCTACAAATTATTCAAAGGACTCCCTAAACCACTAATTTCACTCAACGTTCCCAACCAGAATTTTTCCACAGTCCATAATAGAATCTGTACTAATGTAACAAATTCAGATATTCTACAAAGCCAATAAGCAAAAAGAGCAAAAAAAGTATATAATATGCAAATGAGAGCCCATGACTGGGTTAATGGGGAAAATCTCCCTTGTCTAAAATAACTGCATAAATATGATCTATTTGTACCAGCTCAGTCAAAGCACTAATGATACAATGGGATGAGTAAAGCAAGGAGATAGAAAACATCCCGGTAACATTGCTCTGGAAAATAGGCTGTTGACTTCACTGCTTGGGTCATTCTCTCTTTGTTATGCTCTAGACCAGTACTATCCATTCTGCAATGAAGGAAATGTTCTATATCTGTGTTGTCTATTATGGTGGCCCAATAACCATGTGTGGTTACTGAGCACCAAAAATGTTACTAGTATAACTGAGGAGCTAGATTTTTTTATTTTATTTAATTTTGATTAATTCAGATATAAATGTAAATAGCCTCATGTGGCTAGTAGCTACCATATTGAACAGTGCAGATATGGACTAATTAAGTCACATAATCTTGTAAATGGAAATAATTTCATTTAGACTCATTTTCTCCATCTTAACAAGTTTCTTCTCATTAGTGGTGATTATGTTACTCTGGTTAGTGACCAGGTCGTAATAGTGGAAGATCTCAGTTTCTATTGCTCTATCTGCTCCTGCCCATACTACCACAGGGGGGATAAATAACACTGAAAAAGCCAAAGATAGAGTTATTATCAATGAGCAAATCTAGACTATTGACTGGGTAACTTGCCCAATAAATTTAAATATCTCTCCATGCTTTGCACTATATGATAGAAGATATTCTCATACACATTCTCTCCACAGCTTCAACAGGGTGTGTCCTAAGGCTGTTTCTCATACTGTTCCTCAGTATAGTTCATGACTTGCCCCAGAGTACAAATCTTGAGGGAGGCATTATTGGTCCCTACAAGTTCACAGCTTTTTTGGGTCTGGAAAGAAATATTTGGATTTCAAAAGAAGGAATTAACTGCAATCCTAAATCTTTAATATTGTTTATTCTCAGCTATGATTTTAATAAGAATTGGACAGCTGTAAATTCTAGTATATTCTCCTGGAAAGTACTTGAACACAGACATCTATACTTCCATGTAAGTGTAGAGCAGTGACCCTGCAAAGGTAGCCAAATAGAAAGTAAGAACAATAACTTTTTGGGAATCTCCAGGACACTTCCAAGGTACTCGTGCCTGAAAGCAACATCTTACCTCTTCTGGAAAGTAAATAGCACCGATGAACTTCCCTAACCTGAGTTAATACTACCTTACATGGTCCCTGACCTCCAAGATGTTATCACAATACTTTATTATCCAATAGGAAGAGATGTGCCACCTGCTGGGCAAAAAGCACATATGGTTCCTGGTTGTAAATCATTCTTTGTTAGAGTGTTTTATCGTGGGACTTAAAGCAAATGTCCCTTAAAGGAAGAGACCATCTTATTATGTTTATTCATAATGCCTAGCAGTCACCTCATACATAGTTAGTGCTCACTAGGTATCTGTCAATTATATAAAGATAAACACACCATAATTAGGATATACAGAACTCCAATCATGCCATATTACCCTTGAATTATTTGGGAAAAAATTTTTAATATTTTTAAAAATAGTAATGCTTAATTACATAAGCCCTTCAAATTATTGTCATCCTTAAATGAAAATTATATTTCAGGACCATAGCTTCTCTCCCAAGAAATATTTCTTTTAGTGTGTTCTCTTGCTCAAAATAAAATGCAAAAGCCAATCCTTCCTGTATACTTCATTTCTTCTTTAATTAATTCTTATTTACAGTAATCTTTCCCCAAATTCGTCTAATATTAATTTTCTCTCCCTACAATCCAATCTCTAACTAATGATTTTCCTAATTCCATTTCATTGCTGAATGTCAGGTCAGACTAAGCTCTATTGAGAAGGATTTTCTGTGCCTATAGTTGGTATATAGGGTGGCTACAGGAAGTTAACTTCAAACCTTGGAGTAAGTGTGACATCTGAGACTTACCCTGATGGAAAAGATTGACCTTGAGTTTTCCACACTCAGAGCAGTAAAGGGCTTTGTGGGGATCCAATTAAGGTGCCTAGAATACGTATTTTTTAACTCTTATTTAACATTTGAATTAGTGAATCTAAAAAAAGGAATAAGATCTATCTGGTGTCTAGGAAAAGTGGCATTAAGGAACAAAAATCTAGCAGATGAGAATGTTCTGGTCATTAAACATAGCATAATCTCATCTGTGGCCTAGAGAAAATACCTCTCTATGGTCATTCGATTTCATTCCTTCTGTGTCTACTCACTAATAAACCTTCCAGTTACCAAGTCTATATATTATCTTAGTCCCAAGAAAAATGTCCTTGGGTGACAGGCACTATTACACGGTCACAGGGAATGAAATCTTACTTTGTAAATTAATAAATAGTATAGTCTAAACCTGAGTTACTTCCTTGACCCTCATCAAATCTGGGACACTGACAAGTTTGGTTTCTAGGATTGCCCACTACACTTCTGACTCTGCAAACCCTCTCTAAGAAGTCAGCCTGTCCCTTTTAGCATTTTCAACTCATCATCTTTATCCTCAACATTCTATCTGAAAACAACTTGACAAGTCCCACTCTTTGCACTACAGCTGCGAATCTTTTCTTGTTTAAGACTCTAGAGAAGCTGTGGAAGATGGCCACTTGCCAACTGCCAATAAATATGATGTTGAAACTCCTCATTTCTTGATTTTGTGCATTACTGTTCTATATTCAAATAACCCTACATTTGGCTTTGAAGCAAAACAACTTCTGAATTAAAAGCATTAACCCTACAGAGACCTGACTGATGGAAAATGAATATATTTGGGAGCTAAAGAGCCATGGTTTGAATTCTAGACCCATTTGCATTCATTTTCTAATGCAATTAGACAAACCTTTAATCTCTCCTACCCTCAATGTCCTTATCTGTAAAAATGATAATACTTACAAGATTATTAGACATATTCAAGGAGAGAATATACATTTAAGTATCTGAAACTTAATGGTTATTCAAAAGTATTCATTTCCTTTTCCTCGAGTAATCTTCTCTGGCTGATATCGTCAGCATTCAGTAGCATTTGCAGAAATTTCAACATCTTACTGAAAGGAATTCTCATCCAAAATTCTAGCAGGTTTTCCTGAAATTGCAAGCCATAAGTTTATTGTGCTGTGTCCACTATTAGTATTATCCTTATTATCAGTTATAACTCCAAAACCATGTGTTCTATTTTTATGTCTAATTAAAACTTTTTCCTACACTCCTTTAAGGAGTCCTTGGACTTATTACATGCATAGTCGTATGTTTACATATCTAATGCAGGGCCTGGCACAAAGCTAATTTTCCTCCTTTCCAATAATTACTATAGTCAGATTGTGAATACAAAGAACATTTGTAATTTGTTATAAACACACACGCACACACACACATAGTGAGATTCAAGAGGAAAGAAAAAATTTGACCACCCATTTATATTTATTAGAATCTTCTTTCCCTACGGGTTGCTCCACTTGAAATCTGTTCTCCAGCTCTGATCCTGGATGCTCTATGCCCAAGTTTTAGAATCCAGCTCTAGCTCTTGACTTACAGCCTGTGTCCTTGAACTGAAAATACTGCAGGCTGTAAAATGCATAACCATGAAGTCTTGCAGATAAGCACAAGTCCAAGATTTGGAGAAAAATTGGGTCAGAATGGAAAGAAATTATATTCTAGGCAAACAAGCACATTTCTTGCATTAATTTTAGATTTCAACCAGCCTTGACCTATCCCTGCTGCCAGTTATGTTATTTCTGAGCAAAGTACCAGGATTTGTGGGGAAAGCCACTAAATATTTTATAAGGTAATAAAAACGTTAGCAGGCCAAAGTATTCTTTATCCCATTTGGGGGACAAAAGAGTCAGAGCTAAAGACTTTATTTCCCAGTGGTTTGGTTAAATAAGTCTTGATCCAATATCCAAAAGAGATTGTAAGTAGAAACAATCACAAATCATGCACAACCTTTAAGGGAAAGCTAACCCAGAGGTCAGTCTGCCACTGGGATACTCAGTTGAACTTGTCTGGACTCCCAGTTCCATTGCCCATAAAAATAAGTATGCCTCTCCACAACAGCTGCAAGCTCAAAAGTTCATTTTCTTCTGTTTCTATTACCTCTGAATCCCTGGCTCTCTTGAACTCCATAGGACCCTCAGTTCCTTTACCAGTTTCTAAAGGAAAGCCACCATTCAGATCAAGTACTTTATGATATGGTAGGCTTCCTGAAGACCCAGGGTACGCATGGGAATGCATTGCCTCCCAGAGCTCACATACTCCTGAAATCTCCTGGTTTCACCCTCAAACACCTCTGGGACAACCAATGAAACAATGTCTTCCATTAACCACATAAAACAGATTTAGAACATACCTTGGCCCCTTAGGGCAGAGGAGGGGATAACTAGCACTACCCTAAACTCATAAAAATGCTTTCCCTCAAAGATACCTTTCATTTTCTCAGGAGAATTCCAGTGAATTTCATTTTCTCCAGGTCATTACACTAGGACATTCAAAATGGCAGTCTTGGGCGGAGCTGGAAAACCAACATTTGTGGGAGTTTATTATGTGCCAATCACTTCGTGTTTACCTTCTACACCCCTCACAAATCCAGCCCTGTGCAGTCTGCATCACACAAAATAGGAAACTTAGGTTCAAAAAAGCTCCCACTATATTCCAGGTCTCAGCACAGGTAAACAATGGACCTGGAACCTACTCAACTCAGACTGATGGCAAAACCCAAACTTCCCCCTAACCTCCAACTGCCCCTACACTTAAACTCTTATCAAAAATCATCCACTCGACCAGTTCCAGATCAATGTCTCAAGATGTGAAATACACTGAGGAGCTGGAAAGGTAGCAGACGAAGTCCATGCCGTATCAGTAGACAGCTCCATTCACTCTTCTTTTCTCTCCCCATAAAGAAATCCCAAATGCCAAGTGCCTCCTCTGAGCAACATTGCTACTGTCCTGTAAAAAGTTTGCAGGTGACTCCAGCAAGGCATGTCAAGAAAAGAAAAGCCTATGCTTCATTGATCTGAAGCTAACAAAAAACAAAGGAGTTCTTCTGAACCTTCAACTTAGAGACCAAGAAGAGGAAAAAGAGGAAGAGGAAGGGGGGGAGGAAGAAGAAGAAGAAGAAGGACGAGGAGGAGGAGGAGGGAGAGGAGGAAGAGGGAGAGGAGGAGGAAAAGAGGAAGGGGGAAGGGGAGGGAAGAGGAGGGGGAGGAATGAGGACAGGGGAGGGAGGAGGAGGAAAGAAGGAAGGTGGGAAGGAGAGGGGAGAGGAGGGGTGCAGGGGGACACGGGAGGGAGGAGGCGGAGGGGAAGAAGAAGGAGGAGGAGGAAAAGAAGGAAAAGAGGAAGCAGGAGGAGGAGGAGGGCTTCATCCATGTACATGCCATTTACAGTCTCCATTTCCTCCATTTTAGAAAACCTAAACAACTAACTGCCCAGCCCATTTTTATTTCACATTTATACTGACATTTCCCAATCGCAAAAACCATAGGGGATATATTTACAAATACAACAGCAAGAGAAGGAAAAACCTTTCATGTTTGGCCTAACCTACTTCCCACAGCATCTTTAAATACTTCTTTCTTGGAGGAGCAGATGTTTGTTGCCATTCTGTACAACGACTGAGAAAGAAAATGCTTACTTCCTTTTGAGAGCATCTAATCTCAAGATACCACAGCCAACTTCTGTGGAACTTCCCTGTGTGTTATGCATATTGTCCCACTGAATTCCTGTGTGTGCGTGTGTGTGTGTGTGTGTTTATGAATTTGTTGGGGGCAGAGGGATATGACCCAGAGAATAAGAGGCAACCCATTAAAAAAGTCCTTGGGATATACAAAATAAGAACTAATACCAGCCAACAGCCAGCTTGAACCACTTAAGCACCATCTTTAGGTGATACAGCATGATTTATACAATAAAAGTATGGAAAAATGTAACCAACATCCATCAACAGGGAAAGTAATCATCTACAGTACAGTCACACTGAATCTTGTGCAATCAGTACAAATAAATAAATTAGAGCTTTAAATATAGGTGTAGAACAATGTCAATAATATTTTTGTATAAAGAAAAGTTAGAGAAAATATATATATAATGGGAGAGTGTGATATATATAGTATATCTATGAGTTTTATTGTAATTAATATATTCTATTATATTCCATTCTTTTATATAACTGCATCATGTGATTTATGCCCAGTAAAGGTTTGTGAGGTGTTAACAGCAATTGTCTCTGAATGTCTGGGACTAAGGTGTCTTGACTTCTATTGGCGTGTCTGTATTTTCAGTTCCTGCTATAATGAATATGTATTGTTCCTTTAAAAATATGTCATAAAGTTATTTTAAAATTAAATGCTATGAACATATGAGGCACCTTTGGCATTCTAGCTGCATTCAGAACCCAATCAAGGGCACTTTCTTCAAGGGATGTTTCTGAAAACCCAAGTATCTACAGACTGAGATTCCCACAGTAGGGAGAAACCCTCTTCAGGGTTCTTAGGTCAACAACCCAATGAGAGGCAGTGTCACCACTATACTCAGGGCTTATGCTCCTGCACAGCCAATGGCAAACTTCAATGCGCAAGGGAGTAGCAGGCTGGAACTCAGATGACTTAGGGGCTCCCATGTCAGTTTTATAATCAGGATGAAGCTTAACTTCCTGGATAAGACAACAGGCATTTTATTATGCTCACGAATGCTATAAGTCAGGAGTTTGAGCAAAATGCAATAGGGATGGCTTCTCTCTGCTCCACAGTGTCCAGAGTCTCAGCTGGGAAGACTCAAATGGCTGAGGATCAACATATCTGGAGGCTTCTTCACTTACATATCTGGTGCCTGGACGAAAATAGCTCCAAGTCTGGGCTCTACATGTGCACCCACATGTGGAAGCACCTACACGTGGCTTCTCCATACAACCTGGGCTTCTCACAGCATGGCACCTGGGCTGCACAGGGGAGTGTCACAAGAATGAGCATTCCAAGAGAACTGAGCAAATTCTGCATGGCCTGTTATGACCTAGACTTGGGGCTTACATGGTGTCACTTCCATCCCACTGTTGGTCAAAATAATCACAAGGCTATCTAGAGTCAAGGGGTAAGGACATGGACTCCACCTTTTCATGGGAAAGAGTATCAACAAATCTGTGGCCATTTTTCAAAACCCCCACATGAATTTATCAAGTTTCTGCTCTGTGACAGCCACTGGAACTGGAGCTGGAGAGAGGAAAAACAGACACTGACTGTACTGAGAATGGCTAGGTCCTTCCCTGCTCCATTTCACCAATAACTTGCCACCTCAGTAAGAAATTCCATTTCTCCCTCAGCAAGATGGAAACATGTTAAGTCGAGCTGTATAAAATTACCAATACACAACTATTTCTGACCTAAAAGATATTTCATTTGGTTCAGCCTAATACTTGATCTAATTCTACACTGAAATGTGAGGCTAACACATGATAAAATATGAAAAGTTACTGGAGGGGAAATACTTAATGCTCTTAATGTTTTTTTTAGCTTTCTTATAGGGATTTATAAATATTTCTACTAAATTTAAAAAGAAATTGATATTCTTTACTGGCTTATTTTTTAATTAAATAATTTATGTCTAGTCTACCACCAGAGTATATGACTTGTGAATATGGTTCTACTCTGGTACATCCTGGTAAATGGCTTTTCTAAAGCCTTTTTAGGGTTTTATCTATGGTACTCTAATGATGCCTGCTTTTTAATTAGCAAAATCCTGGATCCTTACTAATTTTACATCATATTTGAATAACATGTCAAATATTAGACTATGCTGATATGTAGTGTCCTCAGTATTCAACAGGTGACTTTCTCTGGTTACACCATGAAATAATGGTGCCATGAAGCACCATCTGTACCTAACAATCGATCACATTTCCTACTGTTACATACAACCACTGAAAAAAAATGGTATAAAATATAGTAACATAATATAAATAGAGGTAGTCAAGAAAATATTTTCTGGGCAAAACTAAAAAATCAAGAGAGGTAAAACAACAGGCAAATTACTAAAAGGTAACTCTGCTGCAAAATATAACTGCAAAATAATAACACACTGTCTCTGGAATGGCCCTAAAAATTGAGTCTAGGGACAAATTGCAAGATGGGGAATTTCCAAATGTGTTTTGAGCAATGCACTATCAAAGTATGCAGCCTCTCAAAGGCAATTTTTCAAAAGGTACAAGCCAGTATCAACATTTAGTATGTTCATTCTCCTCTATAGCACTGGATCAGCCAATATCAGCCAGATTACTTCACTGGTAGGGTAGTTAGTACCCATGCCCAAAATAATAAAAGCATAAATAAAGCCAATTGCAACAGTGCGTATGCCAGGGTCAGCTGTGAGGAAAAAGAAAAAAATCCTGTCCTTGGATCTGAAGACCCAGAACAGAACTGAACTAATTAGGAGGGTGACCAACTCATCCCACTTTTCCCAGGACCATCTTCATTTTAAAACTAAAAGTCCCATGTCCTAAGAACTCCCTCAATCCCAAAAAAATTGGGCCAGTTCATCAGCCTACTTCCTAGTCAACCTTGAGTGAATCATTTCTCCTTTAAAAAATTCAACTTTTCCAACTGCAAAATGATAAAAAAAAAATGATTTGTATACTTGCTAGGAGAACAAAAGAAACAATGTTTCAAAACATACTTTTTCACATCTACAAGCCTTTTGTTACTTGACCCAAGGACATCCAGATAGCAGCCCAGCCCTCTAATAACCTAAGGATCTTGGTCAGTAGCCTTTGTTATAAAAATTCCATAAATAATTCCATAAGTGAGAGATACTGTTGTCCCTCTTTTTCCAAAAGGGCTCTTTGAGCTACCTAAAGTCAGAGGAACCCAGAAGACCCATATCCCAGGAAAGGTGAAACAAGAAAAGGTGACTTGGAGGAGCCCCACATTTAAAAAATGTTTCCAAGGAGGACTCATTTTGCATTTCTCTTGCCAAACAAGAGTCTCATTAACCGCCTTTCATATTTAGAACCGAAACTCCCTTTCCTCCCACCCCAAACAAAAAAGCAATAGCTGGAGGGGCAGAAGGAAAAAAAGTAGGAAAGCTCTGTTTTCAGCAAATTTTGAAAATATTTTCCTTCCAAGAGCTATCAGACACATTTCCTTTTCTTAATGCAAATTAGTAATTGGAGAAAAAAGAAAATGCTTTCAGACTATTACACCAATAAAGAAGACATCAAGCCTCTACAGTCAGAAAGCTAAGCAGGAATAATAATGAAATTTTTCAGCCTATCGTCTAATTAAAAGTTGCCAAAATTAGCATATGTGCCCCGCTCTGGGCTCAGTAGTGGTTGAGCCCCTCCCTCACTGTCTCCCACTGCATATCCTCCCTACCCTCTCTTACCCTCCCACTGTGCCCCTTTCCTTCCTTTGCCCGCGCTCACTCCCATCACTCCTGCGCCTCTCTCGCACCTGGAGACAGCAATAATACACGGCTCCCAATGAACAGAGAAAATGAAAATCACCTTCCTAGAGGAAGGGAAGTGCATTTGACATCCCCCTCGTTCCAGGACTTGAGAGACTCTGATATAATTACCTCAGAGAGGCTGCAGGCAGATGGCAAGCTCGGCAGCCCCATGTCCTCAGTCAGCAGGACACTGCCGAGATGCTCTCCGTGACATTTTGTTCAAGATGTTTCCAGCATACAAAGCCGAGAACTGGCAACCAGCAATGGAGCCTGTGGAGCATTCGTTAGCCTGAAATTATGGCCATCTCACACTTCTACTCTGCAGGGCCATGCCTCCATCGCTCTGCCCGGGGCTGCAGGCAGAGATCAGGGACGTGATCAATGGCCATGTGCCTTATGGAGAAGCTGAAGAGTGAGCATATGGTGGGAGGGGGCACAGAGGAAACACTGGTGAAGAGTGTGCAGTGCCTGACTCTGGCCCTGGCAGGACATCATTCTCCTCCTCTTCCCATCTGTGGGAGCCATCTGAGGAAGTCAGTGCAAGCTACTAACTGCTAGACAGGTGAGAGGATAATGGAGAACTGAAGACAGTGTGACACCACCAACACTCTCTCCCTTAATTCCCATCTCTTCAACACCCATTTTCCAGGAATTTCTCTGCTGGTGTTTATAGCTGTCAGGGTAACATACCAGCTGCTGTAACAAATAGCCCAGATCCCAGTGGCCTCAGGTAATAGGAGTACATTTCTCTCTCCTGTGTTTATTTCAGTGTCATAGGGAGGTCATCTCCTCTTGGTACCTCTCCTCCCAGAGGATCCTGGCCCCTTCTCTCAAGCAAATGGCCTCTGAGGGAGAAGCGAGAGCAGGGACAATTGTACAGAAGTATTTTCCACCTGATCCAGAAGCATCCTTTGAATGTGAGGACGCTGGGAAGTTGTTGACTTTGAGGAGAGTAAACAAGGTCGGCCATGAGAAGCCAGATAGCAGTGTGCTAAGTCTTCATGATTAGCACTTTAAAAGGACAACAAAGACTGCATAATATGTCCCTACTAATGAGGAATTTCCAATAATTGAGACAAAACTGAGCTTACTTTTGTCAGCACATCTCCTGCTAGATGCAATTAGAGTATAAATTATGCAGAACAGCATTGCTGGAGTATCTAAGAGACCTGGCCATTTTTAGCCAACCTCAGGATTCCCCCAAGAGGAGATCCTCTGAGCCCAGGTCGAAGCCACAGTGTATGATGTTTGCATGTGGGGCAAGTTAAGTTAGATGGAGCCTGGGCTCACGAATTGCCTTGAAGGGACAGCAAGCTCCTGAAGGGAGAGCTCAGCCAGGAGAAAAGGAGGAGGGGGATGGGCAGGGGCATGGTCCACTGCGCTGACCATTGCCGTGGCAGATGTTATTAGTGAGCCATCTTCACACACGCGTCCATCTGTTTTAGCGATCACACCCAGGAGACTTCATTCTCCCCCACAAGCTGCCCCCATGGGTTCCTCCCACACTGGGGGTAGCTGAGGGAAGTAAAGGAGTAAGAGCCTATGGGTGGCAGTTGACTGGGGCAGAGAGAAGATTAGATCTGACTTCAGGCATCTCAGAAGCTCGTCTATGTACTAGAAATCAATAAATCTACCTAAAATCTCTTCTAGATATGAATTATATAAGTTATATATAAATTATATAAAACTATCTCCTTTAATATCTACACATTCAAGCAACAGTCATTAAGCATAAACCAACCACGTGCCACATTCTGTGCCAGGTGCCAGAGTGAATTTCTCTCTCATTTCTTCTGAGAGTTCACAGCCTGGGACCTTATTGCAGGCTGCATTGTGTTATATAATTGAACTAAAGAGGGAGCAAAACAGGAAAATATGTGCTACCTCTCATTGCACTAGAAGAATAAAGTACTATTAATCACTGTGCTGAGAGAGGCAAAGCAAATTTCTCAAAGTCACACAGCTAGGAAATGGCAGAGGCAATATTCACAATGAAAGTAGAATTGAGCTTCCTGAAGTCTATTTCATTTTAGACTTGATACCAGATCAGATACACATCCCCCACTGTTAATTTTGCTGCATTTTGTTTTTGTTTCTAGAGTTTTTCAGTCCATACTTACTCCATCACACAGGACCATAATTTGAAACATCCATTCCCTTTGCCAGAATGTCATGAAAGCTAACAAGATCATGTCTTTCAGTGCTTTGATCATACAGAAGACAAACTCAAGCAGAAGTTCATATTGTTATAGTGATTATAGTGATTATAATTAATATGAGACAACATAATGATAAGAACATGATGTATTTATAATGCCTAATTAGAGCCATTTTATCATTATTTTCTTCCTATGCCTAATGATCATGATCATCATTATTAATAATGATCATAACCACAGGAAGACAATAACAACAATGATGACAAACGGCTCAGTGCCAGCTTGGTGTTCTCAGAGAAGAGTACTTCTCCAACAGTCTCTAGCCGGTCAGAATGACTTTGTTGGTTATGAAGTGACAGTTTAATTATCAATGACAAGCAGCATTACTCTACAAAAGGAAGAAAAGGCAACTCAAGTCACCAGCACAATATTGGGACTGTGCCTCCCCCTTCTCCACCACAACTGATATGCAAACAGATGCTCAGCCATAACTCCCAGCCCAGCCTCCAAGCCAGCACCAAGGTTCATCCACCAAGAAACTGTGCAGTAGGAAGGCCCGTGCTCTCCCACTGGGTCTGATTCCTGGGACCATGAAGAAAGTGCTATTCTATTTTCATACAGACTTGTGATAAGACCCAGTTTGGTGGTTAATTTTTAGTTTAGAGGCTCGAGTGTAAACTTGACAAGCTAAGGGTTATCCAATATATATGTATATATACAGACATATATGAAATATATATATTACATATATGTATATTTATGTGTGTGTATACACACACACACACACACACACACACATCATTGGTTCTCTTTCTCTGAAGAATGCTAATATACCTGGCATACCTTAGACACTGAAAGGAAGATACTTTAGGTTTCAGTTCACTATGCCTGAGATGCATCCAAATATATTACGTCCTGGAAAATGCTAGCTACAGCTTGTACCCCAAAATGGAAGTTCACAGAACACTTCAAAAGAGAAAGATGGTGCTTCTTTTGCGGCAAATGCTACACACATTATTCACTTTGAGCAACACTAAGGTCACAGTGCTCGAGCTGAAGACCTCCCTAACACTTTTCACTTCTGAAACGTGGGCATTCCTTCTATTCCTGCCCTCCTCTGCAGCTGCCCCACTTGTGCTGCTGGAAGTCCTTCTCTCCCTCTTTGCTGAACAGCCATCCCCGCCCCTGCACCTCTCACCAAAGAGGCAAAACTGGTGTGAACATTAAAATAATCACCAGCCTCCAGCACTACAGTGACATGCTTACCCAAAAACAGGCTACAGGGAAGGACAGTAAGACCATCTGTGACAGGAGGAGGGGAACAGAAGGTGGAGAGAGAGAGAAAATGGCAGCCATGTCCCACAAGAGGAGGATCACCAACACAAACACCCAAAGAACCTTTATTCCTGTGGTCCAGAACATAGTAAACTCAAAACAGTGACTTTACAAATCCTGGCGGCACACAGACATAAAACAATACAGATTCACAGACTCCAAAAAGTGTCTTTGGGTGTCCTGGATGGCTCAGTCGGTTAAGGGGTGACCTCCAGCTCAGGTCATGATCCCAGGGTCCTGGGATCAAGCCCCACATCAAGCTGTCTGCTCAGCGGCAAGTCTGCTCCTCCCTTTCCAGAGCTCTGTGATCTCTCTCGCTTTCATTCTCTCTCAAATAAATAAATAAAGTCTTTAAAAAAAGAAAGAAAGAAAAAGAAAGAAAGAAAGAAAGAAAGAAAGAAAGAAGAAAGAAAGAAAGAAAATTGTCCTTGAAATTCATTCATTCATTCATTCATTCATTCATTCAACAAATATGCATTGAAAGTACCAGGCCCTGGGCTAAACTGTGGGTATAAAGCAGTAGACAAGACACACAACCCAGTCCCCAGGAAACTCACAGCCTAGATAAGACAGGCAATAAACAAGTTATAAATTGTGGTAAGCTCTCTAAGGGAAAAGGTTGAAACCCAAAACTGTAGAATAACAAGCAATCTGAGTGTTGACAGTTTAACTAGTTTGGGTCCATTGTGCATCGTGATAGACATTTGAACCTCATATTCTGAGTCCTGTGTGGTTGTTTCCAAATAGCAAGACTCATAAGTATAATTCCTGGTGTGAATACCAAGTAACATCCAAGGTACAAAACCAGCAACAGTATCACCCATGGTGAGCACCAAGCTGACTCTAACATTTTGCACTATGTGGTGAGTTCACCAGTGCTCTCCAGTGCTAAGACCTGGGGCAGGACTGGTCTGAAGAAATAGGAAGCTGTCAGTATTTCCCATTCACCCAAGAATGTTCTTAGGTTATGGAGAGGCCAAATATGTGCAACATGCAACAGTGTCATGCAATTTTAACACCTGCTCCCCAAAGTAACCCCAGAGCTTTGTTGATAACACAGAAGAGATGTACAGGAAGAGGCCATAATGGAGAGTAAGTAGACAGTCATAAACAATCCCAGGATTCAGGAGATGGGCAAACATGGCTCTATTTTACCATCAATTTTCCCTTCATGCCAAACACGATTCACCTTTTATGAACACCCAAGATATCCTCTCTCTAACGTCCCTTCTCCTTCCTATTTCCATTTCTACCCTCTAGCCATCTATTCTCACCCCCTGGGTCTTGGGTCTACCCTCAGTAACCATAAAGAAATACATACTGCCATTTGTAAGAGGAGGTTTAAAGCTTGCAGAGTCTTCAAACTGGAATACCTACAAGATCTTTCTCCTGGTAATGTTGACCCCTCCTTCAATATAGAACTTGGATGTATTCCTATGAGTTTCTGTCTCTTTGCCAAGAGTGAGGTGAAAAAGAAACCTAGCCTACCACACTTTGTTTTGTGGAGCTACCTAAAATTGTTTTTTAATGAAATTAATCACTAATGGGCCCTTTCACACCTGAGACTGTACCCCTCTCCACTCCCTAAAGTCTGGGGTAGGTAGAGCCCACATACTCTTTAGTTTGCTTCCTAAACAGGCCCTGCTCAGAGCTAAGGCTGTGGCACTCTGGAAAGTGTGGACCAGCCATATACTTATTCCTTATTCTCCTGAGTCTAAAGTTCAAATCATAGTTACAGTCAGAGAGAAAAGCAAACTTAATGGGGACTTGGAAGCCAACATCTATGCCATTCTAAAATCCAAGCTCTAGTCTGAAAGAAACAAACTGTTGAGTTCTTTCAAAGGAAAGAAGGAATACGTGGTAGAAAGACTACAGGAAGCCATGGTCAGTCCAACTCACCATTTGTTTTCCACCTCTCGATCTTTGATCATCAAAACTCTTCTACCTGGAATCTTCCCATACTCCCCCGATTAAATACATAGCAATAATTTTAGGCTTCGTTAAAAGTTTGTTTTGTACAGGAAGGCATCTTTATTTATTTCCCTCATAAACAATAATATTATAATAACATATATTGAGCATTTACTATAATGCCAGGACTGTGTGTATTTGTTCCCATACAATTCTCAAAACCATATTATCGATATTATTGTTATCTTTATCATTGTCTTTATTTATTATTGTTATTGTTGCCATTACTATTAAGCTCATTTTTCAGATAAAGCCTATGAAGGTAGTTTTTGTAAAATCACACAATCAGAAAATCATGGAGACAAGACACTTTGCTATCCATTTTAACACTTGACCATTTATAACAGCTACTAAAGTAGATGGCTATTGAAATTTCTAGGAGATTGTATACTCTTGACTTTGACTCTGCCCCCAACTCTATTATCATTAATAACAACTCCCCTTCCTGTCCCCACCCCAAAGGAAACCTATAATACAGTAAAGGCTCAACAAATGTTTTTACTTGAATTGAACTACTTGAGTAACAAGAGGCAGGATACAGATCAAGAGATGGATACAACCCTAACATAAGCTTAGTCACTACTTTGAAAGCATGGTCTTGGGTGAGTCACACCATTTCAGTTGTTCCACTGAAAAGGCAGAGAAACCTGGCTAGCTAAACAGGTAGTAGTTTCAGGATCAGAAACAAGGTCATGCATTCTAGCCATCCATCCCTACAGAGACATCCTCAAACAGATCGGAAGAGCCTGGAATGGCATCTAACTGGCCACAAAGATGTGTACGTGACACCAGTGTTGCTGATCCCATTGCCCCCTCTCCCACTAGAAAGGCTAATGTGCATAGCAGAGCTCCAATTAACTTATTTAAGAATAAATTTCTGTATTTGTTTTCTATTGCTATGCAATAAATTACCACAAGCTCAGTGGCTTTAAACAATACTCATTTTATTATCTCAGTTTCTGTGGGTCAGGAGTCCATGTGTAGCTTAGCTGGATTCTTTGATCAAGGTCTCAAGGTTGAAATCAAGATGTTGACCAGGGCTGTGTTTTCATATGGGAGCTCAACAAGGGAAGAATCTGCTTCCAGATTCCCTTGGGTTGATGACAGAAGTCATTTCCTTGAGGCTTGCAAAGTGTTTTTGTTTGTTTGTTTGTTTGCTTGTTTTTTCAAAGTCTGCAATGGAGAAAGACAAACTCTTGCTTGGAATCTCTGACTTCAAAGAAGGCCTAAGTTCTCTTTTGAGAGGCCCATCCAGTTAAGTCACCTCTTCAAAATACCTTTGCCATATAAAGTAGCACAATCATGGGAGTGATCCTATCAGAAACAAGACACAAGTTCTGCCCACATTCAAAAGGAAGGAATCATATAGGGCATAACACTGGGAGATCATAAGAGCTATCTTAGAATTTTGCCTACTACAACTTGCTTCCATTTTCTCCCAGAACAACTTCTGTTGCCTCAAAATAAAAGAATTCAGGTGCAAGTTTGGGTCAGGCTAATATAATCTTATTTCCCTCAGGAAATCCAATTTCCAAGGTAAGGTGTGTTCTAAATGACTGATTCAATCACCCAGATACTAATTCTCTCCTATGTTAGCCATCAAGACACAAAAATGTTTTATTTGGAATCCTTATTTTTTTCTTTGACTTTTCTTTTTAGGTGTTCCCATTATTTCTCAGTAATGATTTGGGTCATACTCCAGATTTCCTTTCCCTCCCTCTTGTTGTTCCCAACACAATAACAGTAATGACAATGACAGCAGTGGTAATGACAATGTCAGACAGTTCTGACAGAAGGGAATCGCCCCCCCACCCCCTTTAAAGACTTCCACAATTGCACATCTGTCAGGGGCTGATGGGAAAACAAACCAAATTAAGTTTAATGTCAAGTTGTATCACCTCCTACTTGTGAACTCTCTCCTTCTTTGTCTCAGAATCTGTTGAACGTGATGGACAGCAGCGAACCTCTGATTAGCATATTTCCCATTGCCATTTCAGGTAAATGAATCTTCCCTCACCAGGATTTGAGATTCCAGTCAGATTCTCAATTCCATCTGGCGAGTGATTCTCATTATTATGCAAATGTCAGCTTTACCTGAAGGCAAGAGCTTTCTTCTTAATATTTAAATTCCATCTCGTTTTCATTGATCTCTAAACAACAGCTCATCTTTAAACTTTCCTTGGAGAACTTTTTATGGATGAAATGTCCCCCGAGATTGTTCAGTTCCCTCTTTAAAATAGATTGGCATGATTTTGAGAGAGGTGGGTAGAAATATTGGAGAGGGGCAGGGAAGACTATTGCCCCATCTCTGCTCCCAGAACAGGGGTTTTGAGCGGGTTTGGCTGAAGTTTGATACACGGTGCCCTTCTGCTAGGGCAAGGCACTTAGAGAAAAATCAACTGGCAGAAATAAGACAAAGTCAACATGCTATGCAAGCCTCTGATTTAAAGAAGGCACAAGAACCAACAAGAGAAACCAATTATTGAGGCAGTCTTTATCAGACAAGTAAAAGGAACTAACGGTCTGGGAGCAAATCGACTAAACACTGAGAATTCAGGCCAGTAGGTGGGCAGACTCAGGGACTGGGTTGGGAACTATAGGCAGGAGGATAGATGCTGGTTTCTGCAGGCACTGAGACTCTGGATTTCAGAGTTCATTGCCACATCAAGGTACCAGTTACCAAATTGGGGCCTGATGTAGCAATTTAGTGGCCAAGAGATACCAATCATTGTCTCCACTGATCATTTTCTCCTTTGTCCAAGTCTTCTTTTTAGTCTTTTTTTAAAAGGGCTATACCCTCAGCAAGTATGTCATCAACCTAGCAACCTTTAATTGTACCTATGTGGACATCCGAACAAAGCCAAACCAATCAGATTCTCCAGCAGGAAATGTGGAATTAAAGTTTAGCCACTAGGTGGTCTCCCTCCTTTCCTCCATCCTTCCCTCTATCTACCTATCTATCTATCATCATCTATCTATCCATCCATCCATCCCTTCCTCCCCCTCTCTTCTCTTTCCCCATGTTTAAAATGAAAGTTAATACAGAAGCAAACCAATGAGTCCATTTTCTAGTCTGTGCCCCCTTCTCCTCTAGGAAAAAATCTGCATTGTGAAGGAAACACATGGAGAAAAACATGAAGAATGGGAAGGATGACTTATAAACATTGGTCACAACTCTCCACTTTATGACCTACTCTAATATTTGAAAGCCAGAAGCAGAAACCAGGATGAGGTAAGTAGATAGCTCTCACCATTGCAGAGGATAACCAGGACACTCAACACCACTTCACCTTCCTCCTTTCACTTACCAACTGGCTCAGGGCATCCTGTCCCAGTGCCTGAGAGAGGTTCAGTGGCTGTTTTCCAAAGTCATTAGTGATAGGTTCCTTCCCTTCTCCTCATCTGTAGCTCCTGAAGACATTGAGATATTTTTAAAAACTGGCCCAAAGACTAAAAGATTAAACTTCCTTGTCATTT
Organism: Ailurus styani; assembly: GCA_002007465.1. Classification (NCBI taxonomy): domain Eukaryota; kingdom Metazoa; phylum Chordata; class Mammalia; order Carnivora; family Ailuridae; genus Ailurus; species Ailurus styani. The sequence goes on along the minus strand of LNAC01000497.1, from coordinate 1,235,958 downwards.
TCTCATTTATTTCCAATGCAAAATTCAGTATTTTAAACTTTTCTACAGAAGAAAAAAAGTGTTTTCAAATGCTTGGTCTATTTGGGACATTTTTGTCAAACAAAATGTCAAACCATCATTTTCTCCTACCATATCATTAAAGGGTATGAATACAGGAAGAAGGAGAAAGAGGAGAAATAGGAAGATAAGGGGTAGAGAGGAAAAGAAGAGGGTTCTTACTTTCCATGTGCACTGTTCTTGGTACTTGATGTACATTATCATTTTAATCCTCTCAACTGCCTCATGACGTAAGTAGTGAACACCAGAGGGATTATTGTGTAGTGGACAAGTGAAGGTTCTGGAACCAGATGGCCTAGGTTTGAATCTCAGCTCCATTTAACAACCTTCAGTTTGCTTCAGTTTCCTCATCTGTAAAATGGGAATTATGACAATAGGTGAGACTTACATGAGTTAATACATGCAACATTGTCAGAACAGTGCCTCTTATAGAACAGTGCCCTACAACACTTTGACTATCACTATTACTACCATTTTACAAGTGAAGTAACTAAGTCACAGAAGAGTTAAATTACTTGCCCAGGATCACATAGCTAGTAAGTGGCAGAGTCAAAAGTCCACTATGGAACCATGCTGTTTTATAACTTCCATGTAGTTTTTCCTCTCCCAGTGCTCTATTCTGTCTTTTAGGAAAGTGAGAGGCCATTAAGCTGCTCAAAAAAAAGAAAAGAAATAGAGAATTGAAGTAAATACAGCCACCTGGATTCCTGCCTCATTTTCCCTATAAGTCACTACAACAGCAAAGAGAATGGAGAAACAGAAACCCAAATTCCAATTTCAACAAACTAGAATAGACTTTTGAAACTCTGAACCATGCTAAAAGAGAAGGAGCTGTCAAATCTAGTTAAGAACTTCACAGGAACATAAATAGGTACAGACCTTGGACAAAACTGACAGAGCACAGTTGTCCAAACAAGAAGGTGCATCTAGAGAGAAAAACAATTTCTCATTTAGAGCAACATGAGAGGATCAGTGAGCTGTCAGAGGAAGTTTTCTAGGACCCATTAGCACCCAGTGTTACACAGGAAAGGAGTTCAATGAGGAAACACGCAGACTCTGCCGGATGAAGACTGTGACTGATATAGATAGAAGATAGACCCTTGATTGCTAGCAACCATGCATTGGTTCTTTTGTCTGGGCATAACTAAAAGCTAAAATAATTAATCCATTCTCAGCTGCATATAACCCTCTATCATAAGGTCCTTCCTCACCCAAACCTAATGGAAAAACAGATCCATAATTAATTTGTTTTATTCAAATATGACATAATAAAAAAGAATAAACACAGATTTTTATTAAAAGACCATGTAAGGACACCTGGGTGGCTCAGTGGGTTAAAGCCTCTGCCTTCGGCTCAGGTCATGATCTCAGGGTCCTGCCTGGGATCAAGGTCCGAGTCAGGCTCTCTGCTTGGCAGGGAGACTGCTTCCCCCTTCTCTCTCTCTGCCTACCTCTGCCTACTTGTGGTCTCTCTCTCTTTCTGTTAAATAAATAAATAAAATCTTTAAAAAAAAAAAAAGACCATGTAAAAATAAAAAGAAGACATAAAATGAAAAAAATAGGAAATGAAATACTGACCAGAAAAAAAATACGAAAATTAACAAAGAACAGAGAAAAAAAAATGACTAATAAATATCACTAAGCATTTTTTTTATCACTAATCACTTAAATATTAGGGGGAAAAAAGCAAACTTAAAAAAAGCAACCTTAAAGTAGAAGAAAACAAAGGGGGAAATCTTCTGACATTGAATTTGACAAGGATTTCTTGATTAAGACACCAAATAGCACAGGCAACAAAGGAAAAGTAGACAAGTTGGACTATATCAAAATTTAAAACTTCTGTCCATCAAAAAAAACAACTCAAAAGACAACCCACTGAATGAGAGAAGATATTTGCAAATCATATATCTGATAATGTGTTGATATCCAGAATATATAAAGAACCCCTACAGTCTTTTGGTGGGAACTGCCATCATATAGTAATTCGCCGAAATGACCAACACAAAGGGAAAGAGGAGATGTACCCATTCTATATTCCATGGGTCTTTTAGAAAACATGGAGTTGTTCCTTTGGCTACATACATGTGAATCTACTATAAAAGTGATATTGCAAACATCATGTGAATAGGCACCTTTCAAAAAGGAATGTCCCACAAATGTCATCATAGCAAAACTGGAAGACTCTACAGTGTCACTCAGCGTGCTGTTGGCATTGTTGTAAACAGAAAAGCTAAGGACAAGATTCTTGCCAAGAGAACTAATGTATGTGTTAAGCATATTAAGCACTCTAAGAGCCAGGATAGCTTCCTGAAGTGTGTGAAGGAAAACGATCCAAAAAAGAAGGAAGCCAAAGTGAGAAAGGTACTTGGGTTCAACTGAAGTGCCAGTCTGCCCCACCCAGAGACAAACACTTGGTAAGAACCAATGGAAAAGAGCCTGAGCTATTGGAGCCCATCTCCTATGAATTCATGGCATAATATGTATTAAATAAGTGAATAAGTAAATAACTTTTGGACTATTAAAAAAGAGAGAGACAACTCCTATAATTCAACAATGAACAACAACAAAAAAAAAATCCAATTAAAAAATGGGCAAAAGACTTGAATAGACCTTTCTCCAAAGAAGAAACACAAATGGGCAACAAACACATGAAAGATCAATATCACTAATCATAAGGAGACAGCAACTCAAAAGACAACTTTTCTTTTCTAAGATTTTATTTTTAAGTAATCGCTATACCCAATGTGGGGCTTGAACTCACAACCCCAAGATCAAGAATTCCATGCTCTTCCCACCAAACCAACCAGGCACCACTCACATCAGCTTTTTCAGGCTGGAGAAGCCCGCACAAGAGTTCAGCTGCAGATATTTTTTTTTTCATTTTTTTAATATGTTCAGTTAACCACTATATAATACATCATTAGTTTTTGATGTAGTGTTCAATGATTCATTAGTTGCATATAACATCCAGTGTTCATCACAACACGTGCCCTCAATATCCATCACCAGGCACACCCATCCCCTTATCCCCCTCCCCTCTGAAACCCTCAGTCTGTTTCCCAGAGTCCATAGTCTGTCATGGTTCATTTCCCTCTCTGATTTCTCCCCCTTCAGTTTTCCATCCCTTCCCCTATGGTTATCTGCACTATTTCTCATATTCCCCATATGAGTGAAACCATATGATAATTGTCTTTCTCTGATTGACTTATTTCACTTAGTATAATCCCCTCCAGTTCCATCCAAGTCAATTCCAAATGGTAGGTATTCGTTCTTTCTGATGGCTAAGTAATATTGCATTGTATATATGAACCACATATTTTTTATCCATTCATCTATTGAAGGGCCTCTCAGCTCCTTCCACTGTTTGGCTATTGTGGGCATTGCTTCTGTGAACATTGGAGTGCATCTGCCCCTTCTTTTCACTACATCTGTATCTTTGGGGTAAATACCTAGTAGTGCAATTGCTGTGTCATAGATTAGCTCTATTTTTAATGTCTTGAGAAACCTCCATACTGTTTTCCAGAGTGGCTGCACCAGCTTCCATTCCTATCAACAGTGTAAGAGGGTTCCCCTTTCTCCACATCCTCACCGACATTTGTTGTTTCCTGTCTTGTTAGTTTTTGCCATTCCCACTGGTATAACGTGGCATCTCATTGTGGTTTTCATGTTGTATCCTGCCACATTGCTGAAAAGACCACCTTTGCAGTATCCCATTGGTTTTGGACTGATGTGTTTTCATTCTTATTAGTTTCCATGAGTTGTTTAATTTCTTCCTTAATTTCCTAGTTGACCCAATCATTCTTTAGTAGGATGCTCTTTAAGTTCCCCATGTTTGAATTCCTTCCAAATTTTTCTATGTGATTGAGTTCTAGTTTTAAGGCATTATGGTCTGATAACATGGAGAGAATTGTCTCAATCTTTTGGTATCGGTTGAGACCTGACTTGTGACCCAGTATGTGGTCTACTCTGGAGAAAGTTCTGTATGCATTTGAGAAGAATGAGTATTCTGTTGTTTTAAGATGGAATGTTCTGTATATATCTATGAAGTCCATCTGGTCCAATATGTCATTCAAAGCTCTTGTTTCTTTGTTGATCTTCTGCTCAGATAATCTGCCCATTGCAGAGATTGGAGTGTTAAGATCTCCTACTATTAATGTATTATTATCAACATGATTCTTTATTTTGGTTAACATCTGGCTTATGGAGTTGGCTGTTCCCATGTTGGATAGTATAGATATTTATAATTGTTAGAATTTCTTATTTGATAGACCCTTTAAGTATGATATAGTGTCCTTCTACATCTCTTACTACAACATTTGGTTTAAAATTTAGTTTGTCTGATATGAAAATTGCTACCCCAGGTTTCTTTTGAGTCCTGTTGGCATGGTAAAAGGTCCTCCATTTCCTCACTTTCAATCTGGAGGTGTCTTTAGGTTCCAAATGAGTGTCTTGTAGACTGCATATGGACGGGTCCTGTCTTTATCTCTACAATCCTGTGCCATTTCATGGGAGCATTTAGGCCACTCACGTTGAGAGTAACTACTGAAAGACATGAATTTAGTGATATCATATTGCCTGTAAAGCCCCTGTTTCTATAGATTGTGTCTATAAATTTCTTGTCTATGTTACTCTTGGGGTCTTCTAATATAGAATCCCCCTTTATTGTTTCTTGCAGGGCTGACTTGGTGATCACATATTCTTTCATTTCTGGCTATCCTAGAAGCTCTTTTTCTCTCCATACATTCTGAATGACACCCTTGCTGCATAAAGTATTCTTGGTTACATGTTCTTCTCATTTAGTACCCTGATTATGTTTTGCCAGCCCTTTCTGGCTTGACAGGTCTCTGTGGACAGGTCTGATGTTATTCTAATGTTCCTCCCTCCATAGGTAAGAAATCTCTTCCCCCTTGCTCCTCTCAGAATAGCTCCCTTGGATCTAAGATTAGCAAGTTTTACTATTATATACTGGGGCATTGGTCTATTTTTATTGGTCTTGGGAAGGGTCCTCTCTGCCTCTTGGACATGAATGCTTGTTTCCCCTCCCAGATTAGGGAAGTTCTCAGCTATGATTTGCTCAAGTATACCTTCTACTCATCTCTCTCACTCCACCCCCTTAGGGATCCCAATAATTCTGACTTTGGAATGTTTCATGGTGTCATTGATCTCTCTAAGTCTTATCTTATGGGCTTCTAGTTTTTATCCCTATCATCCTCAACTTCCTTCCTTTTCATCAGCTTATCTTCTAGATCACTAATTCATTCTTCTTTCTCACTTACCCTAGCTATTAGAATATACAGTTTAGACTGCATCTCATTCAGAGCATTTTTAAGTTCAGCATGATTAGCTCTCATTTCTGCCCTTAGAGATTCTATATTGCCACTGCTGGTATTTCCAAACCTAGCTATTGACTTCATAATTGCAACCCTGAAGAAGTCTATCTCTGACATCTTGCTTACATACATATCCATTAGGTCTGTGGCAGAGGCCATTGTCTCTGGTTCTTTTCTTTTTTGGGAGTTCCTCCTCCTAGTCATTCTGTTGAGGGATGGTTGAGGGAATGTGCAGAGTCCAAAATATCAACCACAACCCAGGCAAGATGTACCCTAAGAAAATCCAGAACAGTCAGAAGCTACTCATGCCCAGTGAAGTTTTTCTTCTGATAGAGATCCAGATATATATTCTTACATCTCAGGCTGATTTCGTGGGTGTTCAGGATGATTTGGTAGATATCCAGGTAAATTCAGGGGACCAGTCAAAACAAGGTCCCCTACTCCTCCACCATTTGCCTCCCTCCCTCAAAAGACAACATTTGCCCCCATGAGATAACAATGAGGTAACATTTTGCACCCATTAAGATAGCTGTACTTAAAAAAAAAAGTGTTGATAAAGGTGTGGAGAAATTGGAACTTTGTTGGTAGGAATGCTAATTGGTGCAGTAGCTGTGGAAAACAATATGGCAGTTCCTCAAAAAATTCAAAATAGAATTACCATATGATCCAGTGATTCAATTTCTGGGTATATATCCAAAAGAAATGAAAGCACAGTCTCAAAGACCTATTTGCACAGCACACCCATGTTCATAGCAATGTTATTCACAACACCCAAAAGGTAGAAGCAGCTCAAGTGTCCATCAGTGGATGAATGGGTAAACAAAATGTGCTCTATATGTGCAATGGAATGTTCATCCTTTAAAAGGAAGGAAAATCTGACACAGGCTACAACATGCATGAACCTTGAGGACATTACATTTTATGAAATAAGCTAGTTGCAAAAGGACAAATACTGTATGAGTCCACTTAAATGAAGTACCAAAAGTAATAAAATTCAGAGACAGAATTTGGAACAGTAGTTGCCAGAGGCTGGGGAGTTGTTTAAATGGATAGAGAGATTCAATTTTGTGAGATAAAAAGAGTTCTGGAGGTTGGTTGCACAACAATGTGAGTGTATTTAATACTACTGAACTATATACTTAGAAATGATTAAAATGTTAAATTTTGTGTTATGTATATTTTACTACAACTAAAAACAATTTCATTTAAAAAAAATTTATAACCTTATAAGAAAGGTAGCTCAAAGCAGAGTTTCAAAGTTTCTGCCAAGATATATAATAGAAGATAAGAGGAAACAAAGCATGCAGTGACAGAACTCAGGAAATGCATGGAAAATCATCACAAATCATTACAAATATGAAGTCTATATTGAAAGGGGCACAAAGGAGAAAAGACATGAGTGCAAGACAGAAAGCGACAAGTAGGACAAGATGGCAGAAATGAACAAATAAATAAAGGATTCAAGAAACAAATAAACAAATAAAGGATTCAAGAAAAAAATGATATGGAAGACACAATGGCAATCCAATACATGGCATAATTGCAATATTTACTATGATGGAGAGAACCAAGTAACTAGAAACCAAAAAAATTAAAGATATACTTTTAGAAAACTTTCCATCAATAAAAGAGAATGAACTTATAGATTGAAAGGGTCTGCTTTATCCATGGAGAAAATTGTTACAAAATGGCCCATACCAAGACTGTATTATACCAAGGTAAAATACTTGAAAAATAAAAGGTAAGGGCACCTGGGTGGCTCAGTGGGTTAAAGCCGCTGCCTTCGGCTCAGGTCATGATCCCGGGGTCCTGGGATCGAGGCCCACATCGGGCTCTCTGCTCAGCAGGGAGCCTGCTTCCTCCTCTCTCCTCTCTCTCTGCCTGCCTCTCTGCCGACTTGTAATCTCTCTCTCTGTGTCAAATAAATAAATAAAATCTTTAAAAAAAAAGAAAAAAAAAAAAAGAAAAATNCTCTCTCTCTGTGTCAAATAAATAAATAAAATCTTTAAAAAAAAAGAAAAAAAAAAAAGAAAAAGAAAAGGTAACTTGAGCAACTAGGCCAAAGTCCAGTCACCTTAAAGTCAAGAAAAATTCTGATACTTCAAACTACCCAGCAACACAAAATAAAGGAAGACCATGGGAAAATGCTAATCAGGTCTCAGAGAAAGTGTGACCCAAGAATGTTCTATGCAGCCTTACTATTGTTTAAGGATAGAGGCAATAGGCAGATATTTTTTTAACTTAAGACAAGAACTCAAGGAATGAATTCCCATGAGCCTCTTGGAGAGATTACTAGAGGTCAGGGTTCAACCAGCCAAGAAAGGACAAGAGAAACTACTATGAAAGGGCTAACAACAGACATTGATCTCTTTCACTGAAGTACTAAGAACTATGGGGACTACGTTTAGAAAATAGAATGTATGTGTTACACAATAAGGTAGAAGTAATATTACTAACAAAAATTGAGAGGAGATGGGGAAAGAAAAAAGGTGGAAGGTGATGTATGGATGTTGACTTTGTCATCTTTTCTAGGTTGGGGTCAAAATATACAATTTTGATCTGGTAAAGCAACTAGGAGTAAGAGAAATATATAGAGGAGTATGAATGTGAACCCCAGAAATTTCATTAAAAAGAGAACCAACAAAAAAAAAGAGAGAGAACCAACAAAAAACTCGGTATAAGAGGGGCGAAGGATGGAGAGAGAGAGGAGAGATGGAAGCAGAAGTGATTGCAGCAAATCCAGCAGGGTCTAAATGAAGGGAAAAGCAAAATTATCAGTGAAACACTAGAAGAAATTCAAACAGATCACAAACTTTCCAAATCATCAGAAAGTACACATAGACAATTCCACCACCACACACACACAAGCAAAACTGATCATAAAATGAAGCAGCCTGCTGCTAGTCTGTCTGGCAAGAGTAACCTCTTGACACCATCATGGACACTACCAGTTCACCTGTAGCCCCAGGCACTCCCAGCAGTGCCCAACTTAGTGGGTACACCACAGCCCTTCTCAGAATTGTTCATCCCACTACTACACCACATCCCTGTGCCTATGTGGATTCAGGTCAGAGCCAGACAGGATTCTGTAGTCAGTTTGTTTGTTTACTTGTTTGTTTTTGGTAGTGGAAGCAGTTATGGGGGATAAACCAGAGATCTTAGATTCAGACCACAAATGTTGAAACCATAACTCTAACACTTACAAACTTTGTGAGCTTGAAAAAGTCACACCACCTCTCTGGATTTCGGTTTCATAAGTCTCCAGGCAAAGAGAGACATCATAAGATGGAGGTGCTTCTCAGCATTGCTGTCAGGGTTGACAATAATGAGCATAAAGTATCTAGTACAGCACCTGACAAGTAGCACCATGTCAGTGAATGGTGGCTGCTTAGTCATCGCTATTCCCCTCAAAGCTTGCCCTGGGAGTCCTCCTGCTAGATGGAGGAAATGAACTCATGTCCTCTGAGATAATAATAATGCCAGTTAGCATCAGAAAAGGATGAGAAGTAATAGAATGGCAAGTCTTCTCTGCTTCTCTATGATTTATATCACAGCCTAGACAGCATGTGCAACTAACAGAAGCTTTACACTCTGGCTTGTGCATGCACACATAGATACACACACACACACACACACACACACACACCTTCTTAGGGCACTTCGGTCCAGAATCGCTAAGACCTTTCTTTGCTCATTTAATGTATGTGGCTGGGGGCTGTCATGGCTATGTGGTTTCACCTCTGAAAAGAGCACAAAATACAGGGAGCTCTCTCTTGGGAGTGTCTAATCATTCAATCTTTCCCCCTCCATCTTCTTTGCCTTTTATCAGCCCAGCTCCACAGGTGTTATTATCTCCATCTGCCCTTGCAAACTTTCATTTCAAGGAGACTGTCTGCTGGTTAGCCATGCAGCTTGGATGATAGCCTTGCAAATAAACATGAGCAGAAAATTTTACGCAAAAAACTAGAAGTCAGTCAAATGCTCTCTATCTGCAAAACTCAATTATCTTCTCTGACAGTTTCTTAGTCTACAAAGGGATAAAAATATGGATGGATAATGACATTGTAGTTGGGACATGGACAACAAGAGCAATTAACATTTAGTGACCACCTACTACAAGTTAAGTGCTTTACATAATTTGTCCCAGCAAGTCCTCCCACTAACCCTATGGTACAAGAGATTTCATCCCAGCAAATACAGGGAAACTGAGGCTCAGAGAAGTTCAATAATATGCCCAATCGAGTGTTAGGCAGTGGGTGACAGAGCATGCATTCTGTTGACAGAGCCCAGCTCCTCAATGTCAGGCTGTGAACACAGTAGTCATCTGTTGGAGGTGTGGGTGCTGTTATGGACAACGTAAATGTGTCTCCCAAAAATTCACATTGAAATCCTAACCACCAGTGGGATGGTACTAGGAGCTGGGGCTTTGGGGAAGTGCTTAGATTGAGAAGAAATCATGAAGTCAGAGTCCTCATGATGGGAATAGTGTCATAAGAAAAGAAAGATTATAACTTGATGTCTCTTGTCCACATGTGGATACAGTGAGAGACAGCTATATATAAGCCAGGAAGAGAGCTCTCACCAGAACCCAACCATGCCAACACCTTACTCTCAGACTTCCCAGGCTCCAGAGCTATGAGATAAAAATGTCTGTTTTCAAACCATCCAGTCTCTGGTATTCTGTTACAGCAACCTGAGCTAAGACAGCAAACGCCTTAAGAGTCTGCCTGAAGATTCTCAACATTTCCAGGAACGGAGTATAAGCTGTGTGCCTGATCACAAGCAAGGTTTGGGACGGGGGGAACGAACTCCAAGACAGAAGTGAGCATGCTCCTTCTAACTTGGAAGGGTTTCTCCAAAATGAAGGAAGAATAGGCAAGCCAATTCCCAAGAAAAGATAAAGTCATCTGCGAATCTCCAGGGAATTGAAACAATGCCTAAGTGAATTTATAATGAAAGATACCTGTTCCTAATTCCTGTCCTCAAAAGCAATTTCTTTCCTCCAACTTCCACTTAGGTAAGCTGTTTTCACACACAGATCTTTCAATGCTCATTTCTACCACCACCAACCCCTTTTTAAAAATGCTTTTAAAGGGGTCCTTTACTAATGCCCATATTCTTACATTCAGTTTAATGCAGCTATGTAAGGAAGCCTAAAGCCTGATCCACCCATGTTCATAGCTTGGGAGGAAGGCAGACAGCCTGCTGGCAGAGCCATCTGCTACATCTGGTACCTCTGAATCCCGATCTGGTCTGGCAGCTGAAGCCCTGGCTTGGCCCAGCCTGGGCCACTCTCTCTGACCCTCTAGTCCTAAGACTGAGTTCTCATCCCACTCCTGCAGGCTATGAGGTAGTCCCTCTTCAAAAGCCAGTGATGTCTAACAGCACCAATATTTCCCTTTTCTTCTCCACAGATTCTGGGGATTTCCACCTCTGAAGTGCAATTCAGAGCGCTTCCCTGACCTCCAGACTTGATTGTACTCCAGGCCACAGGCCAGGGCAGCCTGCCAGCCTATGGTCTGAGGCTCCGAGTCCTCCCTCTGAAGTTTGGGATCTCTCTGTGACCCTGCCAGTTTTTGGTTTTTTGACTTTCCAAAACACTAGGATGAATTTCTGTAACGGTTCCCGCCACTGAATAATCTCCCAACTGGATTGTTAGATTGAGATTCAATATATCAGTTCCCCTTGACACATGGCTCTGATTTTCAAACAGTAACAGTAATAACAATAGCAATAATGAGAGCTGGTGTTTAAGTGCCAGACAAGTAGCTAAGATTACCATGTGCATAGCTCAATGAATCTTCACAGAGAAAATGAGGTTCAGAGAGATTAAGAAGCTTCTCCAAGACCACGAGGCTAGTAAGTAAGAGAGCTGGAATCCTAAACTAAATCTGCCTGGCCCCAAATCTTTAAATATAAATAATAAAATATATAGTTATATAATGTTTAAAAAGAGAAAGAAAGAAAGAAAACCTTTTCCTCACTCTCCACTAAACCTTCAAAAGAGAATACCACATGAGTTGTGTTTTTCTAAACTTTGGGGCCTCTCTTAATCACTACACTAACTGGCCTCCCAGAAATTAATTTCTCAACCCAGCAAGTCAACAGCAAGTTTTGTGCCTTATTGTTTTCATTCTAGAATTAACTGTTTCTATGTCTGAATTCCAAACAAGATGAACCCACAGGGTCTGGTTTATAAAGGCTCTCAATAAGGGGTGTCATCACTGCCATAACAGCAATTCTGCCAGGCTAAGACATGGTTCCCAGGACTTTAAGGTTCATGGTCCACTCTCTTGTTCAACCCAGGAAAGGGTTAGAGATGACAACGGCAACTTATAACCTTGATCAGAGAAGTCAGCTTTCACCTGTGGAAGCATTCTGGATGCATCTTACAACAAGAGACAAAGACAACTTTAGGAATGCAGTAGGAAGGAGAACTCATATTTGAAGAAGGTATTCTGATGCCAGTGCTTTGCTGGCCTTCTATGTGGGACTGGACCTCATCCACCAGGCTTTAAACAGGAAGCACTGATACTAAGTAGAAGATGGGCCACAAGCAGAATTTTAGTGAAAAGTACTGTGATCTGATCAATTTGGGGCTGAGATCATTGCTTCTCCAAGCCATCCACTGGATCCTGTTGGCCACTTCCTGCCCTTCAGACATCAGAGTCCCTGATCTGCAGAGGAGGGAACAGTGGCTGGTGAAGAAACAAAATATCAAGACATGTCAATGCATAAAACAGAATGGGAGGGGATGATTTCAAAAGGATCCATAAAGGAGGATTTCCTGAACAAGCCAAATCACTGGACTTTATCTAGGTCCTAGAGACAAGCCTGTGAGGTTTCTCCTCTTGGCCTATACAGCAAAGCCTTCCTATAGAACACAGCCGGGAAGATCCAGTGTCAGAAGACCAGTGTGTTTTGAAACCCATAAGCCTATCATTTAGAAGGGATGTCAGGGCCCACCGTCACTAGTTCAAGAACTCTGAGACTGCTCAAGAGCTCATAGGATAGATGAGAATTAGCTCACAAAGTCAAAGATATTTCTAGAGTGAAGGGTCAAAAGACCTTCTGCTTCCTAAGTGTTACCCCAGAGTCAATATGGGGGGGGGCTGAAATGTTCCTTCTTCAAATGGAATTCACCTTCTTTCAAATCTTCATCAGTTTTTAGACTGACAGATCTAGTCCATCTCCTCATATTAGAAATAAGAGAACCAATCCCCTAAGGAATCACATCACCTCCTCACCATTACAGGCTCAGTTTAGCTCTCCACTGACGCTGGAACCAGGCCTCCTGTTTCCCAATTCAAAGATCGTTCTTCTGCATCACGAATCTCTTAAATATGAATATCAAACTCCAAAGGAAGTGGTCACAAACTGCAACCTGCTGAAGTAGAAGTTAATCAATCATTTGGAGAGAAGGGCTGTGCAAGGTCCCTAAGCAAAGCCTTGCCTCTCCACCCCAGGCCCATATGTCACTTCCCTTTGCCAGGGCAGCCCCTGGACTGCTGGGTGTCCTTCTGCTCAGGACACTGAGCAAACTAGGTCAAACGTAGTATTCAGCAACCTTTCTGAAGCTTTGAAGGTCATCTCAGTGCTCAGCATTTTTGCATCTTTTCAAATAAGTAGTGAAAATGGAGATTTCTCAATATGGCATAGCTGGGCTGATTTCCCTGGGAGCTGCATTCACACTACACCATGTATTGCCAACATATGTTTCTCCTTGTAGAGTGGATGCCAAATTAAGATTACATTAGGGAATAAATTTTCACAAAGAATCAAAGGACATCAAGCAATAACTTGTTAGAAAAAATGTACTAGGGAGGAATATGGGTGAACAGAAATCCTGCTCACAATAACATCCCATGAACTAAAAGTTTAAGGAGTGAAATTAAGGAGAAAGGGTCTTTAAAACCACTAAAGTAATCCTCAAAATGTCACCAGGTGAAATTCTGCAAAAATACCAATTCTGCCAAAATCATTTAACATCTATTTAACAGAATCTCCCCCACCCCAAAATTCAGATGTTATTTTTTGCCTCCCAAACATGTCTACAGCCTCATCTCAGTTCCTATCAATATGTTACCTTACATGGTAAAAGAGACTTTGCAGATGTGACTAAGGGTGAAGACCCTGCAATGAGGAGAAATTATCGTAGATTATCCAGAGCCTGATCTATTCACCTGGGTCCTTAAAATTGGAGAATATTTTATGGCTCTGCTCAGAGAGAAAAACAGTCGGGGAGATGCATCATTGTTGCCTTTGAGGATGGAGGAGGAGCCCACCATCCAAAGAACCCAGGCAACCCCCAGAAGCTGGAAAGGGCAAGGAAATGAATGGTCTCCTAAGAGCCTCCACAAAGGAACCACAGCCCAACTGACACTCTGATTTTAATCAGGTGAGACCAGCATCAGCCTTCTAATGTGCAGAACTATAAGGTAATTAATCTGCATGGCTTTAAGCCATTAAGTGTGTGGTGGTATTTTACAGCAGCCAAAGAAAACCGATATACTATTTTTAAATCTAACCAAATTATGAAATTGTAAAGTATTATTTAACTGGGATAGGGGAGATATTTTAAATGTTCTCAAATTTTAAAAATTGAAAATGAGTGGAGGAGACCATCCTGTCAGATATTAAAATACGTCTGGCACCATAAAAGAAAAAATGTGAAGCCAAATAAAGACTCCAGAAATAGACTCTATCACATTAAATGTTTTTACACTCATAAACTATACAACAGAGAAAGAAAAACATACTTAAGAAATAGTCTGGAGATATCTGATTAACAAATTTAAAACAAAATTAGTTTATATTCTCAACTCATACCATAAATGGAAATGAATTCTGCATCATTAAAAAAGTAAATATTTTAAAACTGTATAAAATATGGCAAAGACTAAAATGAAATACACTGAAATACATGCAGGAATTAAAACTTTGTAAGCTCTAATTAACAGGAAAAATTCAGATTTTGCTATTAAAGATTATTTTGTAACTTCTAAAATAATAAAACTTAAGAGAAAAAGGATTAAAATGTCTTTAAAAGAAAATAAAGAGTTACCATTTATGTTATATAAGATGCACGATGATCATATACAAATAAGATGCCCAGTAGTGAATAAGCAAAGAATATGATCTGATCATCTATGCAGGAGGAATTGAGATTAATAAACAAACATGTGGAAATGCTCCACCTTGCTGTGATCAAAGACAAATAAATTAAAATATTCATTAAGTACCGTTTTACAACTATTACATTATCAGAAATAACAATACTCGAGGCTAACTAGGTTCTGATGAAGTTAGTACATTTATACACTGTTGATTGCAATTTAAAAAGATTCTGCCTATAACATAATTTAACTATATATATCAAAAGTCAATATAGGGCCACCTGGGTGGCTCAGTGGGTTAAGCCTCTGCCTTTGGCTCACGTCATGATCTCAGTGTCCTGGAATCAAGTCCCACATCAGGCTCTCTGCTCAGTGGGGAGACTGCTTCCCCCTTTCCATCTGCCCGCATCTCTGCCTACTTTTTTTAAAAAAAGCTAATATATATCAAAATATATGTATATTTATATATAATATATATATTTGATATATATATATACCAAAATATTGATTTCCTTTAATCCAGTCATTTCCTTCACTAGGAATTTATCCTAAAGAAGTAACCTAGAGAGAGGAATATTTGTGTAGGATGGTATTTTTTTACTATAGCAAAAATGTCAGAGTAATAGAAAAGAATAGTTAAGTGAACTTATACTTCATGGAACATTGGATGTTCAGATGACAAGTAAGAAGACTACACAGCAACATGGAAAGGTTAACATAAGTGTTGAATTAAAGCTGAAAAAAATATTAGGTTAAACCATATCAATTACCATTTTCATAGGAAAGCTATAAAATATTGAAAATTCCACATGGTTCAACCTAATAGTTCTGTCATGGATACGGATAGGTAAAAATAATACCTTCTAGGGATGAGACCTATGAGGAAACACAAAAAGAAAAATAGTTGAAAGGATGGTAGTATTCTAATTCTTCTAATTCTTTATCCTGTTATATTATTTGAAAATCAATTTTAATGTTAAAACATTAAAGACATGATTGCTCTACAGATGGAGATACCTCATGAAATAAATTAAAAGATATAATTTCAGTATACCTTCCATTTCAAATTCTTTGATTCGCCATACAAGAATCAATGAATTAAGTTTTCAACTAAAGTAAGAATTTGTTTTGAACAACCTAGTCAAAAAAAAGTCAACATTAGTAATAAGGCAACATAGCAGAGCACTGGGTTTTATTTTTTTTAAGATTTTATTTATTTATTTGACACAGAGAGAGATCACAAGTAGGCAGAAAGTCAGGCAGAGAGAGAGGAGGAAGCAGGGTCCCCGCTGAGCAGGGAGCCCAATGTGGGGCTCGATCCCAGGACTCTGAGATCATGACCTGAGCCAAAGGCAGAAGCTTTAACCCACTGAGCCACCCAGGCGCCCAACACCAGGTTTTAAAGTTAAATCCCATTTATTACCTATAAGACACTGGAAAAATTACCATATTTAACCTCAGTTCCCTTATCTGTCAAATGGGGACGGTGATGGTACTTATGTCAGGGTTGTCATAAAGAGTGCTTGGATGACTGCTTCTTTGAGTACATGGCAAGTAGTGAGCACTCAACAAATAGGAGCATGTACATCATTATTAATGGACCAGTATAAATCTTTAAACAATGACTGAAGTTAGATAATAATATTCACAGGAGAGTACTTCCATATACGTTAGGGTGGAAATTATTCCAACCTAATTTTTCTTCACTTGTCTTTTCTAAAAACATTCTTAATCAAAATGGACCAGCCCACACTATGCTATATGTAGAGTTATCTCCAAAATTAAAACGTAAAATATAGATATAGTAGTGAGTGCAAATGTAAATTAGAAACAAGATGTCCTTCCCTATCTTAACTTATAAAATAAGACTAAGTGGTCCCAGGCCATAAAATCTTCAATCACTTGTGGACATGCTTTCTCATTCTCTGGCTCGAGAAGATTCTGAAGGTTATGGTTGACACTGGTTCCCTATTTTGTCTGTGCAGCACATGTTCCTTTTGGGGACTACCCCTCATGGTATGGTGGATCTGTCAATCACATGACCTCCACCTCCTCCATCACAGGGGCAGTAGGGACTCGAGCTAGACAGTGAAATTCCCTCTTTATTAACATCGCCTGAAAAGAAATTCTCTCTCCTTCTGAAACGCTGAATAAGAAGTTTGGGGCTTGAGCTGGTGGGATCCTATTGGTTGACTAGTGGGCCTGTGGTGCTCTGTCCAGCTACCCTTTTCAGGGCTGACACACTCATTTCCCCAGATGCCAGAAGTATGGGTGGCTGGTAGCTAAGAACTGAATCTCTCCCTGGGACGTGCTTTCTGCCACAAGGAAATACATCATCAAGTTATGCTCCCTCCCCGAGAGTGGCTCTAGCCACTACTATGGAGTGGTGCTGCGACCTCTGATGGAGACACAAAGGCATAGACTCTTTGCTTCCATGTGGGGACAACTCTGAAGGGCTCCAGAGGTTCCTGTAGAATTAGCTGAGACTTCAGCTGCAACGACTTCAGGGCTCAGCTTCTTCCGCTGCCCAGGCATGCCTTCTCAGTTCCTCACAGGTATAATGCCCAAGAGCTCTCCCCAGCAAATCTTCGTGCAGCTCTCCATTCAGTAGTCTGTTTCCTGGGAACCCGGTCTAAGACATTTGGCACATGAATAGACCTGTCCCATAATGATACCAAGAAGAGACGAGAAGTAGAGAAATTCAACAATTTCATTCAACAACAAATACCTTGTTTGTGCCACATCTCAAGCTAGCCTATTCCTTGGTCTTCCAAGTTACATGAGTTGACATATTCTATATTTCACTTGAACTAGTTAAAACTGGGTCTAAATCTAATCCAACTAATAGGGTCCTGACTGTACACAAATGCTGTCTCATCACCTGCAATACTTAAATCAGTCCTATGTACATGAGCAGTGCTAAATAGTGTTTGTTGCATTTAACTGCTGCGTGGTTATATCAGTGCTTCATATAATGACAGCATCATAGGATGTTTTACTAAAAGAGAAGGAGGAAAAGGGGATTATATTATAAAACAAGCTTGGTCAGAGTGCTACATACTGTATGTACCTTTGGATTTTATATATATTAGCATATTAAAAATCCTGACCAGTATTGCATAATTTATTTTAAGTTGTAAATAAAACCTGCTTAAGTTCCTTTTAGGCAGAATTTAGTCTACCTATTTGGCCACAGAACTTTGCGAATACAGATAGAGTACCCAAATGGGCTTAGTTTGGCCTGCAGTTCGGAGACCACCAGATTTCAAACTTCTCCTTTAGTTTGTTCACTGGTCTTCTTGTGTAGTGGGAATTAACATAGCTTACACAATATTTATTACCAGGGATAGAGGAATAGAGCAGACTTCACCTTCTTCAAATGATTATTTATTCCAACTATCATGTCCAAGACTCTGACAAACCTTACTCCCCCTATATTGTATTCCTTAGAGTCCACAATTCATGGCAGGCAGGCAGGCAAGAAAGAAAGAGGGACGGAGGGAGGGAGGGAGCAGCAGAAGAAGCTGAGCCCTTCCTTAAATAAGGAAGGAAGGAAGCAAGGAAGGAAAGAAGGAAGGAAGGAGCTGAGCCTGGAGGTTTAATAATGTTCCCCAAAAACTCTTCTTTTAAACCTAATTCTCCTGCCTCTAGATGCCCAAATAATATTTAAAATGCCATTCCTTAACAATTCCTTAAAGCCCTACATCCAGATGTCCAAATAGCAATATCAATCTTGACGACATCAATCTCACCACATCTGAACCTCAAACACAAATCATTTTTTTCTTATCTGATGGGCCAGTGATTCAGGGCACCTGAGTTGAAAGATACACTAGTTTACTGGTTGGAGGCAAAAACTGAGGTATCCCTGGATTTGTTTGCATCATAAGCCCAAAATGAGCATAGGAAACAGCTCTATAAATGTATTCCCAAGGACATTACTTTGGGTAATCAGAGAAGAAAAAAAATGGAAGCATACAAAAATTATAGATATAAAGGAAACATAAGCCTGTCTAACTTCACAATTACGGTCTTTCTTTTTTTTTTTTTTTTAATTCTTTGCCCCAGGGGTACAGGTCCATGAATCATCAGGCTTACATCTTTCACAGCATTCACCAAAGCACAAACCCTCCCCAATGTCCATAACCCATCCACCCTATCCCTACCCTCCCACCCCCCAGTAACCCTCAGTTTGTTTTATGAGATTAGAAGTCTCTTATGGTTTGTCTCCTTCCCCATCCCATCTTGTTTCATTATTTTTCCCTCCCAACCCCCCACCCTGACTCTCAAATTCCTCATATCAGAGAAATCATATGATAATTGTCTTTCTCTGATTGACTTATTTCGCTCAGCATAATACCCTCCAGTTCCATCCACGTCATTGCAAACGGCAAGATTTCATTTCTTTTGATATCTGCAATTACGGTCTTTCTACTCCATGCCATTTCTGAATACTTGCAAATCCATTAAAGCAATTCCCTGGGAAGAGTTGAAGGATAGAACACCCAGCCAGAGTCTAAAGCCCAATCTCTAGTGCACATAGTTATAGCTACACCCACCAGAGATGCCAGTTCAGGACAAAGCACACTATTTGCCCAGAACTGCTTTTGTAAAAGTAAATCTGTTTGAAACACCTGAAAGTTGAGTCATGCTCTTGCTGAGTTTCCAGTTGGTTTCTAATTGATATCCTATGTGTGAGGCTGCTTTGCAGGACTGAAAGACACTAAGGCTGAAGATGAAATAAAGAAGCTGAGTTAGTACAGGGCCAAGGTGGACATCAGACTCCCTGGGGCATAGAAGGTTTGGACAACTGACTGTCCACAGCTTCAGCTATTCACATCACTCCCAGCTGCAGTGGTCCTGATAAGCAAATTACAAACCTATGACTTCATCCCCTCTTTGGTAGTCAATCAATTTACCTGCCCTTCCCACACCCCTTTTCAGATACTCCATTCCAACCAAAAGCCTCAGGCCAAGTGACTTTTTCCCCTCAGCAACAGTGAATTGAATCAATTCAAAACTAGTCATTCCATTGGCTGGCCAAGAACCAGTAAATTTCCTAAATAATTTGAACTGAGACCCAGGGACTGTTGAAAGTCAGACATTGGCACTGTAACATGTGCCAAGGACAGATGCATGACTCAAAGTTGGGTGTCAGGCAAAGCTGTGGAGCTTCAGAGGCCAAGAGCGTCACAGAGAAAGCTAAGATAAGAATGGAAGAAGATGCGCAGATTGGAGCAGACAAGAGAGAATGAAGCTCCAGAGAAAGACAAAGAGAACAACTGCCTTACAACTTTCTAATACTCTGCAAAGCCTAGCTGTACTGCATTCAGTTTGGGTTTCATGAGATTTCCCAGGAGCTTCAACATAAATCCTATTTACATAAATTAGCCTAAGCGGGTGGGTTCCTGTGGCTAACAAACAATTACCTCATTTGTTGAAAACATATCCATATATTTAAAAATCGTTTATTGAATACCAGCCAGGCTTGACTGTGCTAAGCATTGCAGATAACCAGGTAAAGCAATAGATCCCCTCTCCTGGGAATCCAAACTCAAAAATAGGTTCTTACTTCAGAGCAAGTGTATAAAATGTGTTCTGGGGACCTAAAAGAAGCAGTATGTATTGTGCCTAGAGGGAGGGGTGCAACAAAGGCTTCCTAGAAGAAGGAGGTGATGTCAGACTGCTGAACCGAAGGACAGGAAAACAGTTGCTGGGTGGGCCAGGAGAGCACCCAGGGAAGAATGAAGAACATGAACAAAAATGGGCGCAAAAGCAAGCCTGGCAACACGTGAGCACTATGGGAAGGGCAGTAGATTTGTCAGGAACAAGGAGACTAAGGAGAGGGGACAAAGAGGAAGAGGGGACTGAACTTGTTAACAACAACTAGCATGAAAGGAATACAGAAGAGTTCACATCTTATCATCGGGGAGGGTTTGTGCTCTGGTGAATGCTGTGAAAGGTGTAAGCCTGATGATCCACAGACCTGGACCCCTGGGGCAAAGAATAATAATAATAATAATAAAATAATAATAATAATAATAATAATAAAAAGAGTTCACATCTTATCTTTCAACCCAAATAGGAAACCATTGAAACTTTGAGGAGGAAACAATATGCCTCTGAGTATTTTAGAACAATGACTCCAACAGTGAAAGGGAAAGGGAGTTAAGAGACAAGTGTTGGTGTCAGAAACATAAATTAGAAGCTGTTGCAGTATTTCAAGCAAGAGAATTTCTTTACTAAGACAGGTAAGTTTCAAGAGAAGGACTCACACACTTCCAAGTGATATCGAGATAGAATCTATAGGACTTTAGTGACTAAGTGTGGTGGGAAATGGAACAATCAGGGATTATTCTTAGATTTCTAGTGGAGTCACTGGGTAGATAACTAGGTCATTCACTTCAATGGGAAATTCCAAAGTAAGGAGGGCAAGGGCACAGGTTAAGGGAGAAAAGATGAGTTCAGTTTGAGGTATGCTTTCAAGATCCTCATTCATGTGAAGAGGACCAATATCCACCTGTGTATTTTCAGAGTCAACAAACATTTGTCAGGTGCCTATAATGCCTCAGGCACTCTGTTAGGTCCCAGCAGCCAAAATAAGTGAAAACGGTCACCAGCCCTTACTCTTAGAGGGAGCATACAGCAAATATGAAGGATATTATTAATCAAACGATCACATAAACATAAAATTTCAAACTGTGAAAAAGGCTACATAGGGAACGAAGCTGGAATCATGAAGGCCTGTGAATGGGCAATCAGAATGGAGACACAGAGCGAGATGAAGCTGCCCAGACTGGCAAGAGATATATGGCGGAGTGGAGCCATGTGAAAGGCTGTGACTTATGCAAACAGGACTTTGAAATATTGAAGGGTTTTTAACAAAGACTGAGATGATTAAAGGTCACTTCAGTTTAGTGTAAAAATGAACTGAGGTGACAAAAGTGAATCATGAAGAGACCAATTTGAAGTTTTTTGGATAATGAGGCCAGGCACAATTATGACTTAGTGCTTGCATTGAAAATAGGGTAAAGTGGGTGGATTTATGAGCTATTTTGAAGATAACTGGGAAAGGTGGCTGGGATAAGACATGGTATACAAGATAGGTCTAGTCAAGGAAGACAAGTACAAGTCCTGACTTAAATTTATTGGACTGGAATAGGGAATTAGAGGAACACCACATTTGAAATGAAAAATTATGAGTTGACTCTTGGACATGCTATGTGCTTGAGGACTCTTGAAACCATCCAAGGAGAAAAGTTTGTTAATAAGTAGGCTGTGAGGATTTGGGGGTCAGAAGAAACATATAGACTAGATATGTAAATGTGACAGTTGCCTTTATATAGCTGGTCACTGAAGATTTGGATGTAGATGATTCTATATAGAGTGAGGAGAGAAGGCATGAGTGAAACCATTTAATCATTTTGTATTGGAGGATGAGCAAAGGAAAAAGAGAAAGAGTTTCCACAGAGGTTGAAAAAAAACCAAAAAAGTGTTGTGTCATAGAAGCCAAGGTAAGAGTATTCCAAGAATAATGGAGTAGTTTGCCATGTTGCCTTCTGCTGAAAAGACCCATAAGGTGAGCACAGAAAGTGTCACTAGGTTTAGTGATACAGAGGTCCCTGGAGATCCTAGCCAGACTTATTATGGTGGGGGTCAGATAAGTGAGCTGAGAAGTGTAGGTAGGAAGTGGGAAATGGGGACAGCAAGCACAAGACATGCTCTGGAAAAGTTTGTACATAAAGGAGCAAGGAGAAATTGGGTTGTGGTTACAGAGGGAAGTGGGTTCAAAGATAATTTGAGAAAGGTGTTTCTTGTTTTAATTTTTTAGTCAGAGAAATTTGAGGATTTTCAATGTTATTGAGAAAGATTCATGGGAAAGGGAGAATTTAGGGCTCAGGAGCAGGAAGGAAAAAAGGCCGGTCTGTGGTTGCAGAGACAAAGAGAAAGGGTGAAAGTTGTGAGTCAAGAGAGTGTCTTTAAGTGGATCTTGATCTGGGGAGAGAGTGTGGCTACAGATGTGAATTTGGAATTGATGACAAAAACCACGATTGAGAGGGACAGGTGTCACAATGGAGCGTGAGGAGTGAGAAAAGAATAGAGACCATGGCCAAATATGGGGAGATGTCAATGTTTAAGGAGTGCATCAAAGAAAGGACGCCCCGCAGGAGACTAAGAAACAATGCCCAGAGAGGTCCTGAGAGAGGGAAAGGGTCTAGAATCATGCAGCCCCTGCTCTGCTCACATCTGGGTCACCAAAATAGCCTTCCAACTAGTTTCCCAAATACTTAATCCCTAACCCAGTGTCTTGGAAGACAGGACCAGGGCAGGGGTGAGCAGAGCAAGAATCAGGAGCAGTAGAGATGTTTGATGGGTAAAAACATAACAAGCCACCTGAGTCTCCATTTACCCCACCATTTGCTTGCTGTTTAACTTTGTGCAAGCCTTCTTTTTCTTTCCATTTCAGCTCTCTATGCATAAAATAAGGACAAAAACATTTTCTTAAACTACCTCATAGGGTTGTCCTAAAAATTCCATGAGTTATTGGCTGTGAGAGCATTCTAAACTCTGCTAAAGCACAACACAGGCATGAGGAGTTATTATTAATCGTGAATCACTGTTGCTTCATGGCTCATCTTTTCTCAGATAGTTCTACTGGCTCCCTGTCTTGGCTCCCAGCAAGGTAATGGATAGTTCTGTCACCACCCAAACACTATTGCCCTTTCCTTTTTAGGTCGTTCCAAATCTGAGTCACAGTTAAGCAAATGCAATGCATTTTGCAGGTAGAGTTGGCAAGATGTGCTCCATTTGCTTTTTGGCGCAGTCCTTTAATTGCACTTGGAAGTAAACAGCACACTGTAGAACGAAGAGGAGAGTGTGATTTGGATAAAGAGAGGGAAAGGGAAAATGAAGCGAATCTGGGCAGGGTAAAAGTTACCTCACACAAACTTAAAATAATTGGGAATATGTTTAGTTTCCCAAAGGCATTCAGAGCTTAAGCCTCCTTGTTAAGGACACTCCTGTGTCTGGGTTCTGTCACCTTCCATGATGTGACCCCAGCAATGGTCACCATGTCTTCCACGTACATCATGTAAGTCTCGCTACTGCCCCCCAACGTGCCTATTTCTGCCTCCATGTGTTCCCTCATAAGATGCCTCCCAAAAATAGCATCTCAGCCCCTTCTGCTTGCCCCAGCTATGCCAGCCCAAGCCTCCCTTACTCCAGATGCCCAACCACCTTTTCTGAATTTCTCCAGAACCCAGAGTCCAAACCACAGTTTAGCACTCCACTGAAGTCTCCCTCGTTGCCATTACTTCATGTGCACTGTTCTTTTCTAATATCACTGACATTAAAGAACTGTTATGTTCTGGCTGCTTTATACCCACTATCTTACTCAAGGTACAGACATTTCCCAGTTTACACATGAGGAAATTAAGTCTCAAAGAGCTAAACTGTTTGCCCAAAGTTAGCAAGTGTTGAGGCCTCCTGGGTATGATGGTAAAGTTCAGCCTCATATTTCCCCTGACCGGCAGGGTCCACCTCTTTGTCTTCCCTGTGGTGCTTCCTGCAGCACCAATTACTGAGGAGGTGTCTGGGCATCCAGGAAAGAAGTTTCCAAGGCAAAAAAGGCTGCTGAGAGGGAGACAAGAGGACCCCAAAAATCAATACTCTATTTCCAGTGTCTTTTAATTACAGAGCATGCCAACCACATTCCAGTCCCTCACACCATAATACTAAACCAGAGTCTCAGATGGCTTTGGGGGAAATGAAGATTTTTTTCTCCTATTCGCCATTAAGTAATATTTAATTGGCTAATATTTCTAATATTATTTTAATCAGAGCAGATTGTGACTTTCACAACATTTTAAGCAGAACAATACTTTCTGTATCTTAGCACTTAAGCCTACTGGAGTGTTATTTGCATTACTGTGAACTAATATATGCAGATTCACCACAATTAGCCATCACCATGGTAATTTTATGCCTTTTGTGTTCAATATCTGTTGCATATGTTCATCAAGGAGATTGAAGGTTTTCTGATGAAGCAAAATTCATTACCTGCCTTTGGATTTAAGTGCATGGAATTAAAGAAATGTTTTCAAATTCTGATGGCATTCCATTTCTGGCTTACTTCTCAGAGAGAAATAAATGTGCTGTCTTTTACTCCTTCCTTGACCTGGGACTGGCAGATTCTCTGGCCAAAAAGTCATGATTTCAGTGGGAACATAAGCCCTTGAGAGCTGACAGAGTCTTCAAACCCTCAGGGGATCCCTTCTATTTGCTTGAATGAACTCAACTGTTCATGGTTCCCCTGAATCTTAGTTTTTACATCAAGCATGAGGACAAGTGTGCAGCTGTGGTAGATTGTCTGCAGTGATGGCATCCCAGTATACACGTGCCACTCCTCCTAGTAAGGAGTCTACTTCCCCTGACCTTGAATCTGGCCCTGGCACTTGTTTCAACTAATAGAATATGGCAAAGACAATGTTGTACAAATTCTAGAGTCAAGGCCTTAGGAGACCTGACAGTTTCCATTTTTGCTCTTTGAGAATCCAGCAACTATGTAGAAATATGATGAGGGCCCATCTGGAGATTGAGGCTTAGCCAGCTGCCAGCTATTCTACACACCTGAACTGAGGAACCAGACATATCAGCAAAGCCATCTTGGACATTCTAGCCCTAGTCAACTGCTGGCTGAACGCAGACACAGGAGTGACCCCAGCCAATATCACATAGAGCAGAACCTCCCAACTAAGCTCAGCCAGTCCACAAAATCATAAGAAAATAAATGGTTAAATAGCATGGTGGCTTGCCGGAGGATGGGGGAAGGAGAAAATGGGGACTTGCTGTTTGATAGGTATAAAATTATAGTTATGCAAGATAAATAAATTTTAGAGACTTGCCATGCAAGATAAATAAATTCTAGAGACTTGCCAAAAATTTGTTAAGAGGATAAATGTCATGTTAAGTATTCTCACAACAGCAACAAAAAGCAAAGAGACACAAGGAAACTAAACTTTTGGCTATGTTTACTACCTTGATTGTGGTAGTGATGGTATCATGGGTGCAAGATATGACCAAATTCATCAAATTGTAGACATTCAATATGTTTTTTGTATATCAATTATACTTCCATAAAGCTAAGGAAGGAAAGGAAAGGAAAGGAAAGGAAAGGAAAGGAAAAAGGGAAGGGAAGGGAGAAAAAAAGAAAAAAAAGGAAGGAAGGAAGGAAGGAAAGAAAGAAAGAAAGAAAGAAAGAAAGAAAGAAAGAAAGAAAGAAAGAAAGAAAGAAAGAAAGAAAAGAAAAGAAAAGGAGAAAAGAGAGAGGGAGGGAGGAAGGAAGGAAGGAAGGAAGGAAGGGAGGAAGGAAGGAAGGAAGGAAGGAAGGAAGAAAGGACAGGAGGGAGGGAGGGAGGAAGAGGGAGGGAGGAAAAAAGGAAAGGAGGGAAAGGAAAGAAAGCAATGGTGGTATTTTAAGCCTGGGGCTGGTTTGTTACACAGCAAGAGCTAACTGATATACCAGCTAAGGGAAGGCAGATGCAATAAGATCCCTGACCATCACCACTGTTATTGGGTACAGCAGGTACAGTCCCTTCTTCTTCCTTGCACAAAACTTTCCCCTCCAACCAGACCTCATCCATTGCCTCCAAAACCTACTTTGTTTGACTTGCAAGATACATCATGGATCCTACTCATGTGGTCTTCTCTGTGTTGTTGTTGTTGTTTACTCCTTTCCTCCATCCCTCC
This sequence comes from Ailurus styani, assembly GCA_002007465.1. Classification (NCBI taxonomy): domain Eukaryota; kingdom Metazoa; phylum Chordata; class Mammalia; order Carnivora; family Ailuridae; genus Ailurus; species Ailurus styani. The sequence continues at coordinate 1,209,707 of LNAC01000497.1, read as the reverse complement.
TCTCTCCAGTGGGATTAACCCCTCTACTCCTTTAGGCTACTTCTGAACTCTGTACCTACCTTAATTACTTCTTGGGTCATTGTATAGTTAAGCTATATGTTGCATCCTTCTGCCTCTTCCATTTGTCCACATTGTTATTTTTAGTTCCACATTTTCAGTTTAAGAGCTGGCATAGTCAGCTCTCGATTCATGATTGTTGAATGAACAAATCAATGCATCCTACTCTGCATCTTTTCCCTCACCTGGCCTCCCTCTGCTTATCAGCATCTTATATTTAATCTTCTCACAAGATCTTTCCCAGCTCCCTGACCACAGTAACCTCTTATCCTGGAGCTTATTTTATGTGACACACTTAAAAATTAAATATTAAAATACTGTTTACCATACCTGGTTCAGTCCCATAAACTCTCCCATTTAGGCTTCACTGCCACCAGGCAACAAGGCTCAGTCCTTCTTCCTATAAGACCACCTCTGTTCTTCCCATTACTGGCAACCCTACCATGTTAGGGAGTTGCTAATCTAATCTAACTGATCAGAGCCCACATCATTCATTTGGCATGTTACTATGTTGCAAATGTGAGATCCCAGGCCCAGTCCTTTCCTCCTGCTTTCTATCTTAGCCTGGTCCCTGGGGTTAACATGCCCAGTCCACTTCCTTCTTCCACCAAATATACCAGAGATGGATGAGTGCACCACTTAAAAGCTTGCACCTCCCTCTACAGGTACACCTCAGTCCTCAGGTCCCAAGATTAAGATTTTTAAAGGGTGGGTGAGGGAAGAATATGTGGAAGTCCCCACATATCCCAGCCCAAGTCCCAGCCATGTTCTTTATCCAGCTTACATCAAAGAGCCCTGTTGTGGTAAGCAGCTTCTAAGATGGCCCCCAATGGTCTCCACTGCTTAGCATTTACACTATGATGTAATCCCCTCCCAATGAGGATGTTTTGCCCTAATGATGACTTGCCTCTAGCCAGCAACAAAAGGTGATAAGATGCTACTTCTATGATTAGGCTACATAAAAGTGTTACATCCATCTTGCTAACAGACTCTGCCCTTCAGTGGCTTTGATGAAGCAAACTGCCATATTGGAGAAGTCCATGTGACAAGGAACTGAGGGTGACCTCAGACCAGCATCCAGCAAGAACCTGAGACTCTCGGTCTAACAGCATATAAGAAGCTGAATCCTGCCATCAGCCAAGCAGACCCCTGCAAACCAAACCTTCAGACGAGAACCCAGCCTTGGTCAGCCCTTTGATCAGACCCTCATGAAAGACCATGAAACAGAGAACCCAGCTAAACCAAAGCCCAAATTTCTGACCCACAGAAACTGTAAAATAATAAATGTGTGCTTTATGAGGCCACTAAGCAATATACAATCAATGCAACTACACTGAAGTGTTAAGGTACCTGCTGTACTACTTTGATTCCCATTGTGTCATTTCAGGTATATCTTTCTTGAGATGGTATGAGGGACACCCCCAATGAGTATGGTTTGATAGGAAAGGTAGGGTTTGGCCACCTTAATATTTTGAAAATCACTCCCTAATCTATGACAGTATTATCAGTATCCCCATTTTAAAGTTAAGCAAACTGAGGATCATATAGATTGGTATTTGCTCAGATTTCTCACTTCTACCAGTCCTCTAACCCTAAATACAGTGCTCCTTCCCCTCTGATATGGTTGCAGCATTGTACTATTGCTACTGAATCTTTAAGCAAAGCTCTGGTTTCATTAATTATACTGTAAAGAGTCTGAGAGAAGGGACTCCTTGGGCATATCTCTGTTCTCAGCAGCAGCACGTGGGTGGCACAAGGTCACACTAAGGTAGATAGATGCCTGCAGTTGCCTTTCTAGCAGCCCACAACCCAGGCAAACCTCTCCAGGGCCACCCAGCAGTACCTTTTACAGGAATACTTCAGTCGCCATCCAAATAAAGCAGTTCGGATTGGAGATGTTTTGTGAATATGCAATGATCCTGCTATTTAACCGAGATTGTTTTATGGTATTAATAAAATTGAGTGTTCTGGGAAATGCCTTTTAAGTGAACCAGGTCTAAGTCCAAGGTTCTAGAAAGCTTTTAGTTTAAATGCAAACTCACTGGAAATGTGAGCCATGCCAGCATTAAGGAGACACCCAGCAGAATACAGAGGATCTGGAAAGCTGAGTTTCCCTGGCCAGTGCCTCTCTGTAATCCATTTAGCACATAGAGAGAGACAAAGTTCAAAGCCTTAGGGCCAGGAACAGGGGCAGGCATGGTGGAAAGCAAATGAGAAAATGGAAGGTAACTACTGCTCACCTGCTGTTGGATTCAACTGGAGAAAGGCCGCAAGATCTATCAAAAGAAACAAAATCTTGCCGTTTGCAACGACATGGATGGAACTGGAGGGTATTATGCTAAGCGAAATAAGTCAATCAGAGAAAGACAATTATCATATGATCTCTCTGATATGAGGAACT
>LNAC01000497.1:1182259-1207101 GCA_002007465.1 Ailurus styani | reverse complement strand
AGGGAGGGAAAAATAATGAAACAAGATGGGATGGGGAAGGAGACAAACCATAAGAGACTCCTAATCTCACAAAACAAACTGAGGGTTACTGGGGGGTGGGAGGGTAGGGATAGGGTGGATGGGTTATGGACATTGGGGAGGGTTTGTGCTTTGGTGAATGCTGTGAAAGGTGTAAGCCTGATGATTCACAGACCTGTACCCCTGGGGCAAAGAGGAAGAACTGGGTTTGAAACAATGAGCTTGAAGGGTGCCTGGGTGATGCAGTCTGTTGAGCATTGGACTCGGGTTCGGCTCAGGTTGTGATCTCATGGGTTGTGAGATTAAGCCCGACATTGGGCTCTGCACTCAGTGTGGTCTGCCTGAGATTCTCTCTCTCTGCCCTCCCCCCACTCAGGTGCTCGCGCTCTCTCTCTCTCTCAAATAAATAAATCCTTTAAAAACTGAGTTTCAAGCCCAGGAATCTGTGACTCGCTATCACTGTGGGCAAGTCATTCTTCCTCCCTGAATTCCGTGGTGTGGCTAGCACTTGCCCCACAGAGCTGCGGTGGAAAACGAGCAAGGAGAGGTGGCCAGTGTGTTTTGGGACTGGGGAGATGCCATACGTATGTGAGGTATTGTTATCACCCGGAGCAGCAGCTGCTACTATTGCTATAGTGATCAAAATAGCAGCAATAAAACAAGGTAATACTCCTTAGTGGGACACTTTGGATTTTCCCCATAAGTAACGGACGCTCTCTGATTTAACACTGTTTCTGAAGCATTAGGCATGAGGATGCATCAAGTTCCAGTCAGTCTACAGAAATCACACCATTATTCTAGCTGGGAAATATTATTGTAAAGAACTGTTATCATAATATAAAATTGATAATGAGGTAACTGAGGTAGCAAGTGCAGGAAGCAAGTGACTCACCTTCCTGATTGGCCTGGGCCCGTGCTGGCAGTCGGGAAATGGCATTTTTAGTACTCCAGACCCAGGAACACCAGGGCCAGAGGGTCGCCCTGTTCACCTCCTAGGGTTGGGGCAAAGCTGGAGGAATGCTGAAGTTGTTAAGACTCAGAAGTTGGGAGGAGAAGCCCCACGGAGATGGGGCCCAGGTCCCTGAGGAGGGAACGCCCCCTGGCGGGCACCCGTGTCTCCAAGGGGGTACCGTGCTGCTGGCTTTGAGCACTGGCAAAGCTACTCTGCATCCAACAGTAGCACGGATCTGGCGCTGCTGGGATGGGGAGGCGTTGCCAGGGTGCTGCACGCCCAACTGCAGGGAAACAACAGGGAACAAACCTCTTTTTCCCTCTCGTGCCCCTACTGGCAAAGCTCAGCAGGAACCCAACTGGCAAGCAGAAATGGGCTTTGCCGAATCCCCAGCATCACCTAGCAGAGTGCAGAATATCGGCTTCAGAGCTGAGAGTCAATAGTTCCTTAACCGCCACAGAGGCTATCAAGCACATGTATGGAAGAAAATGTCTCTGGTAAAGGATTTCATCAGAGAACTTGCCTTTTTCGGAATTCTCGCCAAACTCCTGAGTCCCGGCTACATGGAAGCTCAGGAGGAAGGGAATTCCTGCAAAGCCCTATTCTCTTGGCTCCTGCATTGTGACCCAAGAGATGGGTGGAAACATCTGTCCCCTCCCCAGCACGGTGACACCACCGGGGAACACTCCAGGGCTGCAGCTGTCACCGTAGCCGACCTGACACCGGGTGCAGTCTTGTGGCCTTCTCCTGGGGAGCCATGTTGCCTGCTTTGCAAACTTTTAGACAGCTGGGCTGTGAAGAGCATTAAGCAGCTTTAAAAATTGATGTGAGTCATTATTCTTTCATGAGCCACAGCAACCCAACAGCACAAGGCCAAAGGCACGCACGTGGGAATTGCCGCGCCTCTCGGCTCCGTTCCTAGTGGATCTGAGCCTCTAAAAGAGGGGTTAGAAAAGGCCCTGCAGATACTACACACGGCTCTCCAAAGGAGGTGCCAGGCGACAACGGCAGCCAATGTGTGCCCAGTCACATGGCTCAGGGTGGTCAGCAGCAGGCCCGCACCCTCCTCGTCTGACATCCCTGCAAACACTTGTGCCGGTGGCCGTGGCGGCAAAGAAGGTGACACACCTCACGGCTGCAGCTCCATCTGTCTCCGCTGCCCTGACGCATGCAAAACCACCTTCCAGGGCTTCTCATTCACTGCTTTCCCGGTAGCACATTACTGGACCTTCTCCCACCCTCTATTTTTCCCCTTCCCTATTGCTTCTCCTTGTCCTCCCTTCCTGCCTCCGTCAGTCCACTTTTCCCCTTCTTGTAGGTCCAGCCCCTTTCCATCTGTCTGTTGCACTCCCTCTCTCTTTTCCCTGTCTGTGTGTGGACTTCTCTGTCCACATTTCCCTGCGTGTGCACACACGAGTGTGTGTGTGTGTGTGTGTGCGCGCGCGCGCACACACGCACACACATTTACCTAATACTTTCTGCTCTTACGGCTTCTGCCTCCCCTTGGTCACCACTTTGAGCACCAGTCTCTCTGGATAGAAGAATGAAGTGCCCGTTTCCCCTGGCAGAAGGGGGACTCCGTTTTAGTCCCTTGCTCCCTGTGCCAATGAAAAGAGAAACTGGGACAAAAATTAGTTCAATTCAGGACCCAAGTATAGAGTCCCAACCATGTGCTAAACAATTAAACACAGATGCATAATTCAGTCCAACACATATTTACTATGCGCCAGGCCACAAGCTCACTCATCACTAGGGACTCGAAGAGGAATCATGTGAGGAGGATATGCCACAGATCTCATGCTCTGGTGAGGGAGGCACTTCTGTGAAAGATGCTGCAGATGGGCATCTACGTCAGGCTGGGGGAGGGGTTAATAAAGAAAGGCTTCCTGGAGAAGGTGATGCTGAATTTTGAAAAACACATAGATGGTGATCAGATGGGGAAATGAGAGAAGGGCATCCAAGACAGAAGGCCTATCACAAGCAACAGCATGGAGGCACAAAACAAACAATGCGGCTAGGGTGTGCGGGGGCCTGCAGGCAGCGTGGGGCTACTCCAGCACAAGGACTGGAGCAGGTGGAAGAGCCAGAGAGTTGGGAAGGGGCTGGGTCATGCAAGGCCTCCTGAGCCATGCTGTGGGGATCCTGGCAGTGCCCTCAGCACTCCCTGCTCCATGGACAGCTTTTTCTTGCATGCATCTGCACTCTCTTGCCTGGAGGCAGCCTCTGGCCAGTGGAGCTTGCTGGGCACCTGTGCAGGGCAGACCACAGCGTCAGATAATTAACACTCCTGGGAGCAAACACAGCCAATGACCAATGGGAGTTTTTGGAGAAAAACCGGGATTTATAACCCCATTCATGGGTAACTCTGAGGCATGTTCTACCATCTCTCAAGGACTCTGAGAGATTGAGCTCTGATCATCCATGGTGGTCATCTGCTCCCTGGCCCATGTTGTATTGCCTGCCTTCCCTTCCCCATCTATGGTGCCCACTCTGTCTCGTGTTCCCTTCGGCTTTCAATTATAAACTCCTGGTCAGACTGAAGCAGTCTCCTATGGACATGAGGAAAGCCACAAAAGCCTCTAAGAGGAGTGGGGCACTCAAATTTGCATTCGAGAAGGACACCCTGGTAACTGGTTTGGAGTAGATAATAGGCTGCTAAAATAAGCTATCCTAGAGTTGAGGAGGACCTCCCTGGGACGCCCATGGCAAGGAGGAGAGTAAGGGTCAGGTGCAGAATGGACAGGAGAAGAACTAGGTTTGATAATTCACAAGCCCTTTAGGAAGTCAACACACTTTCATAATGCAGCGTGACGAAAACCAAGGAAAGGTGAGATCAGCACCAAGGATCCTCAGAGCAAGCGGCCTTATGTAGATGGGGCCAAAAAGGAGGAAGCAAAGCCATCCTAGGGATGGTAATGCCCAGATGAGCTGTGAAGAGTGAGCTATATCCTAGCAGGACAGGGGGCTGGGAGGGATTTGGGGCAAGGTGGGTGTGACTGCTCAGGATCCACGAGTAGTCAGGAAGGTTGGGGCATAGAACAAAGAGTGGGGAGCCCCTGGTGAGGGCAGAAGGCACATGCCACAGGACCCCCTCCCTAGCTGTTCTGTTCATGTGAGTCCAAGCCTACCCTGGACTCTACCTGGGCACAGGCAGGGTTGAATGCGCGTTGAATGACAGGAAGCCACAGGCCAGACCACCAGAGAAGCCTAAGATATTCCACCGCCTCTATGTGGAGAAGTGTGTACATGGCTGCCAGGCCGAATCCTCCCCACATCAGAGCTTGCCACCAGCAGGTGTAGACAACTCATCCCCCAGTTTGTGGGGGACAAGGTTTTCAACAGATGTCAGGGAAGCTCCCAGAGCTCTTGACAGAGCTGAGGACGGGAGTCTAAAGAGGAAACCCGCATAGTCTAAAATGTTCAGACAAACATATAAAACTCCTGTCCACCAAACCTTCCCTCAGGGTGGCTAAAAGAGAGCATCATTGATTATTGATTTGTCTCTCATCATTTCTCTGCTCAGCTTCTACGGAGGTGATATAATGGACTGAGATGCCCGGGAAAGGGAAAGCTAAGAGAAAGCTAGCTGTCAGGTGGGTCAAGGGTACAGAAACGATCCCCCAAAGGAAATTCCACGGGTTCAGTATCTGTCCTCCATTGGTGTTTCAGCAAACGGCTCCTCACACTCTCACCCAACTTAGAAAACTTGCTTCTGAGCAGCAAGGAATACTGAGAAAGAAAGGAACTAACATCTGTTGACACCTTACCGCACTGCACAAAATGGGGCTTATTCTTTTGGGTTTATAGATGCAGAAACTGCCCTGGAGAGGTTCAAGTACTTGTCTTGGGCCAATAGCAGTAGAATTCACTCACACCTGGTTCATTCAATTATTCAATATTGTTTCTTAACTAGAAGAATAAATTTGACTTGCATTGGGTTTGGAACATTCCTGACTATCTTTCCCACACTGTTTTAAAATGGCTTCTGTGAACCAGCTGATTGTTTTGTGGATTTTACAATTTTTAAAAATCCTTTTTTTTCCCTAAAAATAAGTTTTAAGTACCTCAAGTGGTATTCCCTACTTTGAAAAGGAAACCTGTAGAGAGATATATTTGGTATATGATGGTATCTCCTAATGTCCTCCAATAGTAGAATCCTCTAGAAATTTGTTCTAAACACCTCCTTCTCATTCCTGGATTATTCTAGGAAAAGTGTGGGCTTTGGAGTCAGGTTGGATAAGATACTGGCTCTGGTACTTAATAACTGTGAGAGACATGGGACAGGTCATTTACTCACTCCTGTGTAATTCTAGTACTTTAGAAGGTTTTTTACAAGAATTAAATACAATGGCATAAGTATGGTGCCTGGCACATAGGTGACAATCCACCAATCCCTTCCTAGCCTCCTCCTTCTTCCCAGACAACTTTGCCATCCCTGGACAATGTTATCACTTCCATGAGCCAGCAGCCTCCCAACAACGATGATACATGCCTTCATTGACTTGTCCATGAATTTAAGAACCTTGGCTCAATCCCCTGCTCCACTCTGCCTAAATGTGTCTAGAAGGTGTCCCCTTAAATTCTATTTGAATGACCTAATATTGGTTGGGTGGCGGAAAAGAAAAGCAGACATCAGCCTGGGTGGGTGAAAGGGAGAATACCCCTTTGCAGAGAATTGTTGAGCATCCCTGGGGCCATACAGAAAAAAGTACAAGATCAGGTAATAAGCTTGCTTTGGCTTCGAAGAGAAAATGAATCACGTAATTTTGTACCAAACAGTAAAATCTAATAGAGAAAGTTTAATTTAGGTAATTGGTTAAATACTGTTTGATTAAATAATATAAACAAGTTGGGTCAAAGAAAATGAAGTTGTGCACACAGGTGAGGGGGGCGCAGTGAGGATGCTGGTCGTGCCCTGGTGAGCTGGAGGGTTGGGGTGCACTCCAATGGACTGAGCCCTGTCGGGTGGGGCTGCTCGTGGACACCACAAACTTGGGGGGAAGCTTTGAGACCCATTTGAACTGAGATAACTTCCCCCCAAAACTAACCAAAAATGAGGAATCTAGCGGCTTACAGGCCACAATAAACGGTGACTGCGTAACATGCATTGCTGGCTATCCCACTTTCTCAGACCTCACAAACTCCCAAATTGACTCAAGATCAGGAAGATGAGGAAGAGCAGTGATTGCAAATCCTTCTATCACTGTCTTTTCATCAGCAGTACCTAAATAAACAGGCTTTCCTGTTCGCAGCAGGACTCAACCATGCAGGCAGGCCGTGGGTGGGGGTGGTGGTGGAAGGGGTGGATCTGAGGCTGTCTGCAGATCAAGCTAACCTTGAAACTGTTCCCCATCATCTCCTACGTCACCTGTGCACCTCTCAGAGGCAGCTCTGGCATGCATGTCTTAGGCTGCCAAGCCAATCCTTCAAAGTACATTCTAAATCATTTTATTTATACATACATTTTTTAGAGAGGGAGAGAGAGGTGGGGGGGGCACATTCAGCACAGAGCCCAACATGGGGCTCTATCTCACCACTTTGAGATCATAACCTGAGCTGAAATCAAGAGTCAGATGTTTAACCAACTGAGACCCCCAGGTGCCCCCCTTCTAAATCACTTTAATACCTAGGAAAAGTCAAGATCAGAGAGCCAGAAGAACGCTACATGGGAACCAGAGAGACCTAAGTTCAAATCTCAACCCTGGAAATTCCTGACTTATAACCTTGGGCAAGTCGTTTAACCTTCAGGTAACCAACTGTCCCTGTTTGCCCAGGACAGATGGGGTTCCCAGGATCTAGGACTTCGAGTGCTAAAACTGGAAGAGTCCTAGGAAAACTGGATGAGTTAGTCACCCTACTCAAACTCAGAGCTTCCGTCTGCCCGTGGGTAAGCCTGTAATGAGGAGAGCTAATCTGCATGTCAACTGTGAAGACTAGGTGCCCTGTCTGTGCCAACAGCACTCTGTAAATCCTGTTACCTTCTCCAAAAGACTCATCCTTGCTTTAAAAAGCAAATCAAGAATAATGAGAGAAAAGAAAAATGAGCAGGAAGGCAATAGAGATCATGGGGGAAAGGGAGGAACAATGAGGACGAGAGAAGAGCCAAGGGGGCAACCACAGGGGCCGAAGAGCCCATTCTTGGGCGGGGGGGGGGGGCTTCCTCAGCCCTGCAGGAATCCAGCACGGTGCAGCCATGATCTGCTGAGCATGTGGCAGAGTGACAGAATGAAAGCGGCTCCTTCTCTGGGCACTCAGCTCAGAAATCACCAGAAGCGATGCTCAGGGCACTGTCTGTTCTGAGGCCTTCTTTTCATCCTTCTCCCTAAATCCTGACACCTCCCCACCCCCCACTACTTCCGCTCCTGAGAGCTAGCAGGAGGAGGAGGTTGGCATCCTGTTGATTTTGCCAAACCTCCTGGAGTGGGGACCATTGCGTTGACAACATCTAAGCCCAGGTGTCTTTACAGGTGACATCCACGCCACATGTCTTGCTCCCTGCCCATGCCTGACAGGCGTAAGTTTTTGCTACTACTGCTTAGTTGCCAGGCACTGTCAAGTGGGGATTTGAGCTGTTTCCTTTTGAAAGAGACTTAATTGTTGCTGCCACCCGAATGCGGAGTGCATCTCTCCATGCTGAAGGGCTACGGGGGAAACTGCACTTGTTCAAACATGAACGAGTTCCAGCTATATGAGGTGCCTCAGCAGGGTCTCAGCAATCAGGAAGGCAGCTTTTGATACGAGCCCAGGGGTGGAGAGGCCCCCTAACTTGAGCCCTGCATGTCAAGAATTTCAGCGGCCATGCTAGTAGGGACCTGGGAAAATTCACTCGACCAGCAGTTGAGAGACAAAAGTTCTCATCCTAGCTCTGCCCCCACGTGGCTGTGTGACCTTGACTAAGTCCCTGAAACTCCCTCTGAAGGTGAAGTTTCGTCGTCTATACAGTGAAGATAAGATACAAAACCCTATCCTGTATAGTGTGCAGGCTTTTTGTGGGAAAAGGGTATTAAATAAGTTTATAGACACTAAGACAGTTTTGATAATATAAGATAGCCAAAAATCAGAAGCCATCCAGTTGGATTAGAATAGATCACTTGTGGTACACTCACACAATGGAATACTACACAGAAATTTTTAAAGAACAAGCTACTGCAACATACAACTTACATGGATGAATTTACTGACAAAATAATAGATCAAAGAAGTCAGATCCCGAAGACTACAGATTGTATGATTCCTTTTATATGAAGTTCAAGAACAGGAAAAGTAATCTACGGTGATAGAAACGAGAATAGTGGTCACGTAGGTTAGGGACAGGGCCTGACAGGGAGGTGGCAAAAGGGAACATTCTACGTTGTTGAAAATTTTCTATATCTTGATCTGGGCAGCGGCCACATGGAGAGCCACATACCTCAAAATACCTACAGTTGTCCACTTAATATCAGGGCACTTCAGTGTATGTCTGTAATATTTCAATTTGAAAGAAAAGTAAAAAATGTCAAACAGATACCTGCATCACTCTTTTGGGTAGAATTCATAGAACTTTGTTCAGTGCTGATTCATCCTTCTCCCTGACCTCAATTATTCTTAAAAATTAAAAGTGCAAAATAAATAGCATTTCAAAATAGGAGACAGTGCCATCCACTCTTTAAAAGCAAAATGCACACGTGTATTCACACACAAATACAAAAGATGCTGCCGACCCTTGGCTACTAATAGAGATGAAAATCTCTAAATGATCTACTGCCAGGTTTGATCATGCTGATTTGTTTCTGATCCGAATGGAAGGAAAGCAGAGACTCTGCAGTAAGATGGAAAGTGCTGCTCGGTTTGACAGAGGGAAATATGATTAGAATGCACCGAGGCGGAAATAATGCCTCGCCTCCCCCCCCAGACCAGCCCGCCCTCCTGCCTGTACCCACAACAAGCCTTGCATTGCTAACGACAGGGTGTTGGGAGGCTGGTGGCATCTCAAATCTATCCTGACTCATCATGCAATCAGATAATATACAACCTGAAAAGCCCAGATACTTCCAGAAGAATGGCTTGCACAGGCACAGAGCACAAACATCCCCACGTTCCAGGAACTTAAAGGAATTCTCTCCTTAGATGAAGTTCCCTAGAAAATCCTGTGAGACTTGGGGGGTATAGTTTATTGACAGGGTGCTCTGGAGAGAAACCAGCAGAGAATGAGGAGCAGAGGGGTCAGAGGAAGAAAGGGTGTCTGTCTCAGCTTGAGATAAGCTCCAGCCTGACCCCATGGAAAACTCTAGAGCATGAATTGTGTTACATCTGGTTAATCATTCACTGCAGACAATTCCCTGGCAGGACTGGGGTGGGTGGGTTCCTTCTCTACCAAGTGAGGTGGCCACATCAACAGAGGCAGTTTTCCAGAAGAGGGGCTGTGAGCCATTAGCACCAACACTCACAAAAATTTGAGAGGTGTTCACCTGTCCAGCAAGGGGATCTAGGTGGGATCCCAGCCTTCCTTAAATACGCCCTCTATGCTGACAACCCCAGCTTCGCATCTCTAGCCAGCTGTCTCCCCCCCCAGCTCCAGATTCATACATCCAATTGCCTGCCCGACGTTTCCATGTAATGCCTAGTTGGCATCACAAACTCCATTTGTCCCACACTGTGCTCCTGAGATTCACTCCAAAGCCAGCTCCCTTTACAGTCTCTCCTTGGCCATAAATGCCTGACTCTACTCTTCCAGCTTCTTGCTCTTGATTTCTCTCTTTCCCTCACTTGCCAGTCCAGCAGCAAATCCTTCTGAATCTGCCTTCAACATATAATCCAGAATTGGAGGACTTATTATTCCCATCATTGCCATCCTAGTCCAAACCACTATTATACCTTGCCTATAACAATGCGGTAGTTGCCTGACTGGTCTTGATCTAACTTTGTCCCCTTAAGGTCTACCCTCAACACAGCTACTAGAGGGAAATCGAATTCCTATTAAGGAAATCGAATAATGGAATGATACTGCTCCTCTGTTTCACTGCCCCCCCCCACCAAGCAGAGAAAAGCCAAAGCCCTCACTATGACCCACAGGGGCCTGTGTGAGCCAATGCCTTACCCCTCAGTATGCCCCCCCCACTGCTGCCCACCCAGCTACCCTGCCCTCCTGCTGTTCCTCAGACACTCCAGTCCCTCCTCAAGGCCTTTGCCCTGCCTAGAATCCTTTCCTACCTGATGGCCTCACCTCGTATAGGTATCAATGTAAAAGTCACTTTCTCAGAAACAAGTTCCCTCATCATCCCAAGCACTCCCTTGGAGGATTTCATATCCTCCTTTCCTGGTTTAACTTTTTAATCCTTAATATTTATCTCTATCTAAATTATTACATCTATTACCTAATTCTTGCATATGGTCTGTTTCTGACATGAGGGTGGGGATCTTTGGGGCCTTTCCCCCTTTACTATTACCCTAATGCCCAGAGCAGTGCCTAGTGCAGTGGAGGCACCCAATAAATGTTGGTCGAACAAGTGCATGGATGAATAAATGAATGAAATATAGAAATATGTTTTCACATGAGTATATAAAATATTTGGAGGAACTATATCCAATAGAATTAGGAACAGTTTTTATCTTAGTTTTCTAAATGCTCCACAATCAACTTTTATAATGTATATGATTTTAATGTTTATTTATAAGATTTTTTAAAAGTTCCCTTCCCAGGAAGACTTCCTTTCTAATACTTCCACTGGTTAACCAGGAAATCCTACTCCCAAAAGAGCTCCTAGGAGCCACCAAATATCAGAATAGCCTGTTTCACCCTCAGCTCTAAGGAATCCAGAGGGAGAGATGTGAGGTCGACAGACCAGAGACATCACTGGGGCAGAGAGAGTGATTTCCCTCCCAGGACCTTTTAAGAACCCCATCATCTAAGACCCTTGTTCTCACCATTGGCCTCATCTAGGAACATGTTAGAAAGGCAAATTCTTGGTCCCCACCCAAATCATGGCTTAGCAAACCCTCGGGTGATTCTGACATACCCAAGCTTTGAGATCAATGTATCCAAGCCACTCAAAACAGATTGCAGGCAGGAGCAGGGCAGTGCGAAACAATCTGGGTTCGGTAAGAATGGAGGAGGTTGAGGAGAGAGAAAGTAAGTGTCCTCCTTGGTTCAGGCAGGAAAAATAAGACAACTGCCAGAAATGTGATAGATCTGTCAAAAGTATGTAAAAACATCTCCAGAATCGACCCCAATTCTGTGTTTGTTCACATTGTATACACTGTGCCTGGCCTGGAGCCCAGAGGCATATTCAATATTTGTTGACTGAATTAAAGGGGAATAAATGAATGAATCATCCATATAAATTGTGTAACATAGCATGGTTTCATTTGTGATAGAAGCGTAAAAATTGCAAATTTTCCTTCAGGATTGGAAATGAGAACCTCAGAAAACCTCTGAGCACTTATCTTGCCAAGTAGCTCACCACGGAGACATCCAAGCCATTGGGGCTTCCTCAAACTCCTTAGTCCTCAGTGTCTATAGTCTAGGTTGCCAGATAAAACACGGGGCACTCAGTTAAATTTGCATTTCAGTTAAGCAATGAATTATTTTTTATAGTATATCTCAAATACTAAATAGGACATACTTATACTAAAAAAATTATTTGTGGTTCATCTAAAATTCAAATTTAACTGGGCACTTTGCATTTTTATTTGCTGGATCTGGCAACTTTATTGTGGACTCACCTCCGTCTTTGGAGCAGGACAAGAAAAGCCTCTTTATACCTGTTCCTCTCACAGGAACAATGAAGGGTTATCTGCTCCTGCTGCTCTTTCTTTACCCCCAGAAATGCATAGGATCCTCTCAAAGGTTCAAGGCTTTGCTCATTTGGATACCATGCTCTTGAGCTACCATGCATATTTGCTTTATTCTCTTTGCTTTGGCTCTTCAATCTATACCTATCTTCAGCCTCCCATCCTCCTTTCAATTCCATCTTGCCCTTTGAGACTCATTACCCCTCTGAAGAGAACTTGCCTGTAAAACACACAGACACACATACACAGAGTCTGGATTAAACTCTTCTCTTCATGTGTGCAAACACCTATCCTAGGAATTAGCACTCTCAGGTGGGAAGCACCTACAGATGTGCCTGTCTCCCCAACCAGGCACCAAAGCCAATAGGACTGTGTTTGTTCGTGGCTCTATTGTCAGCACTCTATCCAGTACCTGGCTTCCGAACAGCGTTTGATAAATAAATGAACAAGTGAATGCACAGCAACTTCCCAGGAAACAAAAAGGTGCCCAGCTCTTTGGAAAGCAATCAAGAATGAAGGGGAAAGAGGGGAGTCATTAGAAATGTCTCTCTCCCAGGACCAGCCAGTGACCTCACAGCCAGGGAGAGCACACAGGCCCCTACATGGCAGCCCAGGGTCTAGCAAAGCAGTTGGCAGACAGATATGACTTGGGTCATTCTCCCTGGCCAGTCAGACTGTGGACCAGAGGCCTGACAACCAACCTTGGCCTACCTATTGGCCAACAGCTTCACCGGGGCCCTCTCAGAAATGGTCTTGAGCTACATGTGGCTTTTCTCCCCCGTTTCATATGTTCCTCAATTCACTCTACTAAATTTAACCTAAGTTGGTGCCATTAAACTAGGAAGCAAGATTTCTTCATTCTGCCTTTTCTCGATCCCCAGTCTGAGAGGCCATCTCTTTGTTGGATGGTAACTTTGGATTTCCCTCCTCATTGCTGCATTGGTCCTGAACACCTGCCCTTCATGCTATTCCACAAAACATTCCCCAAAGACAGCTGAGGAGAACAATGAAAACAAAGACCATCTGCAAATGGAGAATTATACACTCAATAGGAACAGCAATACTAGGCCAAGGGCTGGGTTGTTACATCACTGAGCATATACATCTAGTGCAGAAAAACACACAAACACACTTCTGAAACAATTATGCTGAGATTTAAAAATGACTGGAGTTGAGTCATCCAGGGCAAGTGTCCCAGGACAGCTTTCAGCCTGGCTCCAATGCATCAGCCCAGAGCCAGGGAAAGCAGCTTTCAGCACTCTCCAGGTAATACCCAGGACCGAAATATGTCTCAAGAGATAATAGAGCAATCTGTGTGACTTCGATATGAGGCTAGAGAATGCAGAGAAAATTGGCTTCCTCTTCGAAACTTTGAGTATTAATTCTAGTCTATGGGGAAGAGGAGGGGCCTGGTTATCAGTAAACAGAATTGGGCTTACCTTCTTTTGTATCTACCCCATGTTTAGAATGGGGTGTCCATGAGATGGTCTCGTGGCCAAGGGTGGCTCCCATTGGGATGGAGGAAACTATTCTACACTCTGTTTAGATGACAGGTTAGCCCTGAGATTAAGCAACATGACAGCCCCTTCCTAGTCACATCTCTTTATTGCCAGACCACCTGCTGATGTTCCACCCTCTCTTCTGCCCTGACATTGTCTGCCTTTGTCTTTTCACCAGCTGACGTGCACAAGCCATGTAAGTCTGAAAGTCAATTGCTCTAAGATGCAGGACAAGAGGAGATAAATCCAAGGGACACCATCAATGGCAAGAAATCTAGCACAGCCCTCCCCACTCAGGGGTGCCAAAGATGGATGAGCTCAGGGAGGGGGACCGAAAGGGAGCACAGACCTCAGGCCTCTGCTGCAGGTCAACAGCTTCTGCCTCTTATAGTCATCCCATAGATTCTCAAGGATGAGTAGGGCCTAAAATGAGTAGGGAACTGACAGGGGAACTTACAGAAGGCTCCTTCTCTTCCTTGCCCAAAGTCTTGTTCAGAATGTGCAGTGGGGGAGCCTGGGTAAGAGCCATGCATGTCCTGGCTTCCCACATTGGCCAGTCAAGAGGACCCCCATCAAGTCCCTAAGGATCCTTAGGTTGTAGGAGTACCTCCTTTTGTCTCCTCTGTATGACTTTAAGTCCCTAAAAGGCCGTGGCTGCTAAAGAGCATTGCGGGAAACATTCATCCTTATTGGTGGGTCTTGGGAGAAAAACCTCCCAAGCCATGCCCTGCCCTAAAATTGGAAATCTGCTGCCACTCTGGAGTGCTCCAAACCAGACACAGGCCAAGGGCCTTCTCACAGAGGCCTCCTCTTCCAGTGGGAGCCAAAGGCAAGATTGGTATAACTGGCTGAGATATATAAACCTCCACACATGACTCAATCCGCCAAAGACAATTGAGGCAGAGGCAATTTTTTCATCCCTAATTAACCACAAAATTGCTTCAAATCTCTGCTTCACTTTCATTCAGGGATGTGTTCTCCTTTTGTTCCAGATGTGGGGGAGGAAGGATCAGTCTTCTCACAAAACCAGGTTGTAGACTTTGGATGTCAGACTTTCTAGAAAAGAGAAATGGTCACTGCCCCCTCATTCCCAGACAACCTCCAGTATCACTACTCTTTGTCACACTCAGCAGAGTACTCACCTCCCCCTCCCACCAGTCCACCAGGACAAAATATCCTGTGGCTCCCTAAGGAAGGGGGGCGAGGGGGTGGCAAAATTCACCCAGCATTAATGATGGGTCAAGGGGTGCACTGCCTTCTTTACCCCTTTACCTTACTAAATACCACAACAATGCCAAGAAGTAGAATTTCTACATCCCATTTTACAATGAGGATGGTGAGCCACTGAGGTCCAGGTGTCCCCAGCTCACAGTGGCACCAGTGTGTAGTCTGAGGGGGCATAAAGAGACCACTTTCTGGATGACTCAATACTTGTTTTGTGATTTTCTGAAACTCACTTAAACTCCCTGTTGGAGCTATTAATATTATCAGTTCTCCTAAATTGGAATAATCTTGTCTGTTCATCCCCTCCCCATCTCCTGTTCCCTCATCCTGTGGTGCTGCTGAATTAGATAATGTCTACAAAGCTCCCCAAGTTCCTTGAAGGCGAGTTTTGATAAACAGGAGTTATTAACCTTCAAAGCACCCAGAGTTTTGAATGAAGAAGTTATAAAAATTATCATAAAGTCCTGCTGGGGTTTGATAATGAGCAGAAGCTTTATTGAGACTTCAAGTACTTCCCTTTCTTCCCAAGAGCCAAGGTGAACCCCTCGAGCTAGAATGGGCATTCATTCCAACACTAGTCTCTGGCCCTTCTCTGGTCTGAACTGAGGGAAAGTCAAGTCCCTCTTTCCACAGGCTTCTGCAGGGGATTCATAGGGATTCTGAGCATCAGGTTCCCGAGGCTCCTGAGCAACACAGCTCCAACATTCTCTGGCTCTGACTCCCGAGGTGCAGCTTAAATGATGCTGTGACTGCCCGACGGGAAAGAGGATGCCACTGCTGAGAAGTCAAGACCGAGAAATTCAGTATTCAAAAGGTGTCTCATTTCTCACTGCTCTGCCCTCCTCACACTGACAGTGTGTTATCATGGGCAAGCAGGACTCAAGCTGTGCCTCTCCTCTGAGACGATGCTATGCCTGGGAAAGGCAGAAGAGAAGGGAGGAGGGAACTAATGGAGACACCCCCACCCCCTCCACTGGATCTAGACAGCATCAAATGCTGAGACAGGAGCAGAATAGAGGGAAGGATTTGAGGCTCAAGGGCAAAGTAGCCACCTCACCATTGAAGACCTCCTACCATACTGCATACCTCAGCATTCAGCTTTGCTCTGGGTTCACAGTGCACCATCATGGAAAGTGGTAACTGACATCTCCACACACAGCCCAGTGGTCAGGATGGTGGTGGCTACAAAAGAACCGGGCTACCTCCCCCACTTTCAAGGTTTTGTTAAGCCAAACAAGACAACAAACTTGAGGTAAGGGTATGACAGAAGGCACCTAATCATCACAGGTCTTCAAAATCTTCAAAAGATGTCTTGTTAGACTTGATAGGTCTGACCTACCTACACTAACTTCCAACAGTCTTCTTTGCATAAAACCTATCTGCCCTTCCAGGAAGAATGGCAAAGGGCAATTTTCAGGACTGGTGTGTGAACTCCAGAACAATAGAATGAAGACTCTTAAGAAGAGAGAAAGAACAAAAATGTCTCCTGTCTTTGAGACAAATATAAATAAGAGAGGCAATTTATCTAGAGGGAAGAGAAACCTGCACTGAGGGGCCTGGGGTCTTTCCAAAACACTGGTTTAGGGCTGGCAGACAGGTCTACTTTTAAGGGCAGTATTTGTAAATGTCCCCTGATCCCATCCCAGAGCAATCTGACCCAAGAGCAAGAGTCCTTGCTCAAGAGTCCTTGAGCAAGAGAAAGCCATAAGAGAACCTAATGATCCAAGACTTCCCCTATAAAAGCTACAACACAGAAGGAGAGTCAATTCTTTGCCAAACATAGCCCAACTAGGCCTTCTCTGGTCCCTAACAAATGAGGGCCCCAGGCCCTGTCCCAGAGATCTTTACTCACGGTATCTATAAGATTGCTGTTCTGGTCTCCAGTGAATGTGCTGGTGCTTTAGAGACAGAAGGAAATGTTTTCCCAAGTCATTCTACCTGAGAAGGTCCCAGGGTCAAAGATCATGGGTGCTAAGGGGTACATTATGCTAACTTGACTGTACCTTGTGGCTTCAAAAACAAATAGTTTATTTTCATTACCATCATGATTACTATTCATCTTTGACTATGCATGCTAAAACATAAAAATTCTGTAATCACACACTTGTGGATCCAAATACCTCTGTGCCTTGAGCAAGGTGCTTAACTTCATTTCGTCATCAGTAAAATGGGGTGGTCATAGCACCAGCTTCATAGTAACACTGTGAAGTTTGACTTTGTTAATTGCTGGTGCATGATGCATGGTGCCTGGCACATGGTGAGCCTTCAATAAAGGTCAGTAGCTCTAATTAGTGACTAAGCAATAAGCAAGACAATACTGACAGTACAGGAATCTAGAGAAAGGAGAAAGTTGGTAGCTGAAAAGTCTGCCTTTCCTCAGCTGATGGCAGCTTTTTAAGGAAAGAAGAAAAGGAGGACCAAAAATCAGAAAGCATGGTGGCCCAGGTATGTGGAAGATGAGCCAGGTTGGACTAGAAAGTGTTAAGAGGCAAGAGAAATGGAACTGCCTTGCAAAAACCACCTTGAACTTCAGGCAAAAGGTTTGGACAAGCTACAATGGCCATGGGGGGCACCCTGCTAATGTCCAGGCTTTGGGCCATCTGTATTCATCAGTGGATGGTGGTGCACATCCTGGGATGGAAGCATCCTGGGTAGTGCGCCTCTGGGGCACCACCCCTCCGACCCTACTCCGGCCTTCCCGATGGTGGATAGAGCCCTCAGAACACTATGCTACCCAAGCTCTGACTCACCCAGGGACAGGATGACCCCTCCACCCCACCCCACACAGAGATCTGAAAACCCAAGTCATTGCTTGACCCAAAAATAATTGCCAAACTGCCTTTTTTAAAACACCAGCCCAGAGAGTGGGCCATGCGTCTTCTCCATTAACTACACAGCTCACCTTGAAACCCCACTCCTGGAGAAGTAGCTCATTTTTCTCCACCACCAATAAAGAAAGCCTGTGCATATTAAGAGAAATGTCCTGCAGACGAGGGTGCTCAGGAGGGGGCCGTCTTGATTAAAGCAGGTTGTTCTGCCAAGAAGTCTTGAATATGCTCTCTTGGTTTGGGGCTGTTAGTGCAGTGCGGAGGCAGCAGGCGACATGAATTGCCTTTTATCTAATTGGAAAACTCCCACCGAGTTTAGAAGTACTCATTTAGACAGGCAGATCAATAAAAGAAATGGGGAGCGGATGGCCGTGGAGATGTTATGGAGACAAGCCGGTCCTCTATACATCTGCTTAATAAAGATTAACTCATCCTGGTTGCAGCAGAAACTGGAATACCCTCTTGGCTCCAGACTGCAGCAAGTTCCATTTATTTTCAACAAGCAGATATTTCTCATGAGTGATGGGCAAAAGACCCCTTTCCTTGTCTCTTTATCTGGATTCAAGAGCTCTGGCGGGAGGGAAGGAAGAGGCAGGAAGAGAGAATTTGACTAGGATTTTTCTAGCGCCTACCCAATATGGCATTCCCCTGACCCAGACTAAAGTGGACTAGAACAAAAAGCAGAGATCCAAAGAAAAGGATAGAAAAAAGAGAGATTGTCAAGGAGAGGTACCAGGCTCCCAGGCCATCTCATATTTCATCGTGTATAAGCCACAGTGCCCAATAATGTGCACTTATGAGCTGTTTCAGGAAGTCCCTGGTTGAAAGAAACCTCTGTTTTCTCTCTCTCTCTCTCTCTCTCTCTCTCTCTCTCTCTCTCTCTCTCTCTCTCTCTCTCAATCCCCCGTTCATCGTTGGGTCAGGGACTCTGAGATTTCTTCCTCATTCCCACATCACTGACCTCATAACCTTTTATCTGTCACTGTCTTTCCTCTTGTCCCCACTCTCTGCCCCACCCCCATCCTATACAGTTGCGGAGCCCATCTCTTGTTTCAAACACCAGCCTTTGTTTCAGGCCACAGCATCTGAGCTGATTTCCTTCAAAGGGAAAACTGCTCCATGGCTGAGGGCCAGAAAGAGAAGTGGGGTATGTTTGTGTGTGTGTGTGTGCACACATGAATGTGTGCTGGGCTGCAGGCATTTCATTTACACTGGGGAAATTTGAGCAAGCCGGGAACCCTGCTTTTGATTCATGTGTCCCTCCTTTGACTCCTGCAGAAGTTCCTCTCTGGGCAAGGGCTGTAGGAGGAAACCTGCTGACACTCAGCTTTAATAATGGCCTTTTCTCTTGCATGGTCCTATGGCGAAGGCACAGACTCATACCTGGGCCATGGGTCGGTTGCCATGGAAATCACTGCAGAGTCACAAATAAGGCAGTATTATGTTCTCTCAGCAGGACCAGAGGAGAGTTAGAAGCTAAAGAGAGAAAAGGAAGAGGGAGACAGAGCTAGAGGGAGAGCAGGAAAGAGAGAGAGCGTGAGGGAATAGAAATGCTTGCTATCAATAGCAAACCAGAAAGGAAACAAAGCGATGGGTGCTGTTTGGGAGAAAGCAGGTTTCAGACAGGGTGGGGCCAGAGTAAGGGAATAGCATTGTTTTCTTTAAGCAAAGTCTTTCATTTCCAGAGAGAGGGAGGGAAACCCATTCCAAATGAGCTTCCAGTACCTCACTCTCTTCTGCTGGCTTTGTGCTCTCCCTCCTCATCAGGTAATGGTGCAAAAAGCTTGCAAAGGAAGGGTTGGGAGGATAAGAAAGAGCAGGAGGCAGAAAGGAGTAGAAGGTGAGTCAAGCCATTTCCTTTTCCCTCTCCGCCCCAAGACACAAAGAGGCCCTGCTCTAGTCCTCAGCGGAAACCCTGTAGCCTCTCAGCTCCTGGGTCTCTCTTGGCAAGTTCCATGCCAAGCTTCCACCCTTTCCAAAACCTTAAGCCCTCCAGGATCTCAGCACCATTATTAAGACTTTTCTCCCAAGCTGAGTGCCTCTGGGAGGAAAGTATCCACATTGTCTTCCTAAGGTCATTTTTCATTCAAAGCTTCATTGCTTCCCTCACTGTTGACAAAAGACTGAGAATCAAGACCTTGATCCAGATTCAACAAATGAATAAAAAGCACCAAACTTATTTCAACTAAGCCATGAGACTTTATATAGGGCAAGGAATTCTAAAATTCTACCTTTTCCATGCTTGTTTTTTTAATAGATGCATGTATATATATATATATATATATATATTTCAATGAACAGAATGCTTTTGGAGAACTCATAAAAAGTTTTCTATGATCTTTCAATCCATTATCAAGACAACCAGATTTTCAAAATCATTACAACTTTAACTGCTTCCTCTGAGCCTCACACCTTGTATGGTGACCACCACAGCTAGTTCTGCATGGTCTAGAGTCTATGCAAACTGAGTAGTTTCCTGGAGTGCCTGGGTGACTCAGTCAGTTAAGCTTTTGACTCTTGATTTTGGCTCAGGTCATGATCTTTGGGTCGTGGGATAAAGCCCCACACTGTACTCTGGGTTCAGCAGGGAGTCTGCTTGAGATTCTCTCTCTCCCGCTGCCCCCTCCCTGCTCATGCTCTCTCTCTCTCTCTCAAATAAATAAATAAATCTTTAAAAAGAAACTGAGCAGCTTCCTCTTAATATGGTTTGGGTAGCACTAATAGTTTTACAGACCTAAAATTTTCTTCCCCATCAACTAACATGAGTGCCTAAAATCCCACATTCATGTTATCTCTTTCAACAAAATATTAGAACAATCTTCCCTAACTTTTCAGTATGAATGTGTTTTCAGATTAGCTGAGTAAGTGAAACTTGGGATGAATACATACTGGCACATACGGTGAAGGACAGAATAGTCATGTCTGTCTCCTTGGTAGTGGGAAATATTTTATATGGAATCCAGATACATGATTTATTATATACATGACCCAATTACATGACCGCCAAACACTTGAGGGTTACCACAGCTGCCTGAGGGAAAGAGGGAGAGAAAATAATATTCTGGGTGAATGCATTAATGCAGGTTTTCAGCCTTGAACTCCCATCTAAATGCACTGCCTTGGTGCATTGAGCTAGACCAGATGTCCCCGTGTCACTCAAAGAGCTTCGTCAGTGTTCCCAATGCAGATTCTTGGTTAGTCTGTCTCTAAATCTTCAACCACCAATAAATCTTGACCCTGATAGACAAAGTCAAGGAAATGATACTATTCCTCCCTAATGTATAAAGCTGCTCACTCCTAAGTCTTCCCAGGATGGGCATAGTCCTCAACAGGAGCAACCTCAGAGTCCCTCACATCAGTATCAACATGGAAGTCCCAAGAGTTCCCAAACAGACAAAAGAGCTTGAAGCTCTCCACTCATCTGCCTGAAGATTTCCTGACATGCACAATGGCTCCACACTAGCCATGGTCCCCACCCAAACCCGTACTTCTTTCCCTCTACTGTGGAGTGATGGTCGGATGAACCTTGAGCTAACTCAAGAGGCCAATGCAGAGTCTAGGGGAGCATCCCAGGCAGGCAGCCGGCAACCAGCCTATCCAAGGTCTCCCCAGGTGCCTAGAGTAATGAAAGAAAGAGAAACTACTTTTTTTATTAAAGCCGATAATAATTTGCTTTATCAAAATCTTGGGTACAGCAGGGAGTCATAAAAAATAAAAGTGATGCATAACATCATAAATAGCTTATTGTAGCTTAAAATGTAAACATTTTTTCTGCTAACTTGTTATCTAGGGTCAAGATGTTTTCTTCAATATTAGAACATTGATAGAAGTTCACACTCATCTTTCTTCAAAAGCCACACTCATAACTCACCATGTACAATTTCTAGTTTCTGTTTCTTTAAAGCAAAGTAAAAAATAAAGGACAATAATGAGGTAAACCGAATGCGAAAATCCTTCCATATCTTTCTATTTCTCTGCCATCATTGAAAGTCATCTCACCTATCCCTAATTCAACAGTAATTTTTTAGCAACTCACATTTATTGAGTCTTTTCAAAGCATGTGATTTTGTTTTCACAGAAATAGTCCCCTTTTTATACTCTATGTTCATTGGTTTAAATAACACTTAATTAAATTATATAATTACATCACTTAATGTAGTGAATTGATTTAGTAGATGTTGGTTAAGAGAGGTTCAACTGCTATTTTTTCTCTGAAGGCAAACTATCAACCTAAGACGTTTGCCTGGAAATGACCTTTAAAGAAAATCACATTTAAATATAAGAGGTCAATTATCATAGATTGAAAACTGTGTAATGAATAACAAATAATTTGTGGATAGAAAAACAATTGAGGTAAGTTGGGACCTCCAGCATGACAGCAGGAGGAGGAGGCCAACAAATCCCCTCCCTGAAAGCAACTGAAATACTGGACAATATTACCAAAACAGCCCTTTCAGGACTCTAGAAATCAGCCAGAGGTATCCAACAAACTGAGAAGATTTATTCATAAAAAAATCACTAACTTTGGATAAGAACCGTAGGAATTCCTCAACCTATCTGCCTGGGGCTGATCCCATCAACCCACCCTCACCTCTCAGATCAGTTAGTATAGGACTTCTAACAGGTAGAACAGGTTGTATGTGACCAAAATCTCCACTGCCAAAAAGCAGTGACTTGACTTGGAGCTAAAGGGGAAAATCTGATACTCGGTGTGTGAACAAACGAGGAAAACCAATCATCACAACAGTCCAAGATAGCGGTCCTATTTGGAGCAAACATTAGACTGAAGAACTAGCCACAAATTTAAGAGGGAAATTCAAGAAATAAGACACTCCTAGAGGCACCTGACAACCTTTCCACATAGCTCTCTGGCTGACCTGGAGTTGGTATGCATGAGCAGGAGAGACCAAAGAGGGCCCTATGAAGAGTGTGTGTGTGTGTGTGTCTGTGTGTTTATTTTACTTTTACATATTTATATATAATATATATTACATATATACATACATACATATGCTTTAATATATTTTTAATTTTTTATTTTTTTAAGCAAGCAGGCATTAGCAGCCACACACCACAAGGAAGACAGGTTTCATAGAAAACTTACTAAACAAAGCGGCAAGATGACAGAGGAATAGGAGACCGATTATCATCAGGTCCCAGGAATTCACCCAGAGAGCTATCAAACTATTCTGAACACCTACAAATTCCACCGGAGATCGAAGAGAAGAGCAGCAAGTCTAGGAACAGAAAATAGACCACTTTCTGGAAGGTAGGACGTGCGGAGAAGTGAATCTGAGGCGACGGGAAGATAGACCCGGGGGGAGGGGCCAGCTGCCAGCAAGGGAGCGAGCAGCGGAGCACAGACTCGGAACTGTTAGAAGTCGGCTCCACTGAGGGACATCCCCCCAGAGACCAAGCGGGGGGTAAAACCCCTGCAGGGACAGTGTGGTCTCAGGA
The DNA here is from genome assembly GCA_002007465.1 of Ailurus styani. Taxonomy (NCBI): domain Eukaryota; kingdom Metazoa; phylum Chordata; class Mammalia; order Carnivora; family Ailuridae; genus Ailurus; species Ailurus styani. The sequence continues at coordinate 1,184,353 of LNAC01000497.1, read as the reverse complement.
CCCACGGGGACACAAAAAGACCAGGGGTGTCTGAGCGCGACCAAGCTCCCAGGTCTCAGAGAGAAGCCAACAAGAGTGATGGAGTGGAGCTGAGAAGGTGTCTCTCAGCTCGGTGATACCTTGGGCGGTGATCTGAAGCACAGTCAGGCCACTGCTCTGTGAGTGGGGACCCCATGGGTGGCAGACCCAGAGAGACCCCCTCCTTCCTCCTCCAGGAGGAACAGTGCGGGAGCAGCTGCAGGAATCTGGCGGGTTTGGAGATTCTAAATGGGGCCGCACACCAGAGATAGAGATGCTTGGTCACAGGCCGGGTGAGCTCGGAGAGCGGCCAGAGACCAGGAGACGGGAGAGAATGCTTTTCTCTGAGGTGCACTGAGGAGTGAGGCCCCGAGCTCTCAGCTCCTCCGCATCGGAGACTGGGAGCCGCCATTTTCAGTCCCATCCTCCAACGAGGTAAGGAAAGCGTTCAGGGAACGAAAGCTCCCGAGAGCGAACCCGAACTGATTACTTAGCCTGGCCCCTGGTGAGGGTGGTGGGAATCCACCTCGGGCAGAGACACTTGAGAATCACAGCAACAGGCCCTTTCCCCAGAAGACCAGAAAAAAAAACACCCAGCCAAAGCCAAGTTCAAGATTGCTGAGACTTGTCGAACTCCAGAGCTAGGGGAAAACAATGCAGAGAATTAAAAGCTTCTTCCCCATGATTCTTTAGTTGTTCGAAGTTAAATTCTTTGAAATTTTTCATACTCTTTTGTTTTAAATTTTTTCCTTTTTCCTATTTTAACGTTTTTAATTATTATATCTTATCAACACTTTTTAATCTTTTTTAATTTTCATTTTTATAATCATATTTTATCCCTTCATTGTATTTAACCTTATTTTTTGTATACATATAGGGTCTGTTCAATTCACCAGTCTAATAGATATAGATAGAGGTAGATAGAGATAGTGATAGAGATAGAGTCAGAGACAGAAATAGATACAGACTCAGAAATAGATAATATAGATATAGGATTTTGTTTTATTTAGTTTAGTTTTGTTTTGTTTTTGTTTGTTTGATTTTGTTTTTTGGTTTTTTGGTTTTTTCCCTCTTTCTTTTCTCCCCAATTCCAGGTCTCTTCTGAGTAGGTTAGTGTATATTTCTCTGGGGTCATTGCGACCCTTTAGTATTTGGTTCTCTCATCCATCTATTCTTATCTGCATAAAATGACAAGGCAGGAAAAAACACAAATAAAAGAACGAGAGGCAGTAATGACGGCTAGGGACCTAATCGATGTGGACATTAGTAATATGACAGAACTAGAGTTCAGAATGATGATTCTTAAGCTGCTGGCTGGGCTCGAAAAAACCATGGAAGATAATAGAGAAGCCCTCTCTAGAGAAATAAAAATCCTTTCTGGAGAAATAAAAGAACTAAAATCTAACCAAGCTGAAGTCAAAAAAGCTATTAATGAGAGGCGATCAAAAATGGAGGCTCTTACTGCTAGGATAAATGAGGCAGAAGACAGAATTAGTGATTTAGAAGACAAAATGACACAGAATAAAGAAGCGGAGGAAAAGAGAGACAAACAACTACTGGACCATGAGGGGAGAATTTGAGCGATAAGTGATACCATAAGATGAAACAATATTAGAATAATTGGGATCCCAGAATAGGAAGGGGGGCAGAAGGTATATTGGAACAAATGATAATACAGAATTTCCCTAATTTGGAGAGGGGAACAAGCATCAAAATCAAGGAGGCACAGAGAACCCCCCTCAAAATCACTAAAAATAGGTCCACACCCTGTCATCTAATAGTAAAACTTACAAGTCTTAGTGACAAAGAGAAAATCCTGAAAGCAGCTCGGGGACAAGAGGTCTATAACAAACAATGGTAGAAATATTAGACTGACAGCAGACCTATCCACAGAAACGTGGCAGGCCAGAAGGAACTGGCATGATATATTCAGAGCACTAAATGAGAAAAATATGCAGCCAAGAATACTATATCCAGCTAGGCTGTCATTGAAAATAGAAGGAGAGAGAAAAATCTTCCAGGACAAACAAAAACTAAAGGAATTTGCAAACACCAAGCAAGCCCTACAGGAAATAT
>LNAC01000497.1:1083477-1177097 GCA_002007465.1 Ailurus styani | reverse complement strand
TGGAAAAACATTCCATGCTCATGGACTGGAAGAACAAATGTTGTGAAAATGTCTATGCTACCTAGAGCAATCTACATGTTTAATGCAATCCCCATCAAAATACCATAAATTTATTTCAAAGAAATGGAACAAATAATCCTAAAATTTATATGGAACCAGAAAAGACCCCGAATAGCCAGAGGAATGTTGAAAAAAAAAAAAGCAAAGTTGGCAGCATCACAATTCCAGACTTCAAGCTCTATTACAAAGTTGTCATCATCAAGAAAGTATGGTACTGGCATAAAAACAGACACATAGATCAGTAGAACAGAATAGAGAGCCCAGAAATGGACCCTCAACTCTATGGTCAACTAATCTTCAACAAAGCAGGAAAGAATGTCCAATGGGAAAAAGACAGTCTCTTCAACAAATGGTGTTGGGAAAATTGGACACCCACATGCAGAAGAATGAAACTGGATCATTTCCTTACACTACACACAAAAATAGACGCAAAGTGGATGAAAGACTTAATGTGAGACAGGAATCCATCAAAATCCTTGAGGAACACAGGCAGCAACCTTTTCAACCTCAGTCACAGCAACTTCTTCCTAGAAACATCACCAAAGGCAAGGGAAGCAAGGGCAAAAATGAAATATTGGGACTTCATCAAGATCAAAACTTTTGCACAGCAAAGAAATGGTTAACAAAACCCAAAGACAACTGACAGAATAGAAGATATTTGCAAATGACATATCAGATAAAGGGCTAGTATCCAAATCTATAAAGAACTTATCAAACTCAACACCCAAAGAACAAATAACGCAATCAAGAAATGGGCAGAAGACATGAAGAGACATTTCTCCAAAGAAGATATCCAAATGGCCAACAGACACATGCGAAAGTGCTCAACATCACTCGGCATCAGGGAAATAGAAATCAAAACCACAGTGAGATACCACCTCATACCAGTCAGAATGGCTAAAATTAACAAGTCAGGAAACGACAGATGTTGGCAAAGATGCAGAGAAAGGGGAACCCTCCTACACTGTTGGTGGGAATGCAAGCTGGTGCAGCCACTCTGGAAAACAGTATGGAGGTTCCTCAAAAAGTTGAAAATAGAGCTACCTGACGACCCAGCAAATGCACTACTGGGTATTTACCCTAAAGATACAAATGTAGTGATCCTCAGGGGCACATGCACCCGAATGTTTATAGCAGCAATGTCCATAATAGCCAAAATATGGACAGAACCTAGATGTCCATCAACAGATGAATGGATAAAGGAGATGTGGGGTGCGTGTGTGTGTGTGTGTGTGTGTGTGTGTGTACATACACAATGGAATACTATGCAGCCATCAAAAGAAACAAAATCTTGCCGTTTGCAACTATGTGCATGGAATTAGAGGGTATTATGCTAAGTGAAATAAGTCAATCAGAGAAAGACAATTATCATATGATCTCTGTGATACGAGGAATTTGAAGGCAGAACGGGAGGTCGTGAGGGGTAGGGAGGGAGAAAAATAAAACAACATGGGACCAGAAAGCAGACAAACCATAAGGGACACTTAATCTCATGAAACAAACTGAGGGTGACTGGGAGGTGGGGTGGAGGGATAGGGATAGGGTGCCTGGGTTAGGCACATTGGGGAGGGTATGTGCTATGATGAGTGCTGTGGAATGTGTAAGTCTGATGATTCACAGACCTGTACCCCTGGGACAAATAATACATTATATGTTAATATAAATAAATAAATAATAAATAAATAAAATAATAATAGAAATAGGAAAAAAACTAAAGAAAGAGAAGCCACCAATATACCTACCATCTGGGCGCCTGGGTGGCTCAGTGGGTTAAAGCCTCTGCCTTCGGCTCAGGTCATGATCCCAGGGTCCTGGGATCGAGGCCCACATCAGGCTCTCTGCTCGGCAGGGATCCTGCTTCCTCCTCTCTCCTCTCTCTCTGCCTGCCTCTCTGCCTACTTGTAATCTCTCTCTGTCAAATAAATAAATAAAATCTTAAAAAAAAATACCTACCATCTAACAATAATCATTATTAACATTAATGATTAATTTAGCAAATAATATTATATATGTAATATTTCATTCCATGTGCATATATGCATTTTCATATTCTTCATCATATAGAAAGCTTACTGGGTTGTCTTTTTACTATAAATGTAGTCACCACCTGTCACCATACAACATTATCACATTGTTTGGGTATATTTCCTGTGCCATAATTTTTATCTCCATGACTTGTTAATTGCATAACTACAAATTTGTACCCATTAATCCCCATCATCATCTAGTCTTTGTATCCTGCCTTACTTTATGTCAATATTTTATTTTCTAAGCATCACATATTCTCATTATATATTCTTCAGAATAACAGATTTTAATAACCACAAAAAAATTCATTCTATGGATATACTGTAATAATTAACGTCATTTGATTATAGAAATAATATGTGAAGTGTAGGCTTTTAAAAATAGAAAAAAGAAATAAGAATCACCCACCCTGCCAACATCAAGTTAATATATTGGCATTTGCCACTCTAGATTTTTTTATGAGTACATAAATACAAATAAATAGAGAGAAATGTGGATTCTACTAGATCTCTTACTTTTTCACCTAGTTTTAATTTAAAAATTACATTAATTTTTTAAATTTTAGTGAATATTTTTCTGTTATTATTTTGTTTTTTATTATGTTATATTAGTCACCACACAGTACATCATTAGTTTTTATGTAGTGTTCCATGATTCATTGTTATTATTTTAATTCATTGTTATATTTCACTGTATGGATGTATCATGAATTTCTTACTTAGACACTTAATGAGTTTTAATTACTAGCCATTGTTAATAATACTTAATACATAAAACTTCATATGCATAGTTCACTAATAAAAAGTCCTGGAAGTGATGGTGCCAAAGATCACTCTAAAAGTTGAGATTTTCATTCATATTGACCAATCTTCTTTCCAAAAAATTACTCTCAGCTTTGCCATCAACAGTTTTTTAAGAGTGCTCATATCTCACATTTTAAACAACCCTAGACATAAGATATTTAGTTTTTCAGTCTCATAGTCAAAATAAAGTATTTCATTATTTGAATTTGTATTTGTTTAGTGACCACAAAGATGGAGTTTTTTCATACTTTTCTTAAAATCATCCAATTCGTTCTTCCATTGTCCACCTTTTCTCATTGACTTACAGGTTTCTTTTTTCTGTTAAAGGTATTAATATCCTATAGCATGCATATTATAGTGTTTTCTTCAATTTATCATTTCTCCTCCAATTTTTTACTATTTCTTTTTTTTAATGTTTCCATACTAAGAAATAAATTTCAGGACTTTGGGTTCAGGAAACATGATAGACTGGGCTAATGCAGCTCTTCTCCCACCTCCAATCAATACAACCACACAGAAACAATAGAGCAAAAGAAAAAAATTAAATACATTGCTTAGATTAAAAGAAAGGAGAAATTCCTTATAACTAAAAACAAAGGGACAAAATAAAGCCATGTGTCAATATCATGACACTCCAGAAAAATGTCAGAATGAACAGAAGTACTATAGATCGCATGTCTTAATAGTTCCATAGAAATGGCAGATATGACTTTGGATCCGAAGAAGGTATAGAGCAAAACAGAAATTGCTCCCTAATACTGACCATGGAAAAGCTATCACCTTCATAAAAGAGAAGACTAGCTCAATCAAATGGAAACCCATTCAGTAGTAACTCTCTCATAATCCAGCTCACATGGATTTCCCACATGAAAAAAGAAAGTAAAAGTAAGAAAAAAATCTCTGCTGAGGATGAGCTCACAATTCAAAGTTACAAACCACATTCACTACTCACTGTGACAGTGACCCCATGTATACCAAAAATGGGCATGATAGATCTTGTGAAAAAAGAAAAAAGTTAGAAGACACCTAGATTATTAACTATCTTTAAAGTGATTAAAAACATAAAAGAAATAAACCCATATGGAAAACAACAGAAAAATGTGAAAAAGAATTGGCGAATGAACTTTCAGAAATTAAAATTTCATTGTACAAGATCAACAAGACATTAAACATAACTGAAAATATAATTAATTGGAGAAGAGAGATGAAATTAATGAGACAAAGAGGTGGAAAGTGACAAACAGAACTTTTAAAAAAGAGAAAAGTCGTATTTCAAGAAATAATGGATGAGATTCTTCCAGAATTAATGAAAGCTCTGAATCTTTAGTTAAAGTATCATGAGCTCTAAAAATTATACATTATTAAACCTTACCTTTAGGCCCATTTAGTGAAACTCCAGAATATCAAAGTCAAAAAGAAACACCATAAAAGGAACTTGAGGGAAAATAGATGATCTATAACATTAACAATGAAACTGACCGCTAACTTCTCACCAGTTGACAACAGATGACAGAACACAATAGACCAATACCTTTAAAGGACTAAGGGAAAATAAATAGCATCCCAGAGTTCTATATGCACTTAATACATGACTCAAGGAGGAGGGGGAAGTAGTCATTATCAGACAAAAGCCACAGAAGTGAAAATTCACCTGTCGTAACAGAAATACATACTAAAGGAAATAATGCAAGAAAAGAAAGAATGAACCCTAAGTCAGGATTAGGATGTAAGAAGCAAGGGTAAGCAAGGAAACTGGCAAATACATGGGTAAAGCTATGCAAGCACTGAATGGAAAGTAAAATTAATAACAATAATGACTTATTTTGTTAGTTCCAAGATAGGTAGAACTAAAATACTATAAAAAAGAAACATAGGTATGAGAACCGGAAAGATCAGAATTAAAATATTCTAAAGATCCTGAATTATTCAGGATACAGTTGTTGTTGCAGTTGTTGTTTTAATTAACCATGCATCTTAAAAATTAAAATCTAACCAATAAAAGAACAGAAATAGAGTGAATAAATTTCAAACACAGCTGAAACTAAAAAGGGCAATAAAGAATATTTTATTAACCTAAGAGAAAGTAGGAAAGAAAAAAAGGCAGAGAAAAAGCATGGTAAATAGGAAACATTAAATAAGATGGTAGATATGGCTCAAACCCATTCATAATCACATGAATTAATTGGGCCTAATGTATTAGTTTAAAGAAAAACAGAAGTTCTCATGTTGAATATTTATAAATCTAGCCATATGCTATTTATCAAAGATTCACCTGAAACATAATGACATATAAATGTTAGAAACACGTGGATAAAAAAAGATATTCTGGGCATATCCAACTAAGGGTGGGAGAAGGCTGGTGTAGCAGCATGAATATCATAAAAGGAAGACTAAACAAAAAATACAGATATAGAGATACATCCATATAGATAGAGATATACAATCCTTACATAAGGATAAAAGGAGCAATACACCAGTAAGAATAATAACTCACACTTGTGAACCACTTTCTACGTGTCAGACACTGTTCTTGGTCTTTTTACAAATATTAATTTATTTAATCTTCACAGTGATCTAGTCCATTTTACAGATAAGAATACTGAATTACAGGAAATAAATCACTTTCCCAAGGTACAGAGGTAGTAAATGGCATAGCCATGATTCAAACCCAGGCAGTCTGACTCCAGTGCTAAATTCTGTAATTTTTGCTAACAACACAGCTTCCAAACAGATGAAGCACACATTTACTGAATTGCAAAGAAAAATTAGCCACTCTATAGTCATAATAGGAGTTTTAATATGCATGCCTCAGTATCAAATTAAGCAAATAAAAAATTAGTGAAGATATAGAATACAATTAAAATACTTGATCTAATGACTCTATATAAAATGCCATTTCCAACAATTAGAGAATACATATTCTTTTTAAGCAGCATGAAACATTTATAAAAATAGATCACATAAAAGACTGTAAAGCAGTCTGCTATAAATCCCAGGGAATGAAAAGCATAGAGGCCATGATCTCTGACTACAATGTAATTAAATTAGAAATCAGTGACACAAAGATAACCCCAAATAACCCATATATTTAGATTTTTAAAACACACTTTAAAGTATATTAAGGATCAAAGGACAAATCATAATGCACATAATAAAATATTTGGAAAAAATAATGACAAAATCCTGCATTTCAAAATACTGTTACAGAAGTTGGCTAACATAGTATGTGAATGAGAGTTTTATATTCTTAAATGTATATATTAGAAATGAAGGAAGATTCCAAATTTATGAGCTTCATTGTGCAACTAAAGATAGAAGAAGAACAATTCAAGAGGATATAAGAAGGGAGAAAATGACCAAGTAAGCATAATTAATAAAGGGCATCTGGGTGGCTCAGTCGTTAGGTGTCCACCTTCGGCTCAGGTCATGATCCCAGGGTCCTGGGATTGAGCCCCGCACTGGGATCCCTGCTCAAAGGGAAGCCTGCTTCTCCCTCTCCCACTCTCCCTGCTTGTGCTCCCTCTCTCTCTGTCTCTCTCTCTCTCTCTGTCAAATAAATAAATAATAAAATCTTTATTTTAAAAAAAGGTAACTAATAAGATAGAAAAACTCTTGTAAGTTGTCATTTCCAGAAGTTTTTATAAAATTAGTTCTGAGGAAGAAGAGTGTGAGCTACCCCACACACGAGGCTGGAAGATCAGGTCTTCATTCCCCACTACATGATCTTCAGAAGGGTTCTTAATTTCTCTGGGCTGCTCTTTGCTCATCTATAAAGTTAGTCAGATCAACTCTGTGTATCCTCTTTCAGAGATCATTCACCATGAGGGATGGATGTGGAACTGTAAAGCAAGTGACAGCTAAAGTGTTGCTGATAGGAGAAACGTCTTTGATCTTGATGCAGTAACTTCACAATATCATCAGAAGTGAGGTGACACATTCTAAGGACAGGTCCTCTCTTGTGCCAACTGAGATTGGTCTAGGAAAATGCTAGAGAATTCCCAACTGAGCAAGGAAAACTTTGTTGTTCAAAAACCTGTTCCTGGGGAATTTGTAACTAGCAGCTATAGAGCTTCTAAGTCTACTAGATGCCACGGGAATCTGAAGTCCCAAAAGTATGGCAAGTTCAAGGCACATACACAGGTTCCAGTAAACAGTAAATATTCAAAAATATTTTTTGAATAAATGAATTAAGATGAAAATGCAAGGTGATGCATGAAAGGAAGTATTAATCTAGATTTTAGGATAAGGCTAGTTTAATTAATCACTTAGTTCCGTTAAAAAAAAGTTGAAATAAGCACCTAGAAGCGTAAATCTTTAAATTCGATTAAATCATGACTGACAATGATGGATGTGCTGAGTAACTAGAAAAATAGACTTCATCCTTTCTCACGTGCCTATGAGTAATAAGGCAGGAAGGAGCCACAAAAATTACGGGTGATGTAAACACAGTCCAAAGGTTTCCTATGCCTTTCTCCCCAGAAAATACCTAAAGTGTGCTAATATCACTAAAGGTACCCAGTGCCCCTGTTATACAGATCGGTGTGCAGGAATGTAAAGAGGTCTAAAAAGGCAAATCTATCATCTTAAACTCCTAAAATAATAATAGCAAGAATCAAAAATGTAGGACACTCTACAGACACAAAACTCGGCTTCCTGCCCCCTTCAAAAGCATGAGGAAGCTTAAGCCAGCCGGAAAATCTTCAGCTAATGGGGCTCTTCTCCTCTGTGACTTACACATGTGTGTTTTTCCAGACAGACCACTCTCCAGCTGTCAGGTTCAACCATGAAGGGTTAGAGACGCCAAGCTCCTTGTACACTTAATGCCACTTTCCCTGTGTCGGCTCACCCCTCATGATGGGTGAACTAATATTATAATGGAACATTTGTGGTAGATCCAGAAAAATCAATCTGAGAAACCGTTTTCAGTTTCCTGTCTTAGACCAAAACCAGAAACTCAGAAAAATTCTCTCAGGAAAAGAAGGCTGTGTAATTGTTTTGGAGATAGTGTGGCAAGTCTCCCAGAGACTTAACTGTTTAAAAGAACATCTCTAACAGGCTTTGGCCGTGCTGAGCTTTCCTGAGCATTTCGGGTACAAATAGGTCAATGTGTCTGGAAGAGTAAGCAGGGGCCAAAGCCTTCGCGTGCTACCCATGCTGAACTGCCCTTTCCAGGAGCCCCGGGCCCAGCTGCTGCTTAGTGACACGGGTCTTGGCTAAGAAACCTGAGAAAATCCTTCTTCTCTGCTCCCTTTTTCTTTAGGAGCTTATCTCTGTCTTGCTGCCTGCCAGTTTTGCCATCTCCCCAAGAGAAGAGCTCCCCATAGCCAATGGTAAGACACCTCCTCTTAAACTCTGCCAAGCCAGCCAGAGAAAACAAGATCCAAGATCCAAAGGACATGGAGAGGACACGAAAACCCCTTATATTTTCTTCTCCAGTAAAAGCTCAGGAGTCCCCATTAACCTTCAGTTCCCTCCATATCCTTTCAAAATACTGGAAACTAACTTGAAATCATTTTTACAAGGCTCATGTTCTCATGCCAAGAAAAAATGTAAGTGTGAAAACACAAAAGAATATTCCTTTGTGTCTCTATTACCTCCTTTGAGGTTCTTGCTCTCTCCCTGTCTCTCTCTCTCTCTCTCTCTCCTTTCACCTCTTTTATATCCAGACGTGCATCAGGCAGCCAGAACAGCTCCAAATTCCATAACCACATATTTTTAAAATGTCGGTCTTTAAAGGGCTCCAGTGCCAATGGTTCAGTCACATTGCAGGGGTTTAAAATGAAATACACTCAAAGAAAAGCATGTTGGGGTTTTTTTCTCTCCACAACTTCACTTCAATTTGTATTTTTTCCCCTTCTAATTGAAATTAATTTCCCTTGCTGTTTTGTGTTACAAAACACCTGGATGGGGTTATTATTCTGGAAAGGTAATTATAAAATTAGAAGCCTAACCACGATGCAGATTTCCTAAATCACAGGTGGTAGTGGTACCAAGCACCCACAACAGGGAAAATACTCACAAATGCACGTTAAATTCACTTGCGAAGAAACACCCACAGGCCTAGCAATACCCCAAACGAGGTGATGCCGGAAGGCTTCCATTGCCAAAGAGAAAGTACTGGACACTGTGATACACTGTCCAGATCCTCCTGTAGGACTAACCAATGCATTCTCCTACCGGCTTGGAGTGCTCTTGGCAGACTGTCCTCAGCTGTCAGCCGCCTGTGGCCCTTGCCCTGTGCAAGGTCTCACCTGCTCTTGTGTGCAGCTAGCCCCGTTGACTGATGCTCTAGGGCCTTTTCACCGCAATCTGGGACAACTCTGAAGGGCCAGCCTAGCTTCAGAGCTCCCTGTGGAACCATCTTGAGGACTCCATCAAGACTGCCTCACAGCCCAGCTTCTCACTCTGCCTGGTCCTTTCTCCTTCCCTTCCCTTCCCTTCTACAGGTTTGGATCCCAAGATCCTAGGTGTCCTTTATGCCATTTCGGGGTTGGCTTCCAAGGGAATCCAACCTGCCCAGAGGGCAAAAGGAGTTGGATTAAGGAAAAAAACTGGTCTTGCATTCATTGTGCCTTCCGGTCAGGTGAACACTAGCCCACTCACTTCTTTGCTAAGAGTTTATTAAGAACCACAAGTACCAGCTCACTGGTACTCAGTGGCTTTTCACATTAGTCCCAGTCTAAAGTCCAGGGAAAACACAGATGACAATCCAAGGAAGTAATGACAGAAAGCAAAGTTCATTCAGCAGCATGTATTAACAGCCTCAAAAACATTCACATTTTTGACCCAACAAATTACATTTTTCTTCATTAGATATGCTTATATCTCATCTAATTCCCAAAATTACTGGATGGAGCTTACAAAATTGCTTATTATTCAGCAAATCAGACTACATAAATAAACAATGTGTGGCCAAATAAAAACAATGTAAAGACAGAACTAAGGGGAGTCCAAAAGAGTGGCTGTAAGGTCAAGACAGATTAAGGCCTTTAGAGGTCTCCATCCCCGTGTAAGCAATTTAACAAAAGCAATACTAGACCAAACACAAAATATACATCTGTACTGAAATTAAAATAGCTTTTCCCTAGATTTCCTAATAGTAAAATTCTCCATTGGTATATTAAAAATGAAAAAGTAAATGTTTGGGGCACCTAATCATGTGTTTGAACTGCCTGCTGGGTAACCCAGACTGCAGAGATTTTATGCTATTGCTGAGAATGAACTGATAGTTGGGCTTTGGAAGGAACTCTGGCTAATTAAGCAACACTGTCTATAATCAATGAAAAACAAGATGGCGCCTGAGAAGAAGTGAAGCTGCTCCTGGGACTGAGACCTTGAAGAAACCCTGTGAAGAGTTCTGTGTGAGGTGGTATAGAGAGCTACAGAGAGCACACTCCTGTCTTACCAGTTTCTAGAGCATCAGCTCCCTCCTCCAAGGAGGCTGAGAGCAATATTCCAAACCCGATTCACAAAAAGTCGTTTTAAAGGGCCCAGAAGAAGTTGGTCTAAGCTCTGGTAGGTCTGGTCCACTAGATCCCAGGATAAAATGGAGGCCTAAAGGAGTGGAAGACCTGTATCTGCCATAGTTGGCTCAGGCTGTTCTAACAAAATACCAAGACTGGGTGGCTGAACCAACAAACATTTATTTCTCACAGCTCTTGAAGCTGGAAAGTCTGAGAGCAAGGTGCTGACACATTCAGTTCTTAGAGAGGGCCCTCTTCCCTCTTCCTGGCTTGTAGATGGTTGCCTTCTCACTGTGTCTCCACATGGCAGAGAGAAAGGGGTCTGGCTTCTTTTTCTCTCCTTCTATGGGCACTAAACCCATTATGGGGACTCCACTCCCTTAACCTCATCTAATTGTAGTAACTTCCCAAAGGCCTCTCCTCCAAATATCATCACATCAGGACTTAGGCTTTCAATTTATGAATTTTGGAGGGACACAAACATTCAGTCCATAACAATACACTCCAAGCAATCCTCTGAAGGTTATTCTCCACACCAGACCTTTGACAGGATTTGGGCTGCAGAATTTCCAATTACATTCTCTGCCAAATAGCTAGAGAGCAAAGCTGTCTGTTTAGACAGAGTCCTGTGCATTGACATCAACTGACGTGCAGGAGAGCTTGGGGATTCCAAGGGGAAGTGCCACCTGGCCAAGAAAGGGCTCTCCTCAGGAGGAATTTTTCCAGCACAAGAATGAATGGACAATCAAGGTCTTTACATATTCAGTCATAGAGTTCTATGTCACTGTGATTCTTAGTCTAAAAAAAACTTTTTAAGCAGGAATTATAAATTGTTAAACATGGACTTCTTTAAAAAAAAATGTCTAAAGCAGCAGTAAAGCACTATAACCCATAGAATATCAAATTTCGAGTTCTATGAATATATCCTTCTAAAAACGATCCTAAATATCATAAAATGGTGGGCACAAAGAAGTTCACTACAGGTTCTTTAAAATAAAGGAAGCAATGTGAATGACTATAGGTAGAGGAACACTTAAGTAAGTAATGACTAGTAATCAAGAATAGTTGATAACAAATATTAATTGCTAATTATGTTATAATGTTTAATAAAAAGGTTAAAATGAAAATTGCATTTACCATAGGGAATATAACTATGTTTGAAAGCTAACGAAAAGTCACACACATAAAAATGACTAGAAGGACATATGTAAAAATGATGATAATATTTGGTAACAATAATTGCATTATTATTTTTTTTAAAAAGAACACTTTCTTAAACTTTTATTGTAAAAATACTTATATAATCAGTTTGCAAAGGAGAAAACAAAACAAGATGTGGGGGGAATATTCAAAGGCCTGACAGACTCACAGAATTTCCAAAATGGCATCCAAAGTGGAACACAACATAGAGATCAGGAATGGATCTACTGATTGACCAAGGTCAGCCCCAATGCCAATACCAGCCATCACCATAATGCGAAAGCCCACGTTCAAGTAAGAGCTGTCATACTAACTGAGAGAGGAAGCTTCCTTCCCAAAGAAATCTGATTTGAACCCAGCTAGTCCATGAGGCTTACCTCATTTCTTAAGTCAGTGTCTGAATGGAACCATTACAGCAGCACAGCCTCACCAAAGCCCCTGTCCTTCAGGAAAAAAAAAAAATGCAGTAACTATAGAAGAAAAAATAATAAATGAAAAGGGCAAGTCTCACTTTCCCTGCGTGAAATCTCACAGCAATTTCTGGAATGGAAGTGGTACTGCCTCTAATTTCCCCTGGGGAGCCTGAAACTGGAATGAAGTCCTGTCCCTACAAAAAACTAACTGCCTCCCAGCCACGAAGATATATTTTCAAAACCAAAATTCAAAACCTCTGGGTTTGACTGTTGGGACAGAACATTTGAAGCCACGGCCGCTCTGAACAAGAAGGACCTGTGATTCACTGCAAATATCCCTTCCTTCTCGGGCGATCACAGTGCTGCCACACAGCACTCTACAGTGAGTAACCCAGCAGCTGGGTTTCTCAAAACTCTTTAGATAACATAAATGGACAAGATAGTTTTTCACTAGTTCTAGATATGAGACAATGAGCAAAGTAAGATTTACATGCCAGAATGGTAGCGCTTCTACGTATGTTAATGGTTTGTATGGATGAAGCAGAATCTCGGAGAGAGTTACTTAAGGAAATCCTCACTGAGCTTTTTGTCGGTCACAGCTCTGGCCGCGCTGTGTGCTGTGAAGGAGGCAAGGAGCTCAGGAGATTCTTGAAATGCCTCCTTAGGGCTGAATTTCTGAGGCAATTTGTATGTTGTAAGCAAAACTTATTCTGCTGGCCTCCCCGTTTTACATCCGGGGTTTTCCGACAAACAAACGATTGTCCCCAAATCCTCTCCTAACCGTGGTCTGAGAAGCCAGTGTTGGTGTCAGTTCCTTTGATTCAGGCTTAGATATTTCTTGTGATGTAAATCCCGTGGTTAGGTACTAGCTCGAGGGTTGCTAGCCCCTTCTGTGTGTGCCCCGGAAGCTTCCGGATTCAAGCTTTGTGAGAGGGCATGAGAAGGCGCAATGAGGACATTGATTGCCTGAGAGGGGTGCTGGAGAGAGAATCGCCAGGCAGATACAGGGTCCTGGGGGGTAGGAGTGATTCGTGGGGTGGAGATGGGCAGGTTCGGGCTGCTGGCCTCCATCACCCACCTCCCTCATCACTAGGATGGGAAGAGGACAGCCGGACTCCATTACCCACCTCTGCAAAAACTCTGTGTGGCTCCTTCGAAACCCCAGAGGAGCACCTACGTTAAGGGGCAAAGCAAAGAGGACAACCGCGAAAACCTCTAGTGATTCTGGAGTGGGTCAGTGAAGTTGACAAGGACTCCTTCCCAAAGGATTGAGTTGGGCAGGACTAGATGGGGGGTCGTGGCCCTTCCTGGCGTTCTATGGCCACAAGCCCACATGCCCACAGACAAGCAAGAGGACATGCATAAACTAAGCAGTCATAAACTAAACCATCCATCCAGACAGGCATCACACTCATTCACTCATCACGGCATCCCCAGCACAGGGCCCAGTGAGGAGCACTTGAAGAAAAGAATAAGCAATGTTGGCCTTTGGGGTTGATTATGACCTCCCTGCCCTCGCTGTGGTCCCTGCATGCCCTCCTGGTGTTGGAGAAGCTGCTGGTGCTGGAGAAAATTGATGATCTTTGAGGAACACAAGTCTGCCTTTGAGCTGCTGAGGAGAGACCAAGTCTTTTGGGGGGATCAGAGGAACTCGGACACTATACTGTAGAGTCACAGGCACAGGCGGGGAGCACGGACTCCGCCCCAAGCTCCACACAGAATCAGGAGCTTCCAGAAGACAGCCCCGCGCTCAGGGCTACCCCAGAAGTGTCCTCAAGGCTCCCGTCTCCCACCGCGTCCAGGGTCACCCCTGTAGCCATCGACCAGCATCCCACTGAAGCTCTGCAAAGTTTACTCAACAAGACTGGGCCTTTTTTGTGTTTTCCCAATTTTCTGTAGTAGGCCTATACTGGATTTATATTGTTTAAAAGAAATTCGGGTTTTCTAAGGTGAAAGAGAAACTTTGCTCCAGCCTCGCTGCTCATGGCTGCGAATCCATGGGTTTATTTTGGCACCACGAACACCCACTCCAAAGTCCCATATGGCTTGTGCGGAAGGAAATGCATTCTACTTCTTTAAAGGGCCGTACACAGTTTCACTCTGCATTTCAAACAGAAATACAAACTTGTCGGTCTTTGTGAAGGGGAAAAAAAAAAAAAAAACATAATGACCTACCCAGGACCCACAGAACTAACCATCACTTTCTCCTACGTTTCATTCTTGGGACATGGAATCATTCTTTAGGGAATGAGCCACTGATTATCTGAAGTCCTTCAGTCTTTCCCCACAGAGCCATTTACAAATTTGTGAAATGCCCAAGGTTGGCTCTCCGTGCTCCCCATGCACCTGTCTCCCATACCATGCCCCTGACGTTCTTACATCCATGCAACACATGAGCAAGTGCTGTGTGCCAGCCAGGACGCTAGGCTCTGGAGATGCAGCACGGGACAAACCAATCAAAAACTTCCAAACCCTCAGGGCACCTGGGTGGCTCAGTCGTTAAACGTCTGCCTTTGGCTCAGGTCATGATCCCAGGGTCCTGGGATGGAGCCCTGCGTGGACTCCCTGCTCAGCGGGCAGCCTGCTTCTCCCTCTCCCATTCGCTCTGCTTGTGTTTCCCCTCTCACTGTCTCTCTCTCTGTGTCAAATAAATAGATAAAATCTTTTAAAAATAAAAATTAAAAAAACTTCTGAACCCTGAGAGCCCAGGTCAGAAACAAAGGGAATTGCCCAGAGACCAATCCTCAGACATCTTCAAACAGGTCAGCAGGTAGCAGGGCAAGACCCAGGTCTGACCAAGGGAGCTGGGGACTTGGGGGAAATCCTCACCCAAAAAACTGTCTGTAAAGGAGGAATCTCAGGGCCAGTGGCTTCCACCAGGGCTAGCTTTGGGGGACAGCAGGTCTCGCACACCCTTCCAGGCTACTCTCCAGGCCAGCCAAGCCCAGATGTAAGTCTCCCACAAAGCAAGGGCACCAAAACGTCATTTCTGAAAACATTCACAATTTCTATTCCAAAGGAACCATCAAAGCATCATGGGAAAAATCAGAACTTTGCTTGACTTAACACTAACTTCATAATTTAATTTTTTTGTTTTTTAGCGAACTCCACAAGGTTAAAAGAAGAACCGTAAACATTTTCGTTCGCGGACCTCCAGAACTACTCCTCATGCTGCCTTGGCTTCATAGTACCCTGGCGGTGGGTCACCCTCTGCTCTGAGGTGTAGAGCTGACATCCCCAACCACTGACATTGAAAACAACGCTTCCCTCCCGACACATCCAGACCCCCTCCCAGTTTATGCTTTGCCCTTTGCCTGGCAGGAAAGGCTGCATGTTTCCCAGCCTGAAATGAGGACTATAAACCCTTCTCCCCGTCAAATGCCCTCCTCTGAGGAGCTTATATCCTGGTTGTTTTCATTTGCATGCAAATCTTAAATAAATAGCTTGCCTAGAATAAATTTGGCCTTTAAAATTACACCCACACCCACACATTTTCTTCAGTCTCCCTGTTTCACCCCCTCTTCCTCCTCCAAACACCTTTTTCTCCATCCCTTTGTCCTTCACACACGCATGCCTCCCCACTCCGTGCCACCCCCACACCTGAGCCATCCCCCTGGAGGAATTATCCTCCAGATGGCCTTGCTGCCCCTCTCCCCTGCCCACCCACAGCTAACCCAATTTCTGTCTGTCTTTCTGCAGTTGAACTTCTGAAGCCTGTGTGCTGCCTTCCTGAGTCATCACACACTCACTCCCTACCTCCGGCTCACAGGCTGCCCTGCCACCCCAAAGCCACAAAAACACGGCCCCCACTGTTTCTATAAAATCACCTTTGTTCAATCCCTAATCTCTCTCTGACAATTCTGACACTACCTCTAATAAAGACAATAGCTCCCATTTATTGGGCTCTTACAATGTTCCAGGTGGTATGCTAAGACTTTCCTTCATGTTCATTAGCTTATTTAATCTCCAACAATTCCATGAACCAGCAGTTAAAGAGGCCTGCTTCTTTGACAGGTGGGGTCTCCTTCCCCTGAATCTAGAAGTGCTTCGACCAATAGAAGACAGTGGAAGTACAATTGTGCCAGCTTCCAGGCATTGGACTTAATAAACCAGTGGCCTCCACTTTCTGTCGCCTAGAACACTCGCCCTTGGAAGTGTGTGTCACACAATGGAGAGAGCCCATGCATGGGGAGACCACACAGAGAGGCCCTGGGGCTTGGTGCAGAGAGGGATGCCCAGCTGGTCGCCGCCCTTCAAGCCATTCCAACAGGTCCCAGGCCTCCTGGAGCGTACACAAGTTGTCCCCACTTGGTCCTGCCCAAACTGCAGATAAACGTAAAACCAACAAGCATTCACTTTTTAGGACATTAAGCTGTGAGCAGTTTCTCATGCAGCAATAAATAACAAAACATGGGGATGACTACTATTATCCTTATTTTACAGCTGAGAAAACGGATTCTCCAGGAGGTGAAGTTGGGGGCTGGAGAACAAACAGCCAGCCCTCTCCACCATGCAGCCCCGTTCCTGCAGACAGACTCTCCACTTGGAGACTTGCCATCTCTTCAGCCATCCTTCTTTCGTTGCTGGTGTGCTGCACTGCACAGTGGTGGTTTTGGTGAAGATTAAGCAAGAGAATGCATGGAAAGCATTCAGCACTGTGTCTGGCACATAATTAGCAATGGGCAAAAGGTTTGCACATAATTGCTGTCCTGGTCCTTTTTTATTGCATACTGTCACATAGCAATCAGATTCTAATGACAGGCAAGGGTCCATTTGGGTGACTGTGCTGATCACTGTCAGCCACCAACCTCCAGCCCACTTTCTTTTCTTTAAGATAAAGTAGGGTTTAATGTTGAGCAAACTTGGTCTTAACTCTCAAAGGCGATAGTTAGAGAGTTCATTCTAGTTGTCAGAAGAGGAGACTGCCCACAACCTCAAAACATCCCAAACCAGTTAGATTAACAACAAAGCACAGAGCATATAGAAAAGACAGAAAGATGTGGCTTTGGCTTTCTGCCCCCACCCCAATCCATTCATTATGTGCAGTATTTGACATTTTCACATATGCTCATGTCTCAGGAAAACATTTGAGATTAGTTAGAAACCAGTTGATTGTACCTCATTGGTAGAAGGCTTGGGATGATTCGATCTCATGACTTTGCTTAATGGTCACATAAATCCCACTGTCCCCACCCAAGCTGCTAGTATGTTAGTGTATGTATGTTCTATGGAAACTTACTTCCAAAATGCACATTTAATATGAAAAAAAAGTAAGTTGCTATGCATCTCTCTTTATCATAACTCTCTACTCTCAACCCACCCACTGAACAGATCCTCTGAGGGTGGTCAGTTCTTGGCACACAAACAAGAGGCTCCAAACTGAAGGCATCAACCCACATCCTAGTCAGACTGGAGCCCTTCTATCTGGCCCATTTCTCCAAGTAGCAGTACCAACCTTCCCATTTCCATGCATAAAAGGAAAGTAAATTGAGGTCTTCCATCTTCTTCAGCTCTGACATCAACCCCAGGTCCCTTTTGCACCTTCTTTGGTGCAGTCCATCCCTCCCTGTCTGTCCATCCATGACCACCACACTGCTCAGGCCACCTTCATCCCCATCTGGGGTGCTGAATCTCCATGCTTCTCTTTCTGCCTGGCCAAATCCAGTCGCTACACAGTGCCACATGACTAATCTTACTAAAGAATAAGCTTCCAATATTGTGGCTGTCCTCTAAAATCCCTAAGGCCATACCCATTCTCTGTAGGTTCAAATTCACAGTCCTTAGCTTAGAGCTGAAATGACTCCAATGTATGGGCCCCTCCTCTCTTCACTGCGCACCTGAGCGTCCAACATTACTCAACATGCCCCTCTGCACCCTCGTGATGTCCCTCGCTCTTTCCCAGGGTGCTCTTTCCCACCAGTACAAGGATGAGATAGAGAGGGTAAGAGCAGGGTAGAACCCAACATCCAAGAAACCTGTCTACCTCGTCCATGAGTCCTGCCACCCATACTGCACCTCCCCCGTCAACCTGCCCTGTGACCTCAGGGAACGTCCAGTGCCTAAAATCACCCATTTTGCCATCTGGTTTACACTATCTTACATTGTCAATTACCTGGGCCACACACACGAGTCTTATATCTCCAGTCAGACTGCAACACATGGCTCTCTCAACACAGTATCAGCGTCTCCGACAAAAGAACTATGCAGACAGGTGGTCAATATTAAATGAAATGAAACAGTCCATTCCTAGCCTTGGCCTGACCCCTAGACTTTCTTATTTAGGGATATGAAACAAGTGCATGGAAGTATGTGCTTCTGGTCCCGACAGAGAAAACTGTGTATCTGGGAACTCTCCCAGGTGTTTTCCTGGAGGTGTTAGGTTGGTAATGAAGGATGCTTTGGAAAGAAGTATGGTGTGCTGTTATTTTTTAACCACTTTATTCTCAAGGGTAAAGTGGTTATTATTGAGAACCAAAACGCATCAACAGGGATACAGAGCAGTAACCAAGGGAACTACAGTAAGATGTGGCATAGATAAGAATCCTCAAAGGCAATTTTGGCAAAATCTCTTATATCCAGAGTATGTGACATGGCTAGTACCTCTTCCCGCTCCATGTTCATTATTACAATGGTGGTAGCTTGAAATCAGCCATGACGGGAGTATTTACAGGACAGAAATTGGCAAATGCCCAAAGTCAAGACTATTATTCAGAAAGCCAGTTGTTAAACAATTACCAACACAACACTGACAGCCCGTACCAGTACCTGCACAGCCTGGGCGCTCCACAGTATTGACTGAGCGAACAATTCGAAAACAGATAAATGTAGGAATGAAGAATGAGGAATATCCTTCTAAGGCAGGGGCAACACTTCCACATAACTCTATTCACATTGGTGTTTCAGTGCACTTGTCCCTTTTAAGGGCAATTACCTCATCAAAAGCTCAAAAACCACCAAAAATCCAAGTCCTCAATTCCACACACAAATACAATATAATTTCTTATCCCAGTGAAAACACAGCTCCTTGTCATCACTGTGGAATACACATTCCAGATTGTTTTTAACAGCCCTTTGGACACTGAGGATGTATCATTGGGTAAAATCTCAAGCACCATAAGGGGCCAGGTAAATAATGCAGATGTGTGGAGTGGCCTGCTGAGAGTCCATGGGGGTGCACGTGCCCCACATACAGGCATGCAAAGTCAGAATAGTATTATTAAATTTGTCACTGCGTTGACCAAACAGGAAGTATCCAAGGACCTTTCTGAGCCAGCCAGCAACCCCAGTAGCCTTGGAGGTGACTTCAGGCTATTTGCCTAACATTCTCATTTCTCTTTCTTCAAAGTCCTGTTCTTCCTCAGCCATCATGGTGCTGGAGGCTTGCCAAGTCTGGTCTCACGGCTTTTCTTCCTTTCCTGTTTCTCTGCTTGTCTCTCTCTCCTCTTCCTTTTCTCTCCTTTTGTTCCTTTCATACTCCTTAGCACTTAGGAAAATGAAGTCAGGGGGTCATGGCTGGTCACAGACCTCTCCCCACTGGTTGGGAACAAGGCAAGGAGTCTTACCACTCCATTTCTATTCAATACTGTACTAAACATTTTTTTAAAGATTTATTTATTTATTTGATACAGAGAGAGAGATTACAAGTAGGCAGAGAGGCAGGCAGAGAGACAGGGAGAGGAGGAAGCAGGCTCCCTGCTGAGCAGAGAGCCCGATGCGGGCCTCGATCCCAGGACGCTGAGATCATGACCTGAGCCGAAAGCAGAGGCTTTAACCCACTGAGCCACCCAGGCGCCCTGTACTAAACATTTTAACCAGCTCAAAAATACAAGAGAAATAAAAGGCATAAATATTAGAATGGAAGAAATAATATGGTCATTGTTCACAAGTGCTAAGGTTGTATACCTGAAAAATTATCTATAAACTTTAGAATTACTAAATTAATTTGGCAAGATTGCTAGATTAAAAGTCAATATTCAAGTGCATTTATTTATGCTGACAACAAACAATTAAAAATAAGATTTTGAGTTACTGTTTTCAATAGTACCAAAAACACTAAATACAGAGGAATAAATCTAAAGAAATATATGTGAGACCTTTAACAGAAAAGTACAAACATTACTGAGAGAAATTAAAGAAGCCCTAAAGAAAAGGAGGTATACACCATGCTCATGGATTAGAAGTTTCAATATTGTAGAATTTCCTCCAAAATTATCTATAGATCTAATACCATCCTTATCAAAATGTGTGTGTGTTTATGAAAATTGAAAAACAGATTCTAAAATTTACAGGAAAAAGCAAAGGACCAAAAATAGCCAAGATAGTTTTGAAGACCAAAGATAGAGAATTTATACACTAGACATCAAGATTTATCATAAAGCTACAATAATGGAGATAGAGTGGTATTTGTGCAAGGACAGAAAATAGACCGATGGAACAAAATCATCTAGAAACATACAATAATAAATAGTCTAGAAACAGGTAAAACAGGTCTATGACAGAGGTGTGATAGGAGAGCAGTGGGGTAAAGATATTTTCAATAAATGTGTGATATTTCAATAAATATGGATATCCATATGGGGAACAAAGTAAATCTTGACCCCAACTATAGAGAAAATCAACTCCGGTCAGATTAGAGATCTAAATGTAAAGGGTAAAACAATGTATACATTCATAGGGGCGCCTGGGTGGCTCAGTCATTAAGCGTCTGCCTTTGGCTCAGGTCATGATCCCGGAATCCTGGGATCGAACCCCGAAATAATTCCTGCTCCCTGGGAATCCTGCTTCTCCCTCTTCTACTCCCCCTGCTTGTGCCCCCTCTCTTGCTGTGTCTCTCTCTGTCAAATAAATAAATAAAATCTTTTTTAAAAATGTATACATTCATATATACTCCATAAGGGATCCCCACACTAGCCTCCCTGAGTCACATGTTCTCCTTCAGTTTACATTCCACACAGCCAATCACGTGATCTTAAATCATAAATCATATTAGACTATGTTCAACAGTTCCCCAATGCTCTAAAAATAAAGACTAAAATACTTGGAAAGGCTTATAAGCCTCCACGGAATCTGGTCTCTGCCACATCCTCCAGCCTCATCTGCCTGTTTTCCTCCTTGCCTGATTTCTTTCATCTGTCAAATACACAAAGCTCTTTTCTATCTCAGGACCTTGATACCCATTGTTTCTTCTGCCTGGAGTGCTATTCTGTCCATCTACCTCAACTCTTAGCCTAGCTGATTCATTTTCCTCCTTTGAATATTAACTAAAATACCATTTCCACAAAAAGATCTTCCCTAACTTCCCAATCTAAAACAGGTAACCCTACTATACTCCTTTGTACTCCCTGAAATTTTCTCTAATTGTCTTTCTGGCTCTATGTCTGTGTTCCTTGGTAAGATGATTAGCAGCATGAGGACAGGGATTGGGTCCTTTTTGATCACCATTGTATCTCCAGGGCTTTGCACACCACCAACCTTAACCTACATGCTGAGTAAATTTGTGTCAGTTAAGTGATTGGTCATATCATTCTTACTCAGGAATAAGATAAAAGGTAGAATTAGTTACAACTTAATTTAGCCCTGAGGGAAGAAAACACAAAATAACGTCTCAAGGCAGATGTTAATTTGTCTCATATAAAAGTAATCCAAAGATAAGTCTTCTCCAAATCCAGTCTCCAAATCTTACAGCCATATAGATGTATTTCTCACTCACATAGTAGTCTATTGGCTGCTATGATTTGGCTCCATATGTTTTCTTCTGCCTGGATCCTCATTTGGGACATGCTTGTGACACAGAGAAAGAACAAGAAAGAGAACTGGGGAAATGTGCACTGGCTTTTAAAGCTTCTGATTAGAAGTGACATATATCATTCTGCTCATATTTCATTGACCAAAACAACTCACATACTCAGGCCTAAAAAGAGAGTGGAGATGTCTGTGGGAGGTACTGTGAATCACATTGCGATGAGTGAAAATAAATGATTCTCTTACAAGTAAGGGGGAGTGAATAATGACGAACATTGACCACAGAAAGTTTCATAAAGGCATCAGGGGCCCAAGATCAATATTGCTGCTGTGGGGCCCTCAGCATATGTTTTTTACCCCCTTTTCCAGTGTGGTTCCCCTGTATCAGCTAACACATCTGCATCCCAACCAGCAAGAGTGAGGGAGGGGGGAAAATGTATACTCCCTCCCTTTCACTTCCACCCCATTGACCAGAATGTAATCATGTTGATAGCTATGGAAGAGACCAGAAAATGTAATCAAAGCTGGAAGTCATATGTCCAATTAAACTCTAAGGGTCTAGAAGTAAGAAGGAAGAATTAAGAGCAGATATTATGGAACAGTTAGCATATCTGCTACAAAACCCATTCCTCTCCTAAAGAAATCCCATGGTCTGTGTGATACCATCCTTCGAGCTGTGCCACCAGAAAGGCCTCCAACCCAGGAAACCAAACAAATCAAATGGGAGTCAAAAATTTAATACACATTTAATAATAAACACCTATCATGTGCTACAACTCATAACAACTAAAGAATCAGACATGATCCCTTCCCTCATGAAGCTCACTTTCTTATGACCTTGTCTGTCTCAGTTAGTTATTGCCACATAACAAGCCACCCCAGCACTTAGTGGTTTAAAACAATTATTTATTATTGCTCATGAGTTTCTAGCTTAGATGAGTGGTTCTGCAAATCTGAACAAGCTTAGCTGGTCTTAGCTGTGCTCACTCATGTATCTGCAGTCACCTGCTAAAGAAAGCTATGTTGATCTTTGTAGGCCTTGTCTGAGACATCCGGACTAACTTGGTTCTGGTCCACATTATCTCTCACCCTCCAGCTAGCTTGGCATGATCACACTGGTGGAGGAGGCAATCCTGAGTGAGAGGTGAATGCAAAGGACTTTTTGAGGCCTGGTTCAAAACCAACAACATTCACTTCCACTAAATTCTACTAGCAAAGCAAATCACAAGGCCAGCCCAGATTCAGAGGCAGGGAAATTAACTTTATCTCTTGATAGCAGGAGTTGCAAAGTCACTTTGTGAAGGGCACAGATTGAAGTAGATAAGAGGGAGCATTTTTGCAATCTCCCACAGTGCCCTATTTCTTCATTT
This sequence comes from Ailurus styani, assembly GCA_002007465.1. Lineage (NCBI taxonomy): Eukaryota > Metazoa > Chordata > Mammalia > Carnivora > Ailuridae > Ailurus > Ailurus styani. Next base: position 1,154,019 of record LNAC01000497.1, on the reverse strand, counting down.
TAAAGGCCTTCCACCATAATAACATAATAGAATCAAAAGGCTTGTCTGCCCCTCTAGGAACCAACTTTTTTTTTAATTTGTTCTATGCCATATATAACAGTTACTAGAATTCTCAGGGGAATTGTAGAACAACAAAAAAAAATGGGAATCATCATTGTGTGTAGTGTGACCTCCTACTCAGGAAAAAAATACACTGGAGTGGAACTAATGATTTCTTTTGGAAGTCACTTAGATATTTCAACCAAGACTATTATGTTCCACCAGGGAACAGTTTTCAAGTTCATACATTTTATGCATGCTTATTAAACATATTTTATTCATGTACATATATATAAGTAACCATATTCAGTACAACAGTCTAAATATATAATCAATATAAAAGCCAAAGGAATAAACAGAAAATCGATCTTTGGTATTAAACCTTGACCAAAATAACTATTGATAAGATTCTGGAATAAAGAGGAATGTTTGGGTTCAAGATACACTTTGTTGCTATAAAAATCCTATTAAATTTGGCATCCATAACAAAATACTCATTCTAGTTTCAAGGATGGGATAATCATTTTTCCAAAGAAACCATTTAAACACTAAGATTAGCAGGCCCAGCACAATGCCTGTAAATACAAACATTCCAGAGAAAACTCTTTACCTACTTTACTTCACCCTGGGTCACATCATCATCATTTTTGACAAATACTCTATTGACTATAAAAAAATACTCTATTGACTATAAAAGAAAAAGACAATACGTAAATTTTAAATCTGTAAGAAATGAAGTCTCCTTAGAGAAGTGACTGGCTTCTGGGCACAAGCAGTATTAGGAGAATACATCCTAGAAGGAACAAACTGGCCCAGACGAAGTAGAGACAATATTAGTATTTGAAGGTGAACCTCCAAAGTGTCCCAATTCAGAAGTTAAAACATAGAGAAATGGGAGTTTAGGGAAAGACTTCATAAGTCGCCTACATTAGCCAGAACTCGGTACTTGCTTGAACCCCTTCTCTGAGCCATCCTGATAGAGTAGAGCATGCCCTGCCTCCTACATCAGCCCTTCTTTGCAAATATGAATTGAAATGACGCATGGTTGATTACTTGCAATAATGATTCAGTGTGTTCACATAACCTTTGGGTAGTAGCTTCCCCTCCCACACAGGTTTCGGGTCTAGCCACAGAACTTGCTTCAGCAAATGTGACAAAGCAAATGTGGTGCAAGTAGAGACTTGAAAAGCACAGAAGCGTGTTCTCTTGCTCTTCTTGCCACCACATAAACAAGCCCAGGCTAGCCTCCTAGAGTATGAGAGACACAGAGACACCCCACCCAGTACCTCCCCACCATTGTCCCAGCTAAGAGCCAGACAATAACCAGATATGTAAATGAGACCATATAAAACCAGCTGGACCCCAGCTGACCCACCAATTGACCATAGACCCATGTGCAAACCTGGAAAGCCCAATCTGGGTCAGAATAACAGGCCTCACAGGACCGTGAGTTAAAAAAAAATGTTTATTGTTTCAAGCTAAGAAGTTCAGGTTTGTTATGCAGCAAAGGCTAACTGATACAAAGGATTAAGTTGTGTTGCAGGCCATCCATGAGGGGACACCTGCTACCCTGTTGCCCATGCAAATGAGCAGAGCTGGGACGGAGGCCTGCTCAGGCATGCAGTGGGGGTGGGCGGAGAAGGAGGGGGCCTGGGGTGGCTTCTCCACAAGCCCAGTTGTGACAGAGCTCACTGCTGTTACATACAGCTGCTCACCTATGTTCCACTTTAGCCTTTTCAGCCACGTCACGGATCTCCAGGGATGCGTCTTTAGGTCCACCACACCAATGGGGCTGAAAGGAGTCTTTTTAGCTGCCTGAAGAATGTAATCTTCCAACCATCCCTAAGCTCAAGCCCCTGAGAAACCAGCTCTGTCTTATTCACCAGGTACACAATAGGAGCTTCTTCCTACTTGTGGTATCTGGCAAGCTCATGTTCACATTGCTTCTCTGCAAACCATACTTAGTCCTTGCTGGCCACCACAAGTGTGCAGGCTCACAAATTCTTGCCTCAGCTTGGGACCTTCCATGGCAGTGAGTCCCCCAGTCATCCTCCGGCCACCAATCTGGCCACTCCTTCTTCTCCCCAAGATTCCACCTCTGCCAAGTGCACCAGGAGTTAGAATGACATCTTCCTCAACTCGTCCTGGCCAAGAACCTATGGTTAGCATCCTCGTTCACCGTGGACTTCTGTCTTTGCCCAGTTCAGTCCTGAACTGAGTTCTGCTTGCCAAGTGCCTTTCCCCCAGCCCTGAACTCCATCTACCTGACCCTAAATTGACTTTGACTCCTGATTGCACTCTTTCTTTGGTGTTGACCTGGTACCCCTTAACCTAAGCTTGTACCTTCATCCTAATTAATCCAGCCAGAACTTCTCCAGCAGGAAGCTTTTAAGCAAATTGACCTACAATACCTCCCAGTTTATTTCACACCATGGCACAAATGAAAAATGAAGCCATATGGCACCCTAGAATAAACCTGAGGAGTTTGGTGGATGGGGTACATTTATATGAGACTTGGGGGAAAATCAATGCCTTATTATATAAATATAAAAAATTAAAATAAGAAGTGTCCTGGAAGATACTATGAATGTATGAATGTATATAAGTATGAATGTATATAAATAAACTTCTGAGACTTTTTCAGCATGAAAGGGCTATGCTCAATTCCTCATCAAGGCAATTTAGTGATGCTCATTTCAAATTCTTGATGATCAACGATGATAAAAATCTTTGTTCATACAGGGATTCATACAAGTCCACACGAATGATGAAGAACAATGCAAAACTATTTCTTACAATTATTTAAGACAGTTATAACTGTTGAAATTGCATTTTAGCAATCTAAGATCATTCCCTTTTCTTTCGTTGACAAATGTAATATTGAAATTTCTTGGGACTATGTGAGTAGATTTCACATCCAGTTAAACATTTTCATACCAACCATAAAGGCCCTATTTGTACCATGCACTCACATCATCAGAAGAACCTTTTGGCAGTTTGGACTCCAGCAGGGCACATCACTTACAAATAGGCAGAAGTAGGTGATACCTATAGAGGCAGAGATTCAGGGCCCCGCCTGGAGCAGTCCCCACCCTTGACAGCCCATATGTGAACTGTGCACCATGACTCCTCAGCATCCTGTTCACCATGGGCAGGAAGCCCTCCAGCCACACTCTCCATGACACCTGCGCTTCTTGCTGGGATTGGAGGTTGTGCCTGCAGATTTCACTAAACTCTCGCCCCCAGAACCCCTTAAAAAAAAAAAAACAGATAAAACTACTAATGACCGAAGACAACCCACCCAGGAGGTAAGTCACTCCAGGCCCTCTGCCAGGTTATCTTGAGGGCATCCTTCACAACCATTGTGGCACAGCCAAATTCCCAGGTAAGCCCAGGCTCAGCCTCTGCTGCCATGATCTCCTAGGAGTACCGCAACCTGGGGCCAAATCCCAGCAGCCCCAGTCATTATTGAAGATCTCTGAACCTGTGTTCCTTCTTCCTGAAGATGGGCTACCTACCTGATACCATTTTGGCAACAATGTTGCAAGTATTCTTAATTGCAGAGAGGATTTGAGGTAGCAGTTGTGAAGGCTAAAGGAGATTATTATGTCTAACACACTTCTCTGCACATAGTAGATACTACGTGTTTGTGCTTCCTTCTTCCCACTTCCCTAATGTGGGAGGTGTAGGATTTAAACCTTCTCTATTAACATATGACACGATTGATTTATCAAATTAGCATAAAGGTTAACAGCATAGACTCTGAGAATGGACACATTTTGGTTTCAAATCCTAGTACCACCATTAAATTAAATACTTGACCTTGGAAAAACTACTTAATCTCTACCCTTAGTTTTCCTGTCTGTAAAATCAACTTAATGATAGTTTCCAGGTTTTGAGGATTTAATGATCTAAATATCACACAGCAATTTGCACAATCCCAGGCATATGGTAAGGATTCATTTTATAAAAGTTTACTATTGCCTTTTCACTGCTGTTATTAGTCTCATTTTTATTATTTTAATTATTAGCAAATCGCAAAGAGATAAGAATGAACAACCAAAAAAAGGTGAAAGAAGGGAAAGTCACATACCCAAGCCATGTCCCCTTTACCATTGTCCCTAAAGTCTGCTCTGAAGGCAATGCAAGTTTCTAGGCACAGACTAAAGGGTCTGTGCTGTCCCAAGATTCCCCCAGAGTGGTGACCTCAAATCCTGCTTCGGGGAACAAGGAAAGTTTCCAGTGATTCAGATCACTTTACCCCCTGCTTAAATCCTTTGCTGCTCATTGCAATAGGATAAAATCCTGGCTCATTTACCTTGCCTTATTTTTTTTCACTGACCTTATCACTATACAAAGTTATCTTATTTGGTTTGCATTATTAAGGTCTTGTCTCTTCCCTCTAGAATGCAAGTTGTGTGAGGGCAGAGATTTCCATGCCTTTCTTATGGGTGTGGCCCAGCACCTAGAAACCTAGAATAGAGTTGGCTCCTTGTAGGTACTCAATACATAAATGTTAAATGAGTGAATATTAATTAACATAAACAGTGATCCACTAAGAGCTCCGGAAATTCAGAGTTCACAAGCAGTTTTGTAGGTATGTTATCTCAAAAGAACTTAGTATCATCTCATTTTACCTAATGAATGGTGCATGAATGAATGAATGGATGAATGAATGAATTTGTATGTCAACGCAGGAAAGGAAATTGTCAAAGACTGAAAAAGCCAAAGTCTGCATGACTTCTTGTACTAGGTGCTAGTTTAATCCCCACGGTAATGAAGGACCTGGGGATTTCTGACCAGGATGACTAAGCCAGAGGCCTTGGCAAACAGTGCTCAGTGAGAACCTAAAAGCTCAGTCCATTCAAGATTGGCCACCAGCTGGCTTTGAAACCTCAGGCAAGTTGCAATTCTCCGTGATTCCCATTCCTCCTCCGAAAGCTAGAGCACTAAACCACATTATTTCTGAAGTCCTTTCCACCACTGCAAAGAAATTTGATGAGTCCAAGCACTCATAAAATCCCACACCTTGATTGAAAGCTGCTCATGATTCTCTGAAGGAACTCCCACTCAGCGACCTGCTTCTCCCACAGCTGGAGTCTGGAGCCCCAGCCTTACTGCCTAACTTTGTAGCAGGGGCTCCCCAGATGTGCAGAGCCCCCCACTCAGAGATGAAGCTCTGGTCATCCGAGCGCTACCTCCTTGAAATTAATGTATGTGTTTATCTGTTTGGTTTGGTATTTCCTTTGTGTGGCTCTAAATAGCCGTGAAAAGGAAAAAAAAGTCAAAGTCGATGACAAAGTTTTCTTTCTCTCTGGTGGAGTAAAACTGTCTCCCTGTTTTTCAGCTGACCCAGAATTGCTAATTCTGCTGATTTCCTACTGTAACTGCCTCCTCATTTACCACACAGTGGAGATCTGATTCCTTCCTACTGAGACAAGTAGTTTTGCCTGCTCCTTTGGGTTTTTAGTATTCTTCCAAATTATTCTGATTGATATAGACCTCCATCCATGCTAATTATGCATAGCTTCTCTTATAAAGTGTGGTTTCTATGGCAACAGTGAAGGGAGAACAGGTGTGCGGAAAGCTGTGATGTATTAAATGAGTTACCCTCTGCCTCTCCTAGGCAGATTGCTTTTCTCTGCGTTTATTTATAGCAGGCAGTAATTAATCTGTGTGAATGTCGTGGCTGGGGGGTGGGGGTGGGGAGAGGGATGCAGAATGATTAACAACAGTCCTAATTATCCTCATACCTTTGAATCTGAGAATTTCATCACCATTGGATAATTCCAAACTAGAATCGTTGAACTTTCACTCAAACGGAGATGCTGTTATATAACACTCCGGGCTATCATCTGGAGAAGGAAGCAGCCTTACAGCTGCCGTGGTGCTGATGTGGGCACCAGTGCCGCGACATTTTGCAAAGGGCCCCAGAAGCAGCCCCCCAGTTTCTCTCAAGTGACCTGTCAAGGTACAAAATTAGAGCAGGCCAGTGACCCAGACTCTGGGGACAGCTCGGCCTCAAGTACTCTGCAGCAGAAATGTTACCACAAAGCAGAGAGAAAAAGCAGGACATTATCATGCAAGGCTGGCCTCATGCAGAGCCCAGAATGCTGCCGTACGGAGAAAAGTATTCCAGGAGGTGGCGGATCTGGGCTCAAGTCCAGTGCCAATACTGACTCTTGAGTTAAAGCCTTTCCCTCACCTGAGCCTCAGTTTCACTATCTGTAAAAGGATGGTGTTAAACCAGAGAATCTCTCAGACTTTCTCGACCTCCCTGAAGTTGTGATCTATATCTCAGACTGAGCAAAGATCTGCTATAGTAACAGAGAAACCCAAAATCTTAATGGCTTAAAAGAAAGCTTTTTAGTCACCCCTACTCTATGTCCATCATGGGTCGCTTAGAGGCTCTTTCGTGTCTTCATCTCACTCAAGGATCAAGGTCAATGGAATAACCATGGAAAGAATGCTGCGGGGATCAACAATGAATTGATGGTTGGCCAGAACTGGTCACAGGTCCTCGCTTAACCACAGGCAGCAGGACAGTGCCACCCTGCCAGGAGGGCAGAGCTGGACTCCTTGGTGAGAACACTATGGTTACAATGTAGCCCCTTTGCATCCCTGCTGAGAAACTCTGCTGCTCTGCATGGATTTCTAGGGTAACAATGACAACTTTGTAAACCATAGGTAAAAATAGGGTGGGGGAAATAGACCAAATAGGAGAGAATATACCAAAGTGACCCTTAACAGTGAGCTGGGGTGGTAGATTTATGAGATATTTTTCTTTTCTTTCTTCTAGTTACTAAACTGCGACAATGCTGTCAGATAGTACCTGCAATTTAAAAGATTAATTTCTTTTAACTCAACATATATGTATTGAAGGCCTATTTAATGTGAGCACAGTGCTAGTCACTGCGGGAAATGCAAAAATGGTAAAACCAGTTGGACAGTGACTGTTTTCAATGACATGGGCGTGTGTGGTGGTGGCAGAGGGTAGAGCAAAGTGACGATGCTAAAACTAACAGTCAAGGGGAAAGAATGGTAGAAATGCTCCAGAGGTAGACCAGCAAAAACATGTGAGGGAGAAATAACAGGGAGAGAAGGTGATTTGTGGAGAAAGGTGATGGGTCCTATTTGGGTCCTATTGATACACAGAGGCCAGAGAAAACACTGAGCCTGGAGCACAAGTTCTAGCTGGGTATAGCAGATGAGTAACGCATCTGTTCCCAGAGGGTAGATGAACCTGTGGAAGTGTGGGAGCTTCCCAAGGGAGAGGAGAAGACCCTAGAGGAAATCCACAGGCAGGATATAGAAGAAGATGAACATTTAGAGTCAGGGTTGGGAAAAAGAGTCAGCTGTGGGACCAAGGAGAGGTGGAGGCAGAAGCGTTCTCTGTCGTGGGAGTCATGGAAGGCGGGCGTTTCATAAAAGGGGTGTTTTCAAGTTGCAGGAAGGTCAAGGAAGACAAAGAGCAGGAGCAGAGCCTTTGGCTGATGCAAGTTCGGGAGAGTAGAAGAGAAGGGGGGTCAGATGGAAAATACTGAAGCATGAGCAGGTGGTGTGGACATGGAAACACTGGGTGTGGGCCTCTCTTTCAGAAAGTTTAGGACTCGAGGGAAAGCAATGCCCAAATAAGGAAAAGATGTGTTTATGATGGGTGGGATAAACCTTGGTGTGTATGAGCAGAAGGGAAGGAACGCAGGAAAAAGAACAGGATGAAAATGTTCGTGGGAATGTATACATGGAGAAAATGTACATTTGAAATGCTGGTATTCAAGCAATTTTGACTTACGAAAACAGCAATTTCATATAGTTCGGTTGAATAAAAAAGCATTGAAAGCTAACTATTCACTCAGAAAAGAGAACATTAGCCAGATTTGTTTGAGACTGGCAATAGGACAAACATAGACCAAAGATGTTTGTGCTGGGCCCTAGAGATGCTAGACAAATAGTATCCAGTCCTTGTTCTGGAGAAGCTTGGAAAACAGACACGAAACAAATCATTTCGAAGATTTTTGTATTTATTTATTTATTTGAAAGAGAGAGGGTGGAGGGCGGGCAGAGAGAGGGGGAGAGAATCTGAAGCAGCACTGAGCATGGAGCCCGACGCAGGGCTTGATTCCACACCACGAGATCATGACCCGAGCTGAAACCAAGAGTCAGATGTTTAACTGACTGAGCCACCAGGGCTCCCATGAAATAAATTATTTTGATTCACCATGATAAATGCCCTGTGTGTGTCACTTTTGACGGAGAGTAAGCAGTTCCAGGAAACCAGGAAGAACCTAGAAGGATGTCAAGAGAATATCCAACAGGGCGTCTGATCAGTCTGGAGGGCAGACAACATTAGCCTGTGAAGGAGAGAGGAGGATGCCAGCATCTCAGGCAACAGGAGAGCACGATGAGCTCAGGGAACTACAAGATTTTTGACATTACTGAAGTTAAAGAACAAGGGGAGATTGTTAAGAAATTAAGGTAGAGAGGCTCCTGGGTATCTTAGCTGGATAAGCATCTGACTTTGGCTCAGGTCATGATCTCAGGGTCCTGGATCGAGCCCCGAATCGGCGGGGGGGGGGGGGGGGNCTTCTCCCTCCCTCTCTGCCCCGCCCACCCCCACTCAAACACACGTACTCTCACTCTCTCTATAAATAAATTAATCTTTTCTCAAAAAAAAGAAATTAAGGTAGAGATTAGGTGGGGTAGAATATGGCAGTCCTGTGGATAATAGGAAGTTTTCAATAAATATTCTCCAATACCATATTCTTAGTGGGTGCCTCAGAGATTCTACTCTCCAAGCTTCCACAGCATCTGTGAGCCTCCACATCTGTCACTCTGACCAAAGCCACCTGAAAGGGGCTTAGACTAGTGGCAGGAATATGAACTAGCTGCGAGTGCTTTAATCCCTGTGATCTCGGTGGTCAGACCCAGATGGCCATATGTGTTTGTAGAAATGGCACAGCACAATATTTAACAGAAAGACTCTAGAGGCTAGCTGGCTCACTCCAAATTACTACCACGCACCAGCTGGGCAAGGAAGACAGAAGAAGCCTGTTGCCTCAGTTTTCACGTTGGCCAAGTGAAGTTAATAACACTACCTACTGCAAAGTGTTGTTTTCAATATTAAGTGATATAATAAATGTAGACATATATTTCCTGGCACCTAGCAAGTACTTCATACATGTTGGATAACGGTAATACAAGGAGGATGTGAGGTCCAATCACAGAGAGCATGTCCTGACCACATTCATCTTTCAGAATTCTCCCAGAAGATGTGCTAGTGGTATTCCTCCCTCTCCAGACAACTAAGAAAACATAACTAATCGCCTGATCCCCTCCCCCACCCTGCTCCATACCTCTTAAATTCCACTTGTCTCTCACATTTTGGACTTGGGCAAAAAGTCACACTGAGGAGTGGAGATGAGTTGTCTCACCCCAAAACTCACAGAGCATCTCCCTCCTGGGGAGACACCACTTGTATCACCAACAGGCAAGCAGAGATCTTGGACCCAAAGAAAGACCAGCTTGTTACTGTACCCAACAAATACATCCAGACCCACATAAAATAAAGACTGGAGTTTAAAGGCTGCCAAGGCTGAAAGACAACTTTGACCTCTTCTCTCTCACCTCTGTGCATCCCAGATCTCCCGTTGGTTCTGTAAGACCAGATTCTAACCATCATCAGAGTCTTGCTTTCTAACTAAAAACCACAAGTGAGAGGGAGAGGCAAGCCCTCAGCACTTCTCGGCCTGGGATCCCAGCACCTAGAGTTTCATCAAATGAAGAATAATTGAACTTCAGGGAGGGAGAAGGTACGTATTATTTCCAACTTTTTCAAAATCTTTATACAAGTAGTATTTACTTATGATAAGACCCATAGAACCCTAAACATTTCTTAAACTAAGATCCATGAAGCAAGTGATAAGAGATTCCTTTTGGGTCTAAAATGAAAACGTCTTGGGGCGCCTGGGTGGTTCAGTTGGTTAAGCATCTGCCTTCGGCTGAGGTCATGATCCCGGGGTCCTGGGATAGAGTCACCCTACGTCAAGCCACCCAACATCAGGCTCCCAGCTCAGCGGGGAGTCTGTTGAGGTCTACTTGAGATTCTCTCCCTCTCCCTTTGCCCCTCCCCCTGCTCATGCTCTCTCTCTCCCTCTCTCTCTCTCTCTCTCTCTCTCTCTCTCTCAGAAATTTAAATAAAATATTTAAAAAAATAAAATAAAAAATGGGGCACCTGGATGGCTGAGCCAGTTAAGCCTCTGCCTTCAGCTCAGGTCATGATCTCAGGGTCCTAGAATAGAGCCTCACATCCGGCTTCCGCTCAGCAGCGAGTCTGCTTCTCCCTCTCCCTCTGTGACCTCTCTCGCTTTTGCGGTCTCTCAAATAAATAAATAAAACCTTCCCTCCTTAGTTGGAGAATTAAGCCCGGCATCCATATGTCTTCACACTCCCTCCAAAAGCCTCCCATTGTTTTGCACTGCTTTTCTTGAAGATGGAGTTACAACTTGTGATAAAAGCACTATGAGCAATTCTGTTACTCTCAAGCTTTGGGGAGTCAGGCAATGGAGCTGATAAAGTTTTGATATCCCAATAATCAAATAACATCAGGTAAAAAAGCGCTAGAAACCCACCACGGCCACATAGCAACTCTCAGGGGGAGACAATGCTCCAATTGTTCGAATCTCTGACTCTAGTAGGTTTATTCCCACATCATTTTTTATTTCCGAAACGACTTGGGAAAAAGTAATAAAGAACACTATAGCAATAAAAACAAAAGCAGAAAATAAGGAACCAATACATGCACCCTCTAAAAAGGAAACTTGACTTCAAAGTTAGCCTGCTTTGTGCTTGAAAAAAAGGAAAAGAGAGAAAAGGAGAAAATAAAATTCATGTTCGATTTTAGCACAGTTTTAGCACAGAACGGGGAAACACTGAAAAAATGTATACCGGTCTCAGTGGATTTCCCAAGCACCAAAAGAAACATCAAAAAATTATTAAATTCCCAATTACTGCCATCCGTACATATGTTTTTCACAGCTAGAAAACAAAGTTGAAAATCAACCAGGACAAGTGAGCAGAATATAGATGTACCTGAAGCCTTTACCAACCCACGGGGCCCAAAGGGGTCAAGCAATTGAAAAGCTGAGCTAACCAGGGAAGATTTCCCATGGGGAAGCTCCTGTTTCAGAGAGTTCATGCGCTGCTACTCAGAGTTCCTTCAGTGAAACAACAGCCCATCTGTTGGAGCTGGGCTCAAAGCTGGTGTCTTCTCTACCAGAGGACCCTTTATTGACCACAGTGGCTGGCACTAACATCCCTCACTTCCCAAATCACTGACACGTGCAAATACAGAAACTCTCAAGGGTCACCTTTTTTCCCCCTATCTGTGGCTCCAGTGCCTTGAGTAGAATCAGCTTAAGAAAGGTTTTGAGAGCCTTCAGATAAAAACTGAGGTTCCAGCAGGGTAAGATTTTTGTCCAAGGCCACCCTGCTTCTAAGTCTTGATTCCTTCTCCAGTGTACTCTCTGCTATTTCCGCCTGCCTCTCCTCCTACCTAAGCTCACACACACCCACAACACACACTCAGATCAACACAACCTATTAATCCTTTCTTCTCCTTGAAGATCTCAGAACAAAAACTAACCCGCTGTAGATGGCTTGCCGTAATTCTCCTGCCTCTTGCCTTACCTCTTCACCACGTTACTGTAGCTCCTCCCACTGGGATGGCCACTCGGAACCCTGTTCATATGGTGTGAACAAGCCCAGGTTGGCCTGAAAGCCCACTGCTCCCAACAAATTCAGATGGGATGGTTCAATCCCAGACTCAGAGAGGTTACATGCTTTCCCAAAGGCACAGAGCAATTGTAAAGACAAAACTTGGTATAGAAAGCTTGTCTTGACTCCCTCTTAGTGCTTCTTCCACTGCAATCTATAAAAAGTACTACTTAATGGGATTAAACAAAGGGTGTTGGATAACAAAATTAAAAAGCCTCAAACAGGAGACTCTCACAAGTTTTCACTCTGCACACGTCCCCCACATTTCAGGCCATTTACCATTGTTTACCGGCTATCCCACGGTAATGACCCTCCATTCCACAAATCCAAATCATGTCGTACATCCAAATATCAATATCCTTGGATTTGTTTTTGTTTTTGTTGTTATTGTTATTGCTGTTTGGGGGTTGTTCTTCACTCCCCTTTTATTTCCTGGAATGTATGGGGACAGAAAGACCAGAGTTCAAATCCCAGCTAAGCCACAGAACTGACTGTTGTAACATTCCTAAGCCAAGGGCAAAATTTCCTGCAGTGAAATACAAATCTCTTTGACCTAAACTTCCCTACAACTAATTTGCTGCCTAAAAATAGTTTCCACTAAGAAAAAAAAGAGACAGAGAGAGAGAGGGAGGGAGAGAGGGGTGGAGTGTTTACCTACCTAACCAACATCTCTGGAGACACAGCCAGTGTGACTTCACAAGGACAGTTCCTAAAAATGTATCTGCAAGTTACAGGATGTGGCTTTTTCAGATGAGACATGCCACAGGAAAAGCACTGAGAGCCATTGTGTTTCTACAACTTATTTTACTGTTTAATTAGAATTCGTCTGTCACAGAAGCAGCTTAAACAGCAGTTAACAAAAGGGCATAAATATCTCAGCATCAACACTTCTGCCCCAGAATTTAAATAGAACTGGAAAAAAAAAGGCCCAGGTAAATGTGAGGGTGTGGTGGCCCCCTTGTCATATCAGCTGGTGAGGTGGGTGAATAGTCGTCGGGCTCATGGTCCAGCCCAGGATAAAGACACGTCGGCATGACTGGGGAGTTTCACCCACCACCACCACTAAGACAATTAGTTTAAGGTTTCACTCTGTTGGCCCCCACTTTTCCTTTAAATTCATTATCTGATATATTCAAATTTCTGTATCTCCTCTAACCAAGAAAATTCATAGGTGACAATAACAGATGATCTTTTGCCTACAGACACAACATTTTGTCTTTAGGTGCTATAACAACAATAAAACAACATAGCCATGAATGGTTTGTTGATGTTGTATTGTCGTTGTTGATCCTGAGACAGGGAAGTGGATCTTCTTTGTCCCACAGCACACCACAGCAAGGACAGTCTACCAACATCTTGTCTTCTGAGTAACTTACCAAAAGCTGACACCTTACCAGGTTTACAGATCCCTACAGACCAAGTTTGAATAAGAACACTGGGACACTCTAGGCAGGAAGTAACCAAGACACCAATCCCTAATGCTTCAGATTCAAAGACAGGACTGTTCATTAGGATGTCTTCAGGGACTTCCAACCAGGACCCATAGTAGGTCTATAAGACCTGAGATGAAATTTCCTCCAGAAAGGGAGAAGCCAGTCTAGCACAAGAACCAGAGAATTCACAGGGTCACGGTTAGATCCCATCCCAGACATCCCTTCCCACACAGAGCCATGCCCATTCGTGTGTGTGTTGTCTATGAATGTTTTGCCCCACAAAGACAGAGGTGGATAGTTGCAACAGAGACCATATGATCTGAAAAGTCTAAAATATTTGCTGCCTGGCCCATTCCAGGAAAAGCATGTTGACTTCTACTTTAGGAAATCGTGGCTGAGCCTGTGATGTGACAGGGGAAGCTGTCACTTTGGAGGCCAAGGCTGGAGCACCATGAGGCACTCACTGGTATCTGAACTATCAAGGACATCACTGCAGAAGATCCAAAGTCACACAGTTGCTGAGTGGCAGAACTGGGGACAAACTCACACCCTCATGATTCCAGGTCTGTAAATTAAATGGATACAAACTACCTTTCAGCAGGAAAAGGCTGGGTCCAAGTGATTGCCACTAACCCAGGCTTGTGTCCCAGGTCTTCTTCCTGGAGGGACAAGAGGAATGTCACCCTTTCTGAAGGATTTGCTCTCTGAAGCCCTTTGTACAATGTTCCAGCTTTACAGACCATGAAGCCTGTTTGGGGACAGTTATGAAAGTCAAATATTTTCAGTGTTTCTACAAAGTAAACCCCAACCAAGGTGGTGGGGCAGTTACTGATGGATCACTTCTCAGCTCCAAATTCACCCTTCAATACCTGCTCTGCCAAACTGGACTGGACTGGAAGCATTTCTCCTTACAGTGAGCACAATGCTAAGGTTTGCCAATAGAGGGTGCAGATGAGACATCGCAGGAGGCAGGGGCTGCTTTTCCTGATCAGGCTTGCTGTTTTTGCTTTTCTCAACTCCACTTGCACTTCCTGTGTCATCGGCGGTGAACGGGGATGGGACACCTCATGGCACTCTGCCTCAAATGCATGCCCAAAGTAGGCAGATCCCCAGGGATCTCCCAGCCTCCACCTTGGGCCCAGAGATCACCTTCCTCTAACCCTCCGGATGCAGACACTGTGTGGCCACAGCCTCCGCCCCCACGGAGGCGCCCCCCGCCCCGTGTGTACTCGGAACTCACAGCCTCAGCTCACACCCCGCAGGGTTGTCGCTGTATGCGCAGTTACCGAGGATGAGTTCCGACCTACAACACAGCCATGCTCTCCAGCATGCAGCGCACTGCTCCCGGACTTTCTTCAGTGAGGTTTGAATATCCCCTTCCATCCTTGTCTCTCCATGCTTACATTTTGAGAGTTATTTTTCCATCACTACACGTATTATCTTATCACAGTTTAAAAATTCTTTATATTAAACTTCTCCCGTGTTGAAATCACTGAATACAGTAATTAAATGCAGACTAACTCAGAGGCGAAAGTCAGTCAGTGACAGGGATGGGCCACTGTTCTCATGAAATCGCTCTGAGAGACCACTTGTTTCTCTGTGAATATCCCTCACAGTGTGGGTATGTATGGATCAAAAGCTACTTATTGAAGAATGAATGAATAAATAGATGATTCAACTATGACCAAGAAAAAAAATGTCATAGGGGATTAAATGGGTGACCCTAGAAGACAGAGGCCAGTCGGACACAGACACTCCGGACGTTTCCTTGACCCCGTAAACCCATATGACGTCTCAACCCTGTTTCTAAAACGCAGTATTTTTCCCTAAGTGTATATAAGCTATGCCTGTCCATATTAGACTATCTCCTTCGGTTCTTCTCAAATTCAGCACCCTGTTCCCATAGCAACCCACAGCCTGTGATAAACAATCAGCTTTTGTTAAAGGAATTCTAAAAAGGAAGCTTTTGATGCTTTTCTTTAATACTCTCCTTTTTCCGTTATGAATATCTGGTATTTCATAAGGCACACCTCCATGAATTAGGTCACATAAGCTCTAGACACTTCTAAGAGTCCAGTGTTTTTGGTGCCAGAATATACAACGTCAACCCAATTGCATCCTCCCCTGACATCTGTCAACTACATACCAAAAGTCTTACTTGAAAGTTTCATACAGCAAATAAGGGGAAGCGAGGAATCACCACGTGCTAATTACGATCCCCAGAGGCCACGATCGTAAGACCTTCCCTCCAGGTTTCAGATAAGGAAGCATGATGTTAACAGAGAGCAAATGGCTCCAGCCCTAGAGATCCCACCAGCTAACCACCAGCCACAGTGCCAGTGTGCATTAAGACTTGGCTATTCCCAGCAAATGTTTTCTTTTCTTCCCTTAGAATGAAGAAAACTGATACTTGGTGAGCTCTTACAATATCCTAGGCACTGTGCGTGTATTTCACATAATCCCTTCCAACCTTATAGTATGCTTCAAAAGAGGTATTATTATGTCCATTTTACAGATGGGAAAACAAAGATTCAGAGAGAGTAAAGTACATCTTGATAAGAGACAAATCTGAACTGCCCTGAGGCTCATTTCCTCCCTCCATTCTTGGTGACTTAACAAAGAGCAAGGACCACAGGGCTGAATTATCACGACAGAAGAACGGGTTGTTACCAGCCCCATTCGTGGTCTACAGGGTTCCTAGAAGCACCAAGGCACTCCCATTGCCATGGAGTTGCATAAACATTCTCTCTTCCCCAAGCCGGAACTGGGGTCACAGCGCTGCATATCTCTAGCCCACGCTGAAGGAACTGAGTCCAGAGGATTGGTTGCACTCTACTTCACTGCTTATGAATTTCCCCCCAAGAAGCTCTATTTTATGTTTGCCTCTTGTAGGGCTAAAGGTATGTGACAACACTCCCTTTATATCCTATTTCCCAAGGTCCCAGAATTGGGACACAATTTGACCTTCAAGCTCATCGTCCTTCCACAATACTGTGTGTGTGTGTGTGTGTGTGTGTGTGTGTGTGTGTGTGTGTGTGTAAAATTCTGAGGTTATCACCAGAGTTATCCTGACCAAGTCTTTGTGCTAAATAAGATGAGTGACCACATGCTTAAAGCTTTGCATCCCTTATGACTTGGATCCCGGGAAGAAGGTAACAAGCATACCCAACGTTTTCACTGCTGCCCTCAATGACTCTAACTGAGCAATTTTTCTAATCCGCATTCTGCAATCCATTCCCCAGATAATCTTTTTATTAATCAGTTCTACCAATAAAGTCAATTTTTTTCCATGGGCAAAATATTTAGACAGGTGCCTCACAAAAAATAAGAGATATATGAGTAATCATAAGCATACACGAAAGCGTTCACATCATTGTTCGAGAAATGCAACTCAAAACTAAACTGAGATCCACTAGACACCTTCCGGAAGGGTCAAAATTCAAAAGACTAAAAGTCTAGTGTGAGAACTGATTGGCAACATCGGAGAGAGCTGACGATATGCCTATTCTCTGACTCAGCAATCCCATTTCTAAGTATCTACTCAGGAGAACTGAAAACACAAGTCTTCCAAAAGATCCGTACAAGAATGGCTACAGCAACTGTATTCGTAAAGGCCAGTTTGGAGACAGCCCAGGGGAAAGGGCATGAACAGAACAAATAAACAAATTGTGGCACATCCATATAATGGAACACCACTCAACAATAAAAAGGAACAAATTACTGATTACACATGACACTATGGATAAGTCTCACAGGCATTTTGCTGAGCAAAAACACCAGACACAAAGAGCACCTGCCGTCCAATTCCTTTCACGTGTAATTCTTAAAAAGACACAACTAATCCATGGTGTCAGAAATCAGAACAGTGGGAATTTGAGGGTTTATTGATTGGGAAGAGGCATGAGGGGACCTTCTGGGATGGTAAAAATGGTTCCATGTCTTGACCTGGGTGATGCTCACTTGGACTATATGTTTGTAAAATTTAATCAAGCTGGATGCTTATGATCATACATTTTACTGCATAAATACATAAAGGTGTGAGCACAAATTAAGGAAGGGCTACAGAGAACAGGTGAAAAGATAAAGCCCACAGCAAGTGGTCGAGACAAGATAAGAGCCCAGATCTTCAGAGACACACTCGTTCTTTATATACACCACACTTGGGCAACAGGAAGTGGGGCTTTCTCATCACACAGAGGAGGCAAGTGGCAAAGCCAGCTGGTTTCCCTAATGGAGTCCAGAGTCCCTGTTCAGCAGGCTCTGTGGAATTCGGGGTCTTCATTTGGACAGTGAGTCATAGCTCATGCGGATGAGAGTCCTTCAGCAGCTCAAGATTTAAATAATGATGTGTCAACACCTGCCTCCGATGACTCAGATTTAATCTTAACAGTGACCTCGTAAACTTGCAGGATTATTAGAGCCGGCAAACAGACACAAAGAATATTAAAGTTGTTTGTCAAAAAACTCTCTGCTTCTGTCAAGAAAAACTTCCAGAACAGAGGAACACACATGCTTCAAACAGAAGAACCTCCAACTGGAAACGAAGGAATAAGATGCCTTTAAAGTTTATTTTGCCAAGAACAATCAATTGGATGGAGTAAACTTCTAGTGTTTGCAGCTTTGAAGAAATTCAATATTTTTCATGTTATTCAAGGAGTCACTTTAAGATTTAAGTGCTTTAAGATTAAAATTATATACACCTCTTGGATACTCTCTTATCTTCTCCACCTTGTGCTGAAGTCAAAAATTCTAAGTGATTGCCTCATATCTGATCTGGTGTCCAGGTTTCTGACTTATCTTGGCTCTGTCCATTCTACCATAGGTCCTTTAGATAGGCCACATCAGGTTCTCCAAGCCTCAGTTTCCCCATCTGTAAAATGGAGAGAGGGATGAAGGGAATAGTATTACATGAGATAACAGAGGTTACAGAGGGGTCTGGTGAATTACAGTAGGTGTGGAACGGTCATGAGCTACTTGCAAAGTCTCCACTCTATGCAGCCTTTCCCTGCCCATCCTGCAAGCCGGTCCCAGAATAGATCACCTTCAAAGACTGCTAGGAACCAGCTTGACCAGGGCTGCAGGCCTGCCAGCAGGTGAGCCACAAAACTTGGGAAGGGCCCTTGATTCCCAACGTACGCCCAACAGTGTGCTAAGGTCCAGGCATGCTGCAAGCCACTTCTGATCCACGTGGCTCATTTCAGGCTCAGCACACCTCTGAGAGGCCTTACAAGGCCCTGTAATAGGTAAGAAAGCTGGAGTTCGAAGTGTGACGTGAACACACAGCTAAGAGGTGGCTGAGTCAAGATTCACATATCAGACCACCTGGGCTGAAAAAGCCCATGCTTTTTTTCCATCCAACATAATTAATGAGGCCCTGAGGAAAAGACACACAAACCTAGAATAGGAACAAAGGACTCTTAAGATTTTCTATTGCTGGGTTACCAACTACTTCCAACTGTGAGGGTCTTAATGCAACCATAATTGTCTTTCACAATTCAGTGGGTTGGGAATTCAGCTGGGAATTTAGGAAGCTGGGGCTGGAAAGTTCACTTCCGGGATGGCTTCCTCATGTCATGCCTGATACCCCTTTCTGCTTCTTGGCTTTCTCTCTCTCCATGGGGCACATTACCTGGTGGTCTCAGGAGAGCCACACTTCTTACATGGCAGCTGGCTCCTAGAGGTGGAAAAGAGATATTGCCAGGCTGGCTCAGGGCCACCCCCAGTGCTGACACTCTCACTCTGCCATATTCCATTGGTCCAAGAAGTCATGGGGTCAACCCAGAGTCAAGGGAATGAAGAAATAGGCCACCCTTCCTGAGTGGGGGGTGGTAAGCTCCCATTAAGAAAGCACACATGGGATGGGAGATTTCATTATGCCATCTCTGGAAGACATAATCTGCCACAAATTTTCCAAGTATTCTGTATTTGCAGGTGTGAGAACCCAGGACCTCTCATTACTACTATAACCAAGAATAGCAATAAGTTCAGTGGCTTACTGACAATAAAACACTTTTGTGAGGCATCTATCATTAAATGCTCATAAAACTCTGCAAGGTCAGCATTGTTTACAGAGGAAGATGAAAGAAACTTGTCTAAAGAGCTACAGTCACGAAGGTCTTTGGGGCTCCAGGCCTGCTCTGTCTGCAATGCCAGGATTGTGGGAGGTGAGCATCAGCGCAGGGTCTTAGAGACCTCTGTTTGTTACTACAGGGTGTTTGGAAAGAGCTGGGAGTGGCAGCCTCCTGCACATTTAAGACAAATCACTGTGCCACAGACATTAAGAACCAAGAAGGCAGGGGCTCTTCCTATCTTACTTCTAACATGAAATGTCAGAACCTTGTCCCAGCAGGTGTAGGGCTCGAGTTTCAAGGCAAGGACTGCAGTCATTGGGACTATAACAAAAACTACTGAAATCCAAGAGTCCTAGCTGTGGCTGCAATCCACTGTCCCCCAGCTGGCCTTTGGATTTCCAACAATGCAGCCTTGAAGAGCCCCAGTTAAACAGCACATTACATCTTGCTGCCTGCCGCCCCCACTGACCCTTTGGGCCTTCTTGGTGATAAGGAAAAGTGGCCAATGACAGTACAAGACATTAACTTGAGGTTTGTGCTTCCCGTAGGAAACTGCCCCCCCTTGAGAATGAACGAAGGAGGAAATGTACACTCTCCTTGTTGCACACACATCTGCAATTATTCTAACACATACATGTGCGTTTCCATAGTTCAAGGTTGAACATATTCATGAAAGTTGAGCCAATGTGGAAAGATACCTAGGTGGACTAAACCACTAAGCCCCTTTGAACTAAATCATCATATTTTTATTTTATGAACTTGTTTGTTTGACACCTCTCCCCACCCAGTTTCTTACCTATACAGAGGTGAAGGCAACATCTTTCTTGTTCACCCCTGTATTCCCAATACCTAGAGCAGAGACTCAAATATCAGGTACCACATGAATGCTTATTGAACAAATAAATGATGGAATGCAACTTCCCAGCTCCTGTATTGGATATATGTGGACTCCTTCTGTTTTGTTTATCTGTGTGTCCCAGCTGGTGTATAGTAGATGCTCAATAAATGTTTGATGAGTGAACGAGGAAGGGCAGGGAGGGAGGAACAAAGAAACTTGGACTAAGAGGGAAGCATTGCCCTTACACAGGCAGCAATAATGTTTTCTGGAAGTCATTCATTCATGTTCTTACATTTCCTAGGTTTCAAGAAGCCCACTGGCCACCACCACTGTGAGCAATCTGCCTTTTTGTTACCCTGAATGAAAATATGATCACAGCCACTGAGAAATGCCATTACTGGAGAATTTAGTCTCCTTTGCAAAATATCTCCAGTGAAACCATTAGAACAGAGGTTTGTGAGTTTCAAATAAAATGTGGTTTTAAGATAAAGCCATGAAGCTATTTACATGTTATTTAGATTTTAATAATGACATCTCTGCCTCCCTGTCCCTCCCCAGGGTTCTGTCTTTCTGCTCACTCTCCTCTGCCCCCTACAACCTCACCCAGAAAGCTCTAGTGAGGTCTGGGTTTTCCCTCTCACAATTTATCTTGGAGCTGTTTCTCCATTTTGCCATTTCTATAGGACCACTGCAGTCTACCGGTGACAGTCACCTCCCACCTTTGCTAGCCGCCCATCAGGGGAAGATGCAAAGATCCAGCTAACGCTTCCTGCTCTGCTTAGCGCAAGGCAAGGGCATCCTGTGCAACAGAGCTGGTTCTTGGTTAGTCACCATTCCCCTGAGACCTTCCCACAAATTGAGAAAGCTGACGCTGACCTAGTGTTCAGCAGCTAATCGGCCTCCTTCCCGGCATGGTGATGCAGCCACAGGGCCCAGCACAGGCTGGGTGTCCATGGCCCGGGTACTGAGTGGAGATCAGGGTGTACAGGCCCATGTAACACAGCCAAGTGGGGCTCACTAACCAAAACTTGGAGGAATTCAAGTAGGTTTGCAATTCTAGGTACTGAACTCTGTCTTGGTAAGAACATTTTACATCAACTCAGATCATTCTTCAGTTTCAGAGGGAAAAGGGGGGCCAGATGAGAGGAGCTATGAGGTGCCATGAACCTAGGCCAGACCAGGCCTTCCCAATCTTCACGGTCCGGGGCAGGGGTCCCAGGAGTACCTGGCTGGGCCACCTAAGTTGATGTTGGGAAGGCAGGAGAGCTACATGGCTTAGAAACTGACTACTGCCCCCTATGTAACAAAGACTTTTTGGGGTAAGGAGTGAGGTCTGAACTATGTCCTGGGAGCCAGGAGCTATTTCACAGGCACATGCCCTATTCTCCTAACAAGTGGCAGCTGGGCCACCCAGCAGCTGTAAGGTCCTGGGCAAATGACCTCAGCTCTCTGGGTCTCCTTTACTGCATCTGCTCAACCCAGGTGTTGCACAGCTTAGGCCTGCAGGTCCTCCTACAACAGAATTCAGGCATCTAAGACCACTGCAAACTGTGGAAAGGGGCTGGCTTGTCCATAGCCAGGTCCCCTGACCCAGATCACAGGTGCTGGCTGCTCCAGACAGGAAGTGGTCATCCTCACCTTTCTTATAAAACCCAGAGCATTCCACCAGTACAGAAAGGAAAGAAAGGGACATTTATGGCGCCTCTACCATGTCTGGTGACTTTACCCATGTGATGTCTCATTTAATCTCCACCAAAATCCTATAAGGTAGACAGGTCTGCCTGCCTTTAATAGACAAGGGAACTGAAATTCAGAGAAGCTAACGGACATGTCTAGAAGTACAGAGCTTGAAAGAGACAAACCCCTAGTTGAAGCTGGCTCAGTTTGACTCCAAAGAGATGTACACCATCCATGCTCTGTAAGTATGAGGCACAGCCCAAAGCCCTAAAGCAGGGGCCTGCTGTCGGCTCCAGATGAACGGAGAACCAGTGGCCACCTAGTGTTCTTGGCCAAAGGTCATCCAGCTCCAGGGAACACAGACCTCCCAGGATCCATTGGAGAATGGATTGTGTGTGGTCCAAGCCCCCACAAGCCTCCTCCTACCTCACTGTTAAACAATATTTTGCTGTCTGGCTGTCCTCCCTCACATTCCTCAGCTTAGATGAGCCTGGTAGGGGTGAGGGCTGCTCCAAATATCCTTTCTGAGGAAATATGGACATTATACATCCACCAGAAATGAGACGCAGAAACTTCTCTGGGACTCCTCACGGGTTGGTCTGTAAGGACACTGAGACTCTCTTCTATTAGTACCTTTACCTCAAGGGACAAAAAATAATACTCATTTCAAAACTGAAAGACCCAGCTTCTCCCATTCACTCAAATGGGAGATTTAAAGATTTTTGTGGGGTGCCCACTCCCCTTCCTTCAAACAAAGGGAAAACTATGAAAGTCTCAGGTTCTGTTATGTGTTCAATAACTGGCTTATCAAAGGTGGTTAACCGAGAGGAAGGTGATGTTTCCTGGGCCAACTGTGAGCCCCTCAAGACAGCAGGCACCCGCTCTGAATATTCCTGCTTCCCTGAGGCCCAGGATACAGCCTGTGCGTCATATACATTTGTGGACTCACCCAAACATTCTTCCTACAGCAGGTCACGCCAAGAAGTGTAAAAGGATGTAAGAAATGGAGGTTTACCCTCAGGCAAAAGAGGTGGTAGAGCATCTGCAGAATTTATAAAGGAAATGGCCAAAGAACAACATAATACGACTCTCATGTGAAAGAGCTAGGAGTTGACTACGGGAAGAGGGTTTTCGTGCATTCCTTCAGAGAAAGCCACGACATGATTCCCTGATGATTGCCCCCCTACAGTGTGGAGTAATGGTGGACTGCTGTCTGGCCCTTCGGTGAATAAGCCCGAGATGGAGGATGAGGCTGGCTCGAAGCTGATAGCCAAGCCGAAGGAGAGGAAGCAGGCTTGCTCTGCCAGCGATGCCAAAACAGAAAGCCACCAGTCAGTGTTTCCTGGGGACCAGAGGGAACTTTACAAGAAAGAGAGAGCAAGCATGGGCCATCCAATATGGTCCAAGAGAAACCCCTGAAGGGAGTAGATAGATACCTTTCCAGTGATGCTGGAGGTTTAGTCAGATGCCTGGGGGCAGAGGAAGGAGAACATCGAGAGCTGAGTGAGCATCCATCACCTGCCTCCAGGGAACCACAAGTGGGAGGTCCTCGGGGAAGAGAGCAGGGTGTAGGAGGCACTGTCAGCACATCACCCCAGTGGATCCCTTTTACCACTTCTGTCCACCCCGTCTGAGCTTCTGTGTACTTCTGCTTCTAACCGCCTGCACCTGCAGCTCTCTTTGGAGGCCCGCGCTGGAGTTACTAGAGTTGCTGTGCCTCCAGAAGCAAGTTGAGGCAAGGGCCTGGCATTTGTGTCCTGCACACCCATGGCCATGAGGGCTCCTCACCCACATCTGATGGGTAGAAAAGGATGAAGGCCCAGCTCCCTAAAATGTAGGGACAAGCTGGGGTGGGATTTACATTCCAGAATGCCCCTTTGTGATCAGCTCATATGACTATGGAATTTTGCCTGGAATTATATCCCTGCCTGGCTCCCTCCAACTCCTCCCCATCCAGCTTCCCCTTTGGTGCTACCATGCACCCAACCTAAGGCATGGTGTCTCTACTGAACCCCAAGAGGAAGGGTCAGAAAGAACACTAGTCAGTCCATACAAGTACTAGCCAAGTAAGATGTTCCTGTCCCCTTACCTCTCCTCCCTCTTCCATAGCCTACACCCACAGAAACTGTGATTTAATAAGTTGGGGGCAGTGAGAGTAGATGCTAAAGTCACAGGAAGCAAGAATGGGCAAGCTACATTCCTTTTCTTGTCCTCAGCAGCCCTTAGCTAGCCACGCGGAAAATGCAAATTGAAAAAGACATTATGTTAAACTACGTTCAAAGTTTTGAAATGGAATATAGGAATAGGATATGGATATGGATAGGAAATTGATTGAATTGAATAGGAATAGGATATCCTATTAGATATCACATTACTAACTAGAAGACATGAGACCCAACTTGGGAAGCGGAAGCCCTATTTTAGTACATGGCACCTTTTTCCCATCCTCTGCATTGATTCCATTGGCTGACTTCCCCCAAAGAGGATCACACACTAGCCGACCACTAACTTCCCCCATATCCCAGCTGCTGAAGGCACACCCCAATCTGGGTCTGGCTTACCTTTCCAGACTTCTCTCCTGTATGCCCTCCTCTTGCCACACCACGCTATCCTCCAACATCCCTTCAGCCCCTGCCTCTGAGTTTTTTCCTCTTACCATACCCCTCCTCCTCCTCCTGAAGCCTCACCCTGCCTGCCAGGATCCTAACCAGTTCCACAGAGCCTATGTGGAGGTCCTGGTCCATTGGATCCTCTCCCCCCAAGC
Source organism: Ailurus styani (assembly GCA_002007465.1). Classification (NCBI taxonomy): domain Eukaryota; kingdom Metazoa; phylum Chordata; class Mammalia; order Carnivora; family Ailuridae; genus Ailurus; species Ailurus styani. The sequence goes on along the minus strand of LNAC01000497.1, from coordinate 1,129,425 downwards.
AGTCACAATACACATGGTTTCACTGACAGTTAAAGGGGCTCTACTTGGCTCTTCTGGGTATGGGGAAATGAAAGTAGGCAGCCGGAGGGCCACTGAGAGCAAGGCCAGGCCAGGCAGTCAGGAATCTCGTGTTCTGCTGCTCTTTGCTTATGTCCAGTCATTTTCAAACTTCACCGAGCAGCATAATATCCTGGGGATCTGAATAAAAATGCAAATATTCAAATGTCCTGCTCCCCAGAGATCTAGAAAGTCCAGGTCTGAGGCATGTTGCAATAGATTGAGTGCATTAGCAGCCCCAAGTCCTCACAACTTCTTGTGTCCTGCCCTTTGCTGCGTGATTCTGCAGTCCTTCACACTAAAAAACAGAGTCTGTATCCTGCCACCTCCCTTGGCAGGCCTTGAGGGTTGCCCTCTCCTTTCTGTACCACTGCAGTGGCCTAGGAACAGCACATCCACACTAGCCAACTGGAGGATGAGAGATGAGTCCCTCCAGCCAGCCCTTCCAAGGATAGTGTCTGTTGGCCAATAGCCAGCTGACAGGAGAGCACAACTCTCAGAGGCCAGAGAAACAGCCCAAACAAGCCAGGTCCAAAGCACCAACCTGCAGCCTCTTAAATTAAGTAAATGCTGATTATTTGAAGCCTCTGGATTTTAGGTTGGCTTGTTACATGGCATTTTCATGGCAAGAGATAACTGATACACCGAGGAAACAGTCTTGTATCAACTGCCCCACAACTTACAAGAACACCACAGCCTTGCCCTCTTGTCGCACTGTCTTAAACAGTGGCTTCCTGTGGAAGGAGAGGGGCAAGACTCTACCCTTCCCACAGAGATAACAGCCCCTGGAGAGTCGAGAGGCCCCCATGGGGAACGTATTTGTGTACCCTCCATAGCTTTGGCTCGGTAAGCCCCAAAGTACCATTTGCTAGCGTCTGGGGCGAGCGTCAGTCTCTCACAGACTGCAGTGAGAATGGAGAGAAAATGAAAGATGCTAACTTTTGCTGACACCTGAGTTGTTAGCAACTCTGAACAATGCACTGGAGAAAAGGGAGGAGGGGGTCAGAGGCGGAGAGAAATTAAAACGGAAATTTAAAAGGGAAAATTTTCCCCTTTTATTGGCAGCATAATTAGCCAGAGGAGCCCCAGCTGATGCCGTTATGACTACTCTGATATGAAACTGAAATCAAACAGGGGAGAATCGGATGCAAAACAATAACACTTAGCATTTATATGACTTTTTACATGCAGACTTTTTGTTCCTTTGTACCTCACAAACATTAACTAATTAATTGCCATAACACCCTAGAGTAGACAGTAGGTTTTCCTGCCTATATGTAAAAGGAAGAAAAATAAGCACAGCCAAAGCAAGGTACAAGTTGATTCTAAGCTCCAGATCCTCTTTCTGGGTCTTTCGCCACAACCCTTGGGGCTCACAATTTTTTTATGGCTTTGTATCCAGAGTTCCAGAGATTCCTATTTATAGACTTAAAATACTAGTGTATTTGAATTGGAAAGGACATTAGGAAGCACTGATCCAAATCTCTTATCTTACAGATGCTGAAAAGAGGCTTATTTCAGCCAAGGACTGTCTAAGGTCACAAAACAATTCAGGGAAAAAGCAAGATCAGATCTATTTTGCTAAGCCCAGGTCAAGCATCACAACCCCCAATTTCAGAGGATACAGTTATTAATGGGAGACAAGAAAACATCTTCCACCCAACCTGTGTTCACAAATGATTTTGTATGTACTGGTCAGTCAGGCATCAAACCTTCATTGATCATGTGGCATGGGATTCCTGGAGCTTCAGGGATTTAAGATGAATGCATTTACGAGTGATTCAGGATTGTGTGCAGGTGTATTCCTGGCAATGAGCAGAGCACAGAGAAGCTCTGTCTCAGTGGAACTGTGGGACTCTATCACCTGAAATACTTTGGCATTTCTCAGCTGGTAGATTGAGATCTGAACAGATAACAGGTGTTCAGTAAATACACAGTGACTAGTCAAAGTTGGTATGTTCCAGAGCTAGTTCAGAATCAGACTAAATGGAACCTAGGAAAACTTCCTTGCCAAAGAAAAACTAGTGCAGTGACTACTGGAATCCCACATCTGGAGTTTTAATTCATTGCAATTATAATGGAGAAACTTCAACTTGAAGCCTCATTGCACCTTTGTCCCTTTATATGGATGATCTTTTAAGGCCCTTTATGACAGGTTCTCTACCAAGCTCTTTAGCTACACCCCTCACCTCAAGCCAAGTCCATGTACCCTGACTTCAGTCTCCAGCATATCAAACTGCTTGGATAGCCCTGAATCCTGATGTTGCTTAGACTTCCAAAGCCCCTGCCCAGAAAGCCTTCACCCTACCTGTTTGTTTGTCAAATTCACCAGACTCTCCTCTCTGGACCCCCGGCCCCACTCAGCAAAGAGCACCTTCTTCCTTGATATTGTGTGTTCCATGCCCACATCTACTATTGACACACATGTCTGCCCTATAAAACTGTGATCTCCGACTCCCCAGCAATTAGCCAAGGGCCTCACACATGGAGGTGCTTAACACATTTGAATTTTATTTTAAAAAGGAATCCTATTGTTAAAATAATCTTTAAGAGGAAGGGATTGAGTATAGACAGAAGACACCTATAGGCATTGAAAGAGAGTCTAGAAGCTCCTAGATGTCTCACTTTACCTCCTCATTAACTGTCTTAAAGATGATGACTGACACGTGGCCTCTCAGGGTCCCTAGACCCTCATCTGGCTGTTTGATGGTCATACACTCTCATTTGCCACCTTAAAGCTGCAGAGCCCTCAGAAGTGGCCAGGAAAGGTTTATGCCCTCCCCAAATTGCTTTTCTTGCAGACAAGGAGAGATGTTCACCTGGGGAGCTGTGACTCAGCCATAGCTCACTCCAGGAAACAATCACAGCATGTCCCCAAAAGGTTGACATATCCTGGGTCTCATCAGCCTTTCTGATGGCTCAGAAGCCTAGTGGGGAGGGCAACGGTGTCAGGCTGTGTGTGTCCCTGGGCTCCCAACAGTTGCCAATAAACACTGAAATCTCTCTTAAACATCACCTGTTCCCTAGCCTTCTGAGTCTCTGCCACTTCTTTCCTTTCTCTCCACTGACTGGTCTTTCATTCCCTAACTCCCAAAGTGACCCTGTCAGCACTGAACACATGCAAATGGCATTTAAAGGAAATTAAACAGTCAGGCTCTCCCAGTACCTGTTGAGTTCAGACACAGAGAACTGATTTCCTGCTGATGGAAATAATTACTCAGTTTTAAGATCTCTTAAGTTTGCTTCTCTTCCAAGAGGGGTACAGCAAAATTGTCTTCCACTGAGCCATTTGGGAGGGCAGGGAGAAGAAATTTACCATACAATTTGTCTTAAACTTTGTAAACACATATATAACCAAAAACAAGACTGAAGACTCTCAATTTTGCTAGTTGTTCCCTGGTTTTCACATGTGATTCACTGAAGTCTCCCAAGGTCATGATTTAGTCAATAACCTTAATTCGAGTCCGTGGAGTGAGCAGAGGGCAGTAGTGAGGGCATAGACAACAAAGATCACTGAGGCAAGAGACACAGGCCTCCTCTGTGCCAAGGACAGTACTAACCTCTGGGGCTGCGAAGGACAACAGCAGGACAAAGGCAGGTTCCTGCCTCAAAGAGCTCTCTCTTATGGGAGAGATAGACAAGTAAATAGTCCATGACAATGGGACACCAATGGGATGGCTAAGGGACTAAGGGGAAGGGAGTGGCCCACTCAGGTTGGTTGACCCAGATAGGCCTTCACACAAGAAGGAAAGAAAAAAATGGCTTTGAGGGACATCTTCACCAGGGACAGGGGCTATCATGTATATGTGGGTGTCCATCCAAATATTTTTTTTCTGTACAGGTGTACCCATGCCTCTGCTACTGTGAATATTGGCTGCTAACTGTTCATAGCTGTCCTTCCTCCAGAAAACTGCTCTGGGCCAAAGATCCTGCATTGTCTGGGAATGTATACTCCTTAGAGCTCTCCAAAGAACAAACTACAGCCAATGGCTAACTGAGGGTATAAATCACTACCTTAAAAGCTGTATAGAACATTATGCCCCATTTGCTTCCTGTCACCCCCTCCTGGCTTGCCACCTCCAAGGACACTTTCCTTTTCTTCCCTATGAATATCAAAATTTTGCCTCAGAAAGAAAGGAAGAAAATGTAGGAATCCCCCTCTGCTTGTTATTTGGTTTTGCTTTCTGTGACATCCAACAAAGAGATGCCCCTAGAGCTACATCCTCCAAAATCCTGTTAGAAACAAAACACACTGTTCTCTTGAGAGGCCAGAAGAGGAGGTGTCCACCAGGGTCCAGATATACTTTGAGTTTGTCATCATGTGACTGTTCAAAGATCAACTTGGCCTTCCAACCACTGCCATTTTCCAGCAAAAACTGCTGTTTATGCCAGAAATCCCAGGATTGGGTCCTTGCTTCTCTCCCTGCCCTCTGGAGACCCTTTCAGATAAACTTGAGCTGCAGATTTCAAAGAATGGGAGCAGGTTATTGATTCACTTTTATTAAAAATCAGAAGGGAAGTCACAAGACATTTCGTTCAGTAACATACCCCATAAATCTAAAACAAAAGACTGAATCTTTGAAGGGATATAACATTATTAAATCAATCTCTAATGGGTTCAGTTGGAAAAGTTCAAAGATAATTATTCTAGAGTTCCAAGAATCCGTACGGTCTCTAGTGTTTCTCCTGTTATTTTTCCCCTGAGTTACTAAGAGTTACTGAACTCTTCTAAGAAACAAATTCCTGACTCTTTATAAAGGTAGCCAAGACCTGCATTTAGCAAATAGGAGACCCTTGCTACTGGGCAACCAAACACAGAATATTTAGAAATAGTTTGATATAGTGGCTAGATTATTATATATGCTATGAAACAAACAAGAAAATGTATTTTAAAAATCAAAACAAGGAGCTGAGTAAGAGAACATCACATAAGAATCTGACTTTAGGGAAAAGAGATGGAAATGCTTTGTTAAAGAAATGACATTTAAGCTGAAAATTAAAGGAATAGAAGTAGTTAGCCAAGGAGTGAGGTAAGAGAAAAGCATCCAGAGGAGAGTAAGCAGTCTGTTCAAGAAACCGAAGGAAGACCGGTAGAGTTAGGTTGAAATCAGTAAGGATGAGGATCAGATACAATAAGGCTAAAGCCAGTGACAAGGGCCAGAGCATGTAGGGCTTATGGTCATGGGAAGGGGGGTTAGATTTTATTATAAAGATGAAAGGAGTTGAGGGATTTAAAGCAGGAAGAGGAACATGATCTACAATGCATTCATTTAGAAGAGCATTCTGACTGCTATCTTCCACCCCAGGATAGCAAGAGTGTACATAGAGCAAGAATGGGACAGGGCCAGCTAGGAGGCTTTCATAATAATGCAGACGAGAAACATTAATGTTGTAGGCCAAGAAAATGACATTGGACAAGGAGAAAAGACTGGACTCCACTTATATTTTGCAGATCAAAACAATAAAACTTCCTAACGGATTAGAAACAGGGGATGAGGGAAAGGGAAATCAAGACTGAGACTTGGGTTTCTGGCCCAAGCAGCTGGGTGAATAGTGATTTGTGAACTGGGAAAGAGACAGCCTGGAAGGCAGCAAGGCAGGTGGGGGGCAGATCAAGACATCTGATTTGGGCAGGTTAAATCTGACATGTCTAGGAAATATTCCACTGCAGATGTCAGGTGAATAGTTGGATACATGAATCTGGAATGCACAGAGATCTGGGCTGGAAATATAAATCTGGAACAACACCAGAATAAAATCACATTTAACCCTATGGGAAAGAATGGCATTAAGGAAAAGAACAGAAAGAAAAGAAAGCCTGGGATGCACTTACAAGAACCCCAACATTTGTGGTATGATAGAGAAGGAAAATAAGGAGATGGGGAAAAAAGGCAAAGGAACAACAGTAGGAGAAGAGATACACCAGAAGCCACACTAGTCCAGTTTGCACCACCACTCCATTGGAAATTATCTGTCAAGGTCACCTATGGTCTCTGCGTAGCCATATCCTGGGATGACATTCAGTGCTCATCTTCTACAGAGTCAATTACTCCTAGCCTTGAAACACTCTCCTCTCTTGGCTTCCATTAGGTTTTCAGCCACAATTAACAACCACCTCCTACCAAACAAAGAAAATTATTATCTCACGTAACAGGAAGCATCTCCAGAGGTAGACCAGGCTTCAGGGCTGGCTGATTCATCAGCTTAACAATATCTTAAGGGACACAGGTTCTGTCTGTCTCTCCACTTTGCTGTGTATGGCATAGAAACCTCTAAAAGAAGGGGTAAAAGAGAGAAGAAAAGAAAATGCATTTCATAGTCACGAAAAAGTGGGAATCCTCAGATGTTTCCCCAATTTCGACTGATCATTCTTTAGAGCAGTGGTTCTCAAATATTTAATCTCAGAACTACCTCACAGTCTTCAAAATTATTGAGGACCCCAAAGAGATCATATGAGAATTACATATATTGATATTTATCATGTCAAAAATTAAAACCGAGTCACTTAGGGGTACCTGGGTGGTTCGGTCAGTTAAGTGTCTGTCTTTGGCTCAGGTCAGCTCCTGCTCAATAAGGAAACTGCTTTTCCCTCTACTATTACCCCTCTCCCCAGCTCCTGCTCTCGCTCTCCCTCTCTGTCTTTATTGCTCTATACTCTCTCTCTCTCTCAAGTCGTTAATGTCTGCCTTCAGCTTAGCTCATAATCCCAGAGTCCTGGGATGGAGCCCCGCATTGGGCTCCCTGCTCAGCAGGGGCATCTGCTTCTCTCTCTCCCTCTCCTCTGCCTCTCTCCTCTGTGCTCTCTATCTGTCTCTTAAATAAATAAATAAAATCTTTTTTAAAAATCTAGCTTAATACAAAATAGTTAGTCTTCTATACGCTTCCACATTTGATCCCTTGCAATACCACACATAAGGTAGCCACTGGAAAATTTCACTCTACACTAAAGGGAAAATGAGAGTAAAGACGTTAAATGAAGTGTTGATGTTGTTATGAAAATAGTTTCAATCTTTCTGACCCTCTGAAGAGACCTCAGTAACTCCTAAGTGTCCACAGATCATACTTTGAGAACCAGTATGCTCTATTGAGAGTGAAAGCAGGGATCTCTGGATTGAAGCACCAAGTACAATTAAGGGACAAACTTACTGTACCCAAAATATGGCATTAACTAAAAGATCCATACTGGCTGTTGAAACTCTACCCTCTTTCCCCATACTTCTCAACATGTCTCAATTCCCAGGATACTGTCAGGATAAATCCTCCAACCAGGATGCTAAAACACCTTCTCTAAGGAATCTAGCTAGTCTAATAGAAAATGTCTAAAGATACTGATATTAGGAGTTCCAGGGAACAGTACAGTCTTCACCCATGGTGAAAGTCATGAATGACAACACAGCTTCAAATGAGCTTTGATGTTGCTCTTAAGTATCAACAGACAACAACAGATAATAAGATAATTGAGGAAACCTTCTAAAAGGAGTACTAAAAAACAAAATAAACAGAGGGAAAATTAGAGAAAACAGACTATGCAGGAAGAAGTAAACTTTCAAAAATTATTATTAATATCTTCAGAGAAAATACTGTATATATAAAACAACACCAGAATGCTTGGAAAATATTCAGAGAACAAAAAAAAGCCCTTTGGAAATTAAAAATATGACAACAAAAATGAAAAACCCATTGGAAGTGTTGGCAGATAAAGTTGAGAAAACTTCCCAAGAAATGAGGCAAAAAGGGCGCCTGGGTGGCTCAGTGGTTTAAAGCCTCTGCTTTCAGCTCAGGTCATGATCTCGGGGTCCTGGGATCGAGGCCCGCATCGGGCTCCCTGCTCAGCATGGAGCCTGCTTCCCCCTCTCTCTCTGCCTGCCTCTCTGCCTATTTGTGATCTCTCTCCCTCTGTGAAATAAATAAATAAAATCTTTAAAAAAAAAAAAAGAAATGAGGCAAAAAGGCAGAGATGGAAAAGCTAAGAGGTCCAACTCCAAACAGCAGGCACTCTGTAAAGAGAACACAGTTGGAAAGAAATCATCAATAAAATAATTCAAGAAAATGTACCAGCCTTGAAAGATTTGCATTTCCAAATTGAATGGCTCACAAAGTACACAGCACAGGAGATAAAAATAGATCCACACCAAGACCCATCACTTTAAAATCTCAGAATGCAGAAAAGACAAGATGCTCGTTCCTGAGTAGGAAAAAGTTATATACAAAGCATCAAAGCAAAAAAGCATCTTGTTGAACTTTTCGACAAGAACACTAGGAGCTGCATATACACTTTGAAATATATAGTAGATGGGGAAATTGAATTGGAAATTGGAAATAAAAGGGGAAAATACTATATTTTAAAAATTTTTAAAGAGTAGCCAAAGACCAGCAATGATAGGGAGAATGATCAACTCCGTTTTGTGCACATAAGAGACAACCAAATCAACAGAGGCATGCACGTACACCTCACAAATCTATGAGGTTCAGTACCCCGTCTCCATTCACAGCTCTAACTACTCGCCAACTTTCCATTCCTTGGACATCCCATGCTCATTACCATCCCAAAGCCTTTTTTGGACTTACGTCTCTTCTTCCTGAATTGGTCCTCCCCTCGCTCTTTGCATGGTCAACCCCTTTTCATCTTTCAAGTCTCAACTCAATAGTCACCATCTCAGAGAGAACTTCTTTAATCCTCCTATGCAATTTCATCCCTTCACCTATCATTCCCTCTCTGCAACAGCCTGCTTATTCCTTTACTAGCAGCTATCAAAATTAAATGTTGTTTGCTTGCTTATTATTTGCACCTCTCCACTTTCATAATGTAAATTCCATGAGAGCAGAGATATGTCTATCCCATTACTCCTTCTGTAGCACTTGGATCAAAAATAGTGCCTGGCTAATAGTCAGTGTTTCATCATTCATTTGGAAAATTAAAAGGTCAATGAAGATGAGATCAGGAACACAGAGGTCATGGTGTTGGATGAGTCATCAATATGGATGCTAAAGCCAGTAGAATGAAGACATTTAGAAGAATAAGAGAGAGAATAAGCAAGTAAAAAGTAAGGTCCTGAATCTTCCCATAAATGCAGGAGAAAGATGGGACATTCAATAGAGGATGCATCAAGGAGTAAAAAAAGCATAGCATTTCCAGATGGCATGAGCTTCAAAAAGAGCAGATTTTTGTTGGCAGGATGGAAATTCCTGTTTCAGTGCAGCACTGGAGAGCAAGAAGACACCTACTTCACCTCCTAGCGTTTAGGTAGGTGAGATGTGGGAGAAAAAAGAGTCTCCATTTGAGACAGCCAACGGATAGCCAAATTTCCATTAGAGAAAGGAGACAGGAAAATTCAGAGAATATAGCGATGAGTTTCCTAATGACATTTCCAGAGGGCACAATGGAAGGCATGGGTTATTTACAAGAGTGGTTCTCAACCAGGGGCAATTCTTACCCCTTCCCCAGAAATATTTATAAGTATCTAGAGACATTTTTGGTTGTCATAACTGAGGAGGTATTAACTGGTATCCCATGAGTAGAGACCAGAAGCACTGCTAAACATGCACTGAACAACTTCCCAAAGAGTTATCCACACCAAAATATCAATGGTGCCAGAAACCCTGGGTTAAGAAACATTGGAATTCAGTATGAAAAGAACCAGATGGGGGCACCTGGATAGCTCAGTTAAGTGTCTGCCTTTGGCTCAGGTCATGATCCCAGGGTCCTGGGATCAAGTCCCGCATTGGGCTTCTTGGTCAGAATGGAGCCTGATTCCCCTCTGCCTGCCTCTCACCTGGCTTGTGCACACACACACACTCTCTCTCTCCCATTCCCTCTCTCTCTCTCTCTCTCTCTCTCTCTCTCTCTCTCTCTCTCTCTCTCTCTCTCTCTCTCTCTCTGACAAAAAGATAAATAAAAAGAAAAAGAAAAGAACCAGAGGGATGGAAGTCCAGTTAAGGATAGAATGCATTTAGCAGCCACCGAAGAATCTAGGTGGGGTGGCATGATGAGATTAATCCTGATATATTCTGAGATGGAAATGGGAAACCATACCTGTTGCTGAAGTTGAAGTCCACATATCTAATTGGATGGTAACTACCCAAGACAGCTCCACCTAGCATAATGGAGATCCTAGGTGGCAACTTCCAGAGACCAGCCCAGCATAATGGAATACACAGGTGATATCTCATGGATGTTTGGCTTGGCCAAGTACCCAGGATTCTCTAGTTCTGAGTATCATCTTTGAGGAATGCTTGGAAAACATTAACATTCAAGATACCCTGAGCCCTCTTATTTGCATGTTGTTTACTATAATTTTCTTCAATTACTTCTCTTAAAGTGGCATGATGGGAAGGTCATAGTGAGCTCCATTTTAAAGTAATTTTTCACGCTGGGTGTGGTGCATAAACAATGAATCTTGGATCACTGAAAAAAATTTTAAAAATTAAAATAAAATAATAAATAAAGTCTTAAAAAAATAACTTTTCTTGAAGGTGCATATCAGTTAACCAGGAACTAGATAAGGAAGAGCAAAGCAAGGGGAAAAACTAGTATTTATGGAACCCTTAGGTACAAGGTATTGTTCCAGATATTTAGCAACCATATGAGGAAGGAATTTGGAAATCTGTTACAGAGATGAGCAACATGACACTGCAGAGATTATGAGCTTTGTATATAATACAACCAGGATAAATTTGTAGCTAGGATTGTAACTCAGCACAGTGTGGCATTAAAGCATGTGGGATTTCTACTCTGTATACAGTTCCCAGAATCACACCTTGCATATGTATACACTAAATACCAGATGGATGGATGGGTGGGTGGGTGGATGGATGGATGGATGGATGGATAATGAGAATGATGATGAACAGAGAACACCTATATGGCCCACCCACAGTTTTTTTTTCCTACCTTGTCCTCTGGTTGTGTTTTATTGTTTGCTCTGCTCTGTTTTGGCTTGGTTTTTTTTGAAAATATGATCAACTTCTGATTACCCATGGTAATAGAAGCGATAGATAACAGAAATAATTGAAAGAAGAAGTCAATCCAGAAATAATTTCTATTTAGTCTGGGGATTTTATTCATGCCCTTTTAAACAGCAGATTTACCAACCTAATTATATTTTACCTTGGCAAATATTAAAATTATTTTTCATTCCTTAAACACACACCAACTGGTAGTAGGTAAGGTGAAGCAAGACACAAGCTGGATGGCAGAAAAAGGCAAGCAGGGACATAAAACTTGAGAGCAAAAAAATTTACAGGCTTTATTACCTTCAAGTGAGTGATGAGGAATTTATTTATAACCCCAGAAAGAGTCCTTTAAATTTAATAAGAAATAATGAGTCATTTCTCTCTGGATGTTTTTCTATAGTGAGTCTGTACAGAGCTATTTTTAAGAATCTCTTTAGAAAGGTTTTGACTTGTTTATTTCCTTAGCAGTAGGTCCCATCTCAATCTTCTAGTGAGGACAAGAGATTATGAAAGAAGCCAAGTTGGCTTAAGCTGCCTTCATGGGTCCCCTGGTCATCCTGACTCAAGCCAGTCCCCCTGGTAACACTTTCCATTCCCTTTCCACCAAAGTGTAAGGCAGAACTGTTCCAAATTTCCTGATAGACCCACGGAATGCAATAAGACACTGGGAGGCAGAGGCTAGAATAGCTTCCTCATTGTGGACAGTCTCTCTTGATGCCCAGGCAGGGGTCCTTGGGAACACTTATGCAATGCTATAAATGATGTGGCAATGAAACTGAAATGCTGGAACACACAGAGATTAACCACCAAGAGCTGAGGATCTGCAGTTGCCTGGAAAAGTGGCAAGCCACGTCTTCTAGAAAAAGGCAGAAGGCAATCATCTGGGTCCCACAGGCTGTGTGAAGTCCAGCGGGCAGTGTGGTCATTGCTCTTTCACCCACATTGTCCCAGGGAACTTACACCATTCCTTTCCCAGAACCTCTACTCAAGACACTGATAATTTCCATATCACATCGGCACCACTAGGCCATGCATCAAATTTCTCCCCAGAATCAGGGAGGAAGGAAAGGAGCTGGCCCCCTTTGGTACCAGGCTTCAATGTTTGACTTCATACTTTTATTCCCCATAGCACCTGCCCAGCCCAAGAGCCTGACCATGGTATACACATGACTAAATGAGGACTTACCAAATGTCTATTATAAATCTGGGTCTTGGCCTTGAGGAGTTAATTTCAACTTTCGTGGTGGTTGCTTTGAATGTGTTGCACAGGAAAAGTGAGTTACCTGGACCAAGGGCAGCTACAAGATGATTCCTGTCTCTCCCTGTTCCTTGGAGGTGAGATGTGGTCTGAGACACACACTAACTCACCCACTCTCCTGCTAATAGGAGAGGAGGAGAAGTTGCCAGGGCCAAGACAGGCAATGATGAACATTCTAGCAGAGAAAGGCTTTTGGAGTCCAGAGAGGCCATCTGTAGGAGGCTGGGGACTCTAAAAAGTCCTCAGGGCATGAGTAGAGGTGGAAAGAGAAAATACAGCATGTGCCAGAATGGCATACACACAATTCCTAATTACATTTTTAATCTATTGATCAAACTTTATTTTTAGATTGAAGATAAATCCAGATGCATGCCATTGTAGGGGCTGCTCCTGCTTGCATTTCAGACCTCCTGCCAAGCCCCTCACTTCCAAATGCTACTGAGGGTGGAACAACAGCCTCTGTCACCTAGCTAAACAGCCATTCATCAGTGAGAGAGATGCTCCAGCAAAAACATGATGGATGAAGATGTGGCCTGGCCTGGGAATGGAGCAAGAGAGTGGCACTGGTCACAGAATCATCTTTTGCACCTGTACTTCAAGTCCCCCACATCACTAAATCATTCATTTTTTTTCCAAAATGGTAGGAGGGACACAACACCTCCATGCTCCTGCTTTGTTTGACACCTTCTTTATTTCTTTATTTGGCTTCTCTTAAGCTTTCGTGTTATCATGGCCCAACCTTACCCAACAACATAGCATATTCCAGATGTGATCATACGATAAAGGGGGCAGTACAATGGGAGTCCCCTAACTGTGACTCTTTGGGGGACCAGTATGGGAACAAGAGTGGGAATAGAAAGAGCTCAGAATTTAGAGTGAAAAAACCTGCTTTATGGTCTCCCATTCACTGGCTGTGTGACCCTGGAAAATCCCCTGTACTGACTCCTCTAAACCTCCTTCCCTTATTTATAAACTGGAAATAATAATGCCCATGAGCAGGCGACATCCTGCAGGCATCTGAAAGGCTGGGCTAAATTACAAAACCAATAAATAATGTATGAGGTCAGTTGTGCAAATGGCACCTCAGAGGCAAAATGTTTCCTGTGCCAGCTGCAAAGAGAGAAACAAATTAGCTTCATTTGTATCCATGGTATTAATTCAGAACACAAACAGTAGGGTCAACAAAAGAAGTGTCAGGAAGAAAGGGAGGGAAATCCACTGGAACCCCGGAAAGTGAGATACAAAGACACAACAGTAGACAGCCCACATTCCAAGAAGGTGAGATCTACCCTTGGGAATCTACCAGCCCAGTGGCTACCCAACTATTAGCCTGATGCCATTAAACACTAGAATTGTGCTCCATACTCTCCCAGAAAACTTATGGTAAATTGACCACCACATGGTTGCTCCACAGGAAGAGGAGGGGCTAGCCAGGGGATAGGTCTATCTAGTCTTCTTCATAATTTCACTTCACAGGTTCATTATAAGGCACAAAGAAGACCCCATAAGAAAATACTTTAGGGCGCCTGGGTGGCTCAGTGGGTTAAAGCCTCTGCTTTTGGCTCAGGTCATGATCTCAGGGTCCTGGGATCGAGGCCCACATCAGGCTCTCTGCTCAGCAGGGAGCCTGCTTCCCCCTCTCTCTCTGCCTGCCTCTCTGCCTCCTTGTGATCTCTCTCCNAAAAAAAAAAAAAAGAAAGAAAAAAAGAAAATACTTTATAACTGCCCAGTGCTGTGTTTTGCACTAACATCCTCAAATGGTGGGTTTCACGGGGCCACTGTAAAGGGGCAGGTTCAACTCTCAGCTGTGACACCTGGGTCCAGCTGACCTGTTACTGCCAGAGCCCAAACGCCTCAGTGAATCCTTAAAGTAGAGAAATGTCAGAAGGAGTTGCTGAGTCAAGATCTGCTGGATGCAGGAAGAACCATCTCTTTGTCCCCAATCCCTGCTTGGTTAACTCCAGGTCCATTCTGCCAGAGACATACCATCAGCTTCTCTCCTGTTTTTTGTTTTTTTTTTTTTAAGATTTTATTTGTTTATTTGACACACAGAGAGAGAGAGATTACAAGTAGGCAGACAGGCAGGAAGAGAGAGAGGAGGAAGCAGGCTCCCTGCTGAGCAGGGAGCCCGATGCGGGCCTCGATCCCAGGACCCTGAGATCATGACCTGAGCCGAAGGCAGAGGCTTTAACCCACTGAGCCACCCAGGTGCCCAGCTTCTCTCCTGTTGAGTCGGTCATTTTCCTGGTAGTTTTAATTCCATTCACCACTGCCAGCAGTTAGCTATTTGTCCCACCTTCCAAATACTATTCTAATATTCCTCCTGGATTTGTGGCAGTCTGTCTAACAACTCCGCAATCTCTCTTCATGGCTTCTGACACTCCAGTTTCCTGGATATTCTTTTGAAGTTCTCAGTAGTAATAAAGTCTGTTTTGTAGCACCTAAGAACTGTTTCCAATACTCTGGTTCCCCTAGGATCCTGTACCAGAAATTCAGATCTTTCTCCAATGATTAAATATAATTTAGTTTTATTTAAATTTTATTTAACCACATGATAATTTATCATTTAGATTGAATAAATCAGGGCCTAAAAACAGAGTTTTGACAAAAGCAGCTATAGGATGACCCAAGTCTGAATTTATTCATTCATTCATTTAGCAGTTACTCAATACCCACAAGGTTCCTATGTCATAGAGCCTGTGCTGAGCTCCAAGAATGCAGAGATGAAGAAGTTGGCTCCTGTCCTGAGACTGGAGCCCGACAACCAGGGCTCGGATCCTGCCACTGCACTTGCTTGTTTACTTAACTTTTCTGAGCCCTACTCAAAATTCTATTCAAAATAACGTCTGTGTGGATTGTATGGGAAATGTCTTAACAGAATGCCCGCTATATAGTACATCCTCAGGAATTGTTAACCAAATATAGTATTTGTGGTCAGCACCTTCTGACATGACTCCCAGAGAGCCCCACCTCCTAGTGTTCATGTCCCTGCATAACCTCTTCCCTTTTGGGTTGTGCTGGTCCTAGTGACTTGCTTCTAACAAATAGAAACAGAAAAGAGTAATGGGATGTTACTTCTGTGATTAGGTTGCAAAACACCTTGACTTCCATCTTGTTGGCATCCTCTCTCTTTCTCTCTCTCTCTCACTGCATGCTGTCTTTAATGAGAGGACCCCTTGTAAAGGAACTGAAAGTGATCTCAAGCCAAAAGCCAACAAAGAGCTAGGCCAAGAAGAAGTATATGCCAACAACCACATGAGTGAGCTTGGATGTAGATCTTGGTCCAATTGAAATTTGACATGATTGCAGCCCTAGCCAACACCTTGATTGCAACCTTTAGGAGGAGAGACCCTGAAGCATAAAACCTGCTAAGCTATGCCCAGATTCCTGACCCACAGAAACCATGAAATAATACCTAAAGCTTGAGGTAGCTTGTTATGCAACAATAGATCACTAATACACTGTTATTAGTAAAGTTTGTGGTATACTTGAGGGTCAAGGAACAGAGAGAATGTGGCAGGACACTAAGAGGGGGTATGGAAAAGAGGTATGTTGGCAGTCAAATAATCAAGAGCCAAGCAGCCCATGCTAAACGTTTGGGGTTTCTTTTGGGGCCAATGAGAAGAAATCAAATGTTCTTTAAGCAAAGTAAAAACTCAATTTCTTCTTAAATAATAAGGAAAATATGGGGTCATAAAGAAAATATCATTCAAGAGAAGGAGCCAGAATGACTTCTTAAACTGGCATGTTTTCCAGGACATAAAGTTGGAAAACTTCCAGAGAACTGGGATCTCTTATATTTTGTCCCTTCGGCTATTAGGGGATTTATGGCACCAAGTTTAATGGTGAAGAAAAGAAACGGAAGTGAAGTTACTGAAATAAACAATTTCATTAACTTCAAAATCAGTGAGTTCAAAAATCAATTAAATTTGTAATACCCTTATTGAGGACAGAAGTAGTGAATTAATAACAGTGAAAATGAGTTGTTAGGAATACAAAAGGAGTGAGAATTTTGTAAATAACTTTTGGCATTACGGTTTTCTAAATCAATAAAGATATATCATTTTTTTATTTGCACACCTCTTTTTAAATCCCAAATCAAGATTTTACATATACCTGCTCTTGGACTAGTCCCATAAATCAGTTTGAAAGTGACCCAGTTTTTGCACATGAGCCATAATATCCATGTAACTAGGTCTTGTCGTTGTATGACAAAGAGACTGAGATAAGAATACAATCTATAAAATAAATAAGCGGAAAATATCTCTGAAATATTTGCCAAAAGACTCAGGTTCCAAAGAAAGGAAGAATGATTGCTAGTTTGAAATCCACAAGACACACCCTAGGTCTTACTGTTGGAAGAGCCTGCAACAATTATAGCCCATGGAACTTCACACATTCGTTTCTCTGATCCGCTCTTTTTGAGCACCTACTATGTGCTGGGCTCCAGACCTCCCCCTACTTAATATTGGCATTGGAACTCTAGAACTTTTTTTTTAATTCCAGTATAATTAACATACAGTGTTATATTAGTTTCAAGTGTATAATATAATGATTCAATAATTCTGTACATTACTCAGTGTACTCATACGTGTATTCAACAGAGTAATACTCAACCATAAAAAAAAAAGAAATCTTACCATTTACAACAACATGGATGGATCTAGAAAGTATGATACTAAGTGAAATAAGTCAGTCAGAGAAAGGGATATCTGTAGAGCTCTGATTTGCTTTATCTCCCCCTTGAAGGCATCAATAGGCCTAGAATAGGAGAAAATTCTCAGGTAAGTGAACAGGGTCTGAGCTTAACTATGAATTGTTTAAGTTGTTCCCTTTATCTCTTAGGGCTCATGAGAAGAATGAAAGGGTTATACTCAATTATCTATAAAATTGCCTCCAATTCTAAAAGACTCAGAATCAATATTCTGAGGACTTGAATGCCCAAATTCAGCTCATTCTCAAACTGTAGGAGGGTCCCACAGAACTCATAACTAAAAAGTGGAGGCTCTACCTCCCCATCTAGACAGCTCACTTCAGAAAACAAGCAACCCCAGCATCCCCAGGACTGTGCTGAGAATGTTCTATCACCCATCTTTGCCAAGTAATCATAAAGGATCCTTGCTCAGTATAGTTGCTGATGGAGGATACACTCGGAAGCAGAGGAACTAGAGCCAGAAGAGCACCTACCACCTCTTTATTATAGATATGGGCTAAGTGTGGTCCAGAGAGGGTCACTGATCTGCATAAGACACAGGGCACCCATCTTACTCTGCCTTCACACCAGCATAGTGCTGGTCTTGAGCTAACACATCCCTCTAGATATCACCACATCTGGGGACTAGAGTTCTTATTCCTCCAAACACAGCAATATCCCGGAACTCTGGAAGCCCAAGGTCCCCAACTACCTCTGCACCTCCCATTTCACAGAAAAGAAAATCAAAACCATGGGGAAAAGTGCTGGGATGCTTAGCAATAAGTTAAGAGCCAGAACACAGCATTCAGCCCAGTCTCATTCTGCTTCCCAAATCCTCCCCACCTGCTTGTTCCATAGTCGTCTACTGAGTGTCCCCTGTATGCCCAGAGTTGTGCCTGGTACTGTAAACTGACTCAAACCAAGACACTGGGCTGAGGCTTCCCATTCCACACAACTGAAATGGCCAGGAGGATCCAGCCTGAGCAAGGCCACCTCTAACAGAGGTCCCAGTGGAAAATCTGAGCAGAAAATGTGTTGATGACAACAAAAGAAGTAAAGTCTGTTCCTTTTATACCCCAGATAATTCCTTCCAAGGGCTGAGGACCCTGTACTCTGGTTTTCACCTTTTTCCTTTTTGAGATATTGCTCACAGCAGCAAGTCCAATCTAATCTTTGCCAATTCCTCCAAGGGAAATAGTTGGAGAGGAGGGTGATATTAGCTGATGAGCTGGAATTAGTTAAACTGACTCCTCGGGTGTATAATGCACTTTACTAAATCAGAGATAATGAATTCCACAGAGAGCACATAGGGGAAGGAAAAAATAAGCACACAGTCTAAATATGCTTTATTTCAAGGGACGCAAAGGCATAGTCAGAGAAAGTTCACCTTAGAAAGGGCCTGGTCCCCTGACTGGACAAAGGGGAATATGGACCTTCATGGTCCCCCTGACTATGGTCTCTCCTGGACATCTTCTCCATTAGAAGCTTCTTTGTCCTTCCAAAAGTTTTTTGGCTTTTGAGAGACATCCTTCAGTCTTGTTAGGATCAGCATTAGCTGAAGCTCATGTGAGAAGAGAACTCCTTACGAAAGGGAACAAGGACTTGGTTACTGGGAAATCACTTGCCCACTTTATTCTCTGGGGTCATCTATTACCATGATGGGGATCATACCTGCCTCAGAAACTACTGAAAGGGGAGAAATTGTGCTGAGTGGCCTCAGGCGGAACCCTCAAAATACAGATATGGTAGCATCAAAGTGTCTGTAAATTCTATAACACTACTCCCTTGGAAAAGGTGAAGACTCATTCTCCTCCACTTGAAAGCAGACCATATTAGGGTTTCAATTCTAATGAATGTAATGGAACAGAAATAATGTTGTGTGACTTCTGAGGGTAGGTCATCCAAAGGACAGCTTCCACCTGACTCTCGCTCTCTTGGCTTGCTTTTCTGGAAGAAGCAGCCCATGCAGAGGCCTCCTGGAGAGGATGTAATCTCCCACCAACAGCCCGCACCAACTTGCCATCCATGTGAGTGACCACCTTGGAAGCAGATCTTCCAGCCCCAGCCAAACCTTCAGATGACCTCAGCTCCAGATGATCTATCTTGATGGCTACATCATAAGAGACATTGATCCAGAACTTCCCAGTTTGGCCACACCTCAATTCCTGGCCCATAGAAATCATGAAAAATAACAAATATTTATTGTTGCTTGCAGCCACAAAGTTTTAGGATAATTTGTATCACACAAATAGATAACTAATACAGTAGATGAGCCTGATTCACTCTCACCTTAGGCAGATTAAGATGAGCAGAGGATCAGAAGAGGTTGGAAATAGAATATGAGAATAGAAAAGAAGGGGGAAAGGATGGAAGGAGGATGAAGGTAAGAAAAGCAACATCTCTCCCTACTCTGACCTTCATTTGTTTCTTCCTTCTCTGAATTTTTGTCCCTCCACTAGCCAATATGTTCTTGCCTTTTTTCACATTACTAGCTTTATCTCACCATTTGGCCGGCTGATTCACTAAGATAGGAGCAGGGCTCCTATTTCTTCTGTGTTGTTCATAATGCCTGGCAATGTCCTATACTAAGTGAACCAAGACCAATGGGTAAAGCTAGCATGCCAATTATGACCCAGTATCAGAAGGAATGTTCTAACAGTTTGTCAAGGAAGTTGTGTTGGGGCATGAAGCTTCAGATGGGGGTGAGCCATGGTTCAAAGTAGGTTCTTAGAGATGGTAGTAGGTTCTTCTTTGGTTGCAAAGTAGGTTCTTAGAGATGGTAGTAGATTATTATTACTATTACTCTGGTGGCCCTAAGTAAACCACACCTCTCAGTATTTATGTCTTTGTGTAGCCCCATACTACACTGTCTCTGAACTTGGCCATTTGACTATCTTTGTCCAATGAGATGTTAGCCAGAATGATGCAAGTGGAGGCTTGATAAGTACTTGCACACTGAGGCTTGGAACACTTCGTAGAATGTAGCTACCATGCTGTGAGGAACCCCAAGCAGCCAGTGTGGAGGGGCTCACATAGAGAAGAACCAAGGCCCCCAGTCAACAACCCCAACAAACCTTCAATCAGGAAGCAGTACCAATTCTCAGGCATGTGAGTGAAGCCATTTTGGACCTACTAGTCCTCTCACATTCCAGTTGATACTACATGAAGCAAGAGAACTGCCTGGTCAGCCTGAAGATTCATAAGAAATTGTGGTTGTTCTTAGCCACTAAGTCCTGGGGTAGTGGGTTACATGGAATAAGCAAAGCAAAGGTCAGCCCCAAATCTGGGGTAGGGCCATTTTTCAAGCCATGCAACCTGCTCGGTCGTGACTCAGAAATAGTCTTCAAACCAGAATGTGTTTATTTACAAAACCTGAGTTCTTTCCACCACTGCCTCCTAAGTCATGAGAGTCAATGAATACAAAAGAACTTTGCCAACTCCAGAGTCTTCAAAGATATCTGTTGGTACAGATATCAAGTGTTGCTATTGTTTTCCTTTCATTTCTTCCTCTAATTTTTATTTTTGCCTCATGTTTCCTTCTGTTTCACCATGTTTCTTGCTAAGATCTCTTAGCAATTCCTAGCGACCTCACAGGAGGCTAACTTCTGATAGACTACATCTTCTTCCCCAGGCTTGAGTGCTGGGCTCGAGACACAATCACAGGGCCTTCAGAGTTACCCTATGAGCCTTGATTTCCCCATCTGCAGACTGGAAATCATAGCCTATATCACAGGGTTCCTGAGAAGACCCAGTGAGGAAAAAAGATAGAAAACCATGCCTATTACTGAGTAAGACTCCTGGTAAGAAAGTTTCTGCGAAGAAGGTTTCTCACCTTCTTCTTCCCCTTCCCTGCTTTTAGCTGTTTATCTGTAATGCATTTCCTTGTGCTCTGGCGCCTCTACCATGACAAGACTCAGTTCCTCACTGGAACCAGGGAACAAGGAAGTTGCAACTCTAGATTAAATGATACTTAAAGTTCTTTGGTGAATTGAGATACTATGCGCCATCCTGAACCCTCTTCCTCTTTCCAGAAAAAAAAAAAGTTGTGCCCCAGAATACAAATAAAAAGAACCCTCCTTTCAGTCAGAAAATAAAACACATTTTGTGACAGAACAATAATGGGAAAGGAAGAGAGAGAGAAGCAACTAATAAAAAACATATTCACAACGATCTATATTATGAATATATATGTATATTTATACCTCGGCAGGCCCTGTGGAGTTACAGATGAGCTAATTAAAATGCTTATGCTTTTAGCAATGATGTTTATTGAAATCATTTTATAACCATCCAAACTGAGGTTTGTTTTCAGCTATAATGTAATGCTACCTGGAATATTCTGACCTAAATTATTTATGTGTCTAAAAATAGATTGCTTCCCCCCACTATTGACTCTGTGGATATATATCAGGATGTAGAAATTTTTGGTGAGTTCAAGTGGCTCTTATAGGCTTTGCCTACATCTTCTGTGCCTACCGAGACAGAGAACCAGAATACTATTACAGTAGGAAGCCTGTTTCAGGCCCAAGAAGTTGAAATTACCCTCTGGGGAAAGTTGAGCCTGTTTAGAGACTCCCAGATGAAGAACTACTATCAGGAACACGACTGGGATCTAAATGGATAATCATTCTATCTAGGTTCAATTCCCCATACCACCTCCACGTTAGGCATGGAGGGAGACTGTGTGACTACAGAAGTACAGCCCAGGGAAGATTTGGGGAGTGATGGAACTGTTCTAAATCCTGATTATAATGCTAGTTACAAGAATATGTAGGCATTTAAAGTTCAAGAACTGTGCACCCCCCAAAAAGTCAATTTTATTGTATGTTAATTTAATAAATAAATAAATAAATAAATAAATAACAACACTCTGTACGTTCAGTAACTGATAATTCTACTTCCAAATTATGTCTTGAATAGGTCAGCTTCCCTCCAGCTCTGTCACAGGCAGCATCTCCCTCCCGCACTTCTGCAGTGGCCTCCTAAGTAGTGTTCCTACTTTTGTGTCTGCCCATATGATCCATTCTCTATGCTGCTGCTGAACAGGTCCTATCACTTCCAGGCATATGACCTTCAAAGACATCCCAGCATGCTTCGGTTTAAACCCACTGCCCTTTCTTCACCTGCCTGCTGGGATGGGCACGATCTGGCCTCTGCCTCCTGCTCAGATCTCATGTACCCACAAGCCCACTGACTCACCATGTTCTTTTAAATAGCCACACTCATTCTGGGCACAAAGCCTTCAGCATGTGCTGTTTCCTGCTCCTGGGATGTTCTTTGTGCCTCTGGTTCCTCCTTTTCATTCCCTGAGTAACTCCCTTTTATCCTTTGGGTCTCAGCTTAAATGTCACATCTTCCTTGACAAGTCACCTAAATTAACTCCACCAATATCACTTTCTCATGATGTTCAGTTCTCTACCTATACAGTACTTACCCCCGCCTGTAGCCAGGTGACTTCATGTGTGATAGTTGACTCTGTCCCTATGGGCTGTAATCTTCAAACAAGGCAAGGCTGCATATCAATGGTATGCTGGAGCTAGCTCACAAGAGCTCTTTGTACAGCACTCAATGAGGTCAATAGCTTGAAGTCCACTATGGTGGGTGTATTTGCACCACAAAAATCGGCAAATGTTCCAAATCAGGGCTTTTCTTTTTATAAATCTGGCTTACCAGCACACCGCTGTTCATCCTCCACTGTGTTCCTATTGCTTGACATGGAGCTGGGAACATAGACAATTCTCAGTATTTGTTAAATAAATGATAGTGATTGTTATTGATGCTGGTGTCTTATAGCAACCCTGTGATGCATCAAGCAGGGAAGTTTCCAACTCTCATTTTACAGATGATGAATTTGAAGCTCAAGAAAGTTGTCCAATTTGCCCAAGGCCACACAACTAGTTAGAGATATATTGCACCTTACCAAAACAAATGCATGCTTATATTGGGAATATGTAAAGTAAGGAGCCCTGGGAATTGCTGAAGTGAATTTTGAGAAGAAAGCAGAATCCTTGAACCTAATTCACAAAGGTGGAGATTATTAATTATCCTGAGTCTCTATTCCTCCATAGAAAAGACTGTCGAAGCTATGCCTAAAAGCCAGAATACAATATAAGAAATGGAAATCACTCTAGGTATTTAATACATTAAGGTATTTAACTAAATAGGTATTTACTATATTAAGCTGCTTACTGAATATTGGAAAGGCTGGAGAAACAGAAGATACAAGCATACCACAAGACTCCCAAGTTCAGTGATATCCACTGAAGCTGTGACGCAGAGGTCAGGAAGCTGCAGCTACCCCCACAACTCCTGCCATAATTACCATAAGGAATCCATGAAGTTGATGGCTAGATAGCGCACTGGTGGGTCCAGCTGCCAAAGATGCCTCTAAGCATTCACATTTTTTTACCTTGCTTGCCAAGAGTGGTAGGAAAATGGACTCTGAATCACTTCCACCCTCCAGTTTTGCACGAGTGCATTTAATTGGCAGAACCTAATTTATTCACAGAACACTGGCTGCAAAGGAGTCTTGGGAATATAGTGTATTAGCTTTCTAACCTCTACATCTGGAAAGAAAATAACATGGCAGTTGAGAGAACCAATTCACTGTATCTACCACAGTCCACCCCTTCAGCCCTCCCCACACAAATACACGATTCAGCTGTGCAGAAGGGCTGTGGAGCAACAATGGTGAACATAAGCAACCATCTCTCATACAAACAACAGAAGCATTTCCCCTCTCCCTGAGAGAAGATCCAAAGTCTTGTCAGTCACTAAGTGGTTTTCATTTATTCTTCTAGTTTCATCATTCCCACCTTGGTATCCCGTAATTTGAGGATTAAATTGTGCAGTTAGCCACCAAAAAGACATCTTAAAGTAGTAAAAAAAAAAAAAAGGTCAAAAAGTAAATTAGGTGATACATAAAAATAAATGCATAACAGAGTAAGAAAGAAAATATGAAAAGCTACTATAATCCTTATTTCTGCAACTGGTCATGAGGCCAGAAATGGACTTCTAAGTTCTTTCCTAGATTACATATTCCATGTTCCTTTAACAGTCAACCAGTACCAGTTGCTTTATCTGGTCCGATTGCTCTACTGACTATACATATATATATGAAATATGTATATAAACATACATACACATATATACAAGAAATATCTATGTATAGGTATGGATATATAATACACATGCATACATATACATTTACTAGTATACATTTGCTTCCCTTTCTTTATTATGTATACATTTTCTTGTATTGATTACTCTCTAGGCCAAAGTACTACAAGGGCCCAAAGGATGCCCTAGTTTATGGACCCGCTCTGCCCTGCCCCTATTATGTAACAGCAATGCTATTTCAGCTGGATAAACTAGATCAATCACCCAGCCAACCTATCTGCCCAATCATCGAAAGGTTAAGGAAAGGAAAAAGCAAACTCAGGCTAGAGGTTGAGGGCACTTTGGAAATAGGCCCTCTGTCTCAAAATACTTCTTGTACAGCCCTCATGATACCTGAAATTCATCCATTAGGAAACAGCTTCTCTTTCAAAGACTCTTTGTTCATAAGCTTTCCAACAGAAACAGCTTCTAAAAAGGAACTGTTTTGTTGCACAGGGATCCTTTGCCCAAAAAATTAAAATAGCCAAATGGGCAGGTCAAAAACTCAGGAATGGCTTTACACTGATAAACAGAAGAGTAGAGAATACAGCTGTGTGCCACTTGGGGCAGAAGTCTATGGGTGGAATAATAGATGTCAAGAGTATGTGAGGACAGAAGAGAAATCCTCCCTTTATTTCCCTGGAGACAGCAGCTCAGAAGCCTGGAATTAAAGGTGATAAGCCCAGGTGTCAGATGGCAGATTAGCTTTGTTTGAGGGATCCAGCAGGACTAAAGGATTTATACAGAGTGACAGTCTGTGGGCAGTGGCTGGGACAAAATGCCATCCAGAGCTCTAGCTATCTTAAAAGCAGACTCCAGAGAGAAACCTGCAGTGGGAACCCTGAACATCAGTAATGACCACAATCGTGGATTACAGAAGGCTGGGTGTTCACTGGGCCCCTTATGTTTGGAAAGCTTAGCATCCATCCAGAATTTGATCAGAAACTCCAAATTCCACTGGCCTAAGACACTTCTCAAACTAGTAATATTAACCTGGGAAGTTTGTTTCCTAATTAAGATTTTCTTTGGCAGATGCAATTATCTCTTAGTGTGGGAAAGGGGACAGTCCTGTCCAAGTGACCCATAATTATGAATAGGGAACTGGCATCAACAGCTTAACTTTATCCCTTGGTCCCTTGCCCAGAGTTCTACTGACAAGGGAAACAGAGACTGTTCTGTTGGTGGTGATAAAGAGGATCTCACAACTCCTGCGACACTTCCCTAGTTGGTAACCTGGATGGCCCAGGTTCTACTCAACTCTGCCTGACGTCAGCTCTGTGACTATAGATGAGCACCCTACTTCCTTGCATTATCACATATAAATCACAGAGCAGGGGATACTTGATTCCAGACAAGGGCCCAGCGACCTCCATATTTCCATAATTCTGTTTTACTGAAGTGTCTGCACCCCCACTCCCTATGTTCCTCCTCCTCAAAGTATATTCAACTATTTTCTCTTCTGTTCCAGAAATGCAAATCTGACCCTTTAAGAAATATAACATAGGAGAAGACCCATACCCAATCTGCTTTTCTTCTTACCTTTGGCAAAGTTAATATAAGAAACAGTCCATGGCAGCAAATTAGGCCATTACTTAATGGCCTGGAATTCCAATTAAGGGAAGGATCTTTATGAGGCTGCCTGACAGTGGGAAGGAGTGTCTGACCTAATCTTGAATCCCAGAAAGGCCACCTTCAAAGGGAAAGCAATTGCCCATCAGATTTGCCGTGGGTGAAAGGAAGCTATAAACAACAGGGAGACTGGGCTCGTTAAAATGGTAATGCTCCTGTCTCCACCATGAAAGCACTCCCTGGACACCTCCAAAAATGAAATTTGGAACAATCAGAGAACCAAGCTTTTCCTCCCCTCATCCAATTTAATTATTGCTACTTTATGTATTGATGCTCAAAGAGGCCCATTAAACGTGGACTCATCACTCCTGAGTGTGTGCCATACTTGCCAGATGCCTGCAGGAAAACAAAAGACCTACAATCTCAACTATAGGTTATCAGATAGAGATGTCAGGGAATAACCAACAGATCTCATTCCCACTGACACCATCTTATAATTCATCTGAAGTTCCCTGAAGCATTAACCACCTCAAAAAAACCATACAATGTATACCTGGGGGATGGAGGGAATACAACGCGTAATAAAGGGTGGTATATAGGACATGGAGTCAGGACTAAAAACAGAGCATAGAGTCAGGCAATAAACCTAAAACAAAGAACTTGTAACATCTAAATTCATCATATTCCCACACACATGCAAAATTTCCCATCATCTAATCAATATCCAAAGCAAGAATTGTGGTAGTTATCCCTGACTTCTTCAAACCTGTCACTCATTCATTCACTCAACAAGTATTTACTGATTCTGTGTGATGTGCCAGGCACTGTGCTAAGCACTAAGGGTACAGCATCAAACACTCTCTCGTCTATTCTGTGCACAGATCTCATTGATATCTGTCTCAGACTGGGTTCTCTAGACTCAGATTCTTAGGTAAGGAATTGCAAGCAGAAATTATATCAGCGAGAACTTTCAGGAGATACACCTGCAAGAAGGAAGCATGACAGGCCCGGGAAAGAGAGAAATGTTGCAACTGAGGCCTCAGCTGGTCCTACACAGGGCTCTAGAGCTCAGATAGCCCTTCAGTGTTGTCCCAAATTGAGATTTTTGTATTCCCAAATCAGTCAATCACTGACCATAAGTGGATCCTTAGAAAGGGATTTAACCTTGGGCAAGGCAGTTCCCTGTCACTGGGGGTAATTCCCAGAAGACGCAGCTGGGAGCCATGCACACTAGACATTTCCAGCAGCTGCACTGGCCTACAAAGGAGATCTGCTGGAGCACCACAGTACCCCATGCCATGCCCCCCACCACTCTCCCAACCAACCTGAGCATGGTCACTGTTGGTCTTTAGAATGTCTTGTCTCAAATCTTCTCACTCTTCTCTGCCTTTATATTGGTCCCCTCCTCCAGTGACCTTCTAGTTTGCCACTTGAAGTATCCTAAATACCTAAATCATCTTTGGGATAACAGATGAGCCCCCAGTTGGAGACTCCAGATGTCTTCAGACACATTAAGGTAAGATTTAAAAATCTCAACAAGATGACTTTTCCCATTCTCATTTCAATGATATTTACACTTTTTCACATAATTATATTCTGGATCATCTGGATTTCCATTTTAAAACCAAGTACTATCCTGAAATTTTAGTGCTCTCATTTGCATTTGCTAACAATTACATGGGATCCAGCTAATTTCCCCAGACTAATGAGGGAAAGTCCAGAGACAAACCCTGGATAAATGATGCCTTGGGCCAAATGCAGGTTGAAGTACTTCACATCGCTGCCCAAATTAAGGTTTCATCATGTTTAAATAGAGAAAAATGGTCACTGAGTCGTTTCTGACACACAATACAAGTAGGTCAAACTCAAAACACTCTACCTAATAGCAGTACCATTGTCACATTGAGAGCAGCAATTTTGTTTCCCCAAAACAACTTGATCTGACACACTGAATTAATTTTTTATTTGATCTGTCTAGTTTGCAGTTTTATTTGAATACAATTTATAAATTTGCTTTGGTTTCATAGTTACATAAGAGCTATAAATATAATGAGCCTAAACCTGGTTTTATAGCTGTATATATTTAGGTAAAATTACAATGAAATCATTTAAGTCAACACTGGGAGATTCTGAGCATTTTTTACCAAAAGATAAAGTTGGACCGTGTCATAAATTACTCAAGTAGAAAACATGGATCTAAACTCCTTCACTTGGCTTTGTCGGTCCTCATGGTCAGGTCTCAGCTTCTCTGTTCAATCTCCCCTTCCTCACACTGCTTCCAGCTGACAGGAGGGTAAGAACATTGCTCTGTAATATCTGAACTGACTTTTGCCACTTCTGTCTTCCAGGGGGAAAAGGATCTGCATTATCTGTGAAAGAAGGAACTAGACCTTTGCTCTATACCATCTCATTTAACAAAAGCTAAGACTGGAAAGACAATGGAGAGATCAAAAATTCAAAACCCCCCTATGTTTTTCTGAGTTTCTACAGGGTGAAGCCCAGAGACCATTTGGTTGAGCTCAGTTAAGCTGTGTTTCTATAACGGGTCTCTTCCCCAAGGGGAGGGTTGATACTACAGTAACTCTAGAATAGGCAGAATTAGACCCAGTAATAATCTGGAGGTTGAGATTTTGAAATGTCCAACGAGGGTGGCCGACAAGGCCAATGCTAAGTGTGTAGATGGAACAGACACCCTTAATACCCAAGGTCCTCTCAATGTTGCAGGCACAGTGGGAAGAAAGAAAATTAACTAGTACATAGGACAACAAGGAAGCTTGTTTCTGCTCAGACTCAGGGTGGAAAAGTCTCCTGTTAGGTATCAGAACTGCAGAACTTGTGTTTTGCACAATCTGAGGAGCCCCATTTTTCACTACCTTCCTTGGCTATTTTAACTTCCACATATAAGTGATATCATAGGTGTTTGTCTTTCTGTCTCACTTATCTCACAATGTCCTCAAGTTCATCCATGTTGCAAATGGCAGAATTTCCATCTTTCTCACGGCTAAATAGTATTCCATGGTATTCCATGGAAGTATTCCATATAGACCACATCTTCTTTATCTATTCTTCTGTTGAACACTTATGTGTTTCCATATCTTGGCTATGGTGATAATGCTGTAATGAAATTGAAACCACAGGTATCTCTTCAAGTCCTGTTTTCATTTTCCTTTGTATATATATCCAGAAGTGGGATTTCTAGATCACATGGTAATTCTACCTTTACTTTTTTGAGGAAGCTCCATATTGTTTTCCATAGTGACTACAAGGGTTCCTTTTTCTCCATATCCATGTCACCATTTGTTACCTCTTATCTTTTTGGCAATAGCCTCATAACAGGCTATTTCACTGTGGCTTAAATTTGTTTTTCCCTGGAGTGCCTGGGTGGCTCAGTCATTAAGCATCTGCCTTCAGCTCAGGTCATGATCCTAGGGTCATGGGATCAAGCCCCACATTGGGCTCCCTGCTCGGTGGGGAGCCTGCTTCTCCCTCTCCCACTCTCCCTGCTTGTAGTCCCTCTCTCACTGTCTCTCTCTCTCTCTCTTTCTCTGTGTCAAATAAACAAAATCTTTTATAAATAAATAAATTTGTATTTCCCTGATGATTGGTGATGTTGAGCATCTTCTCATGTACCTTTTTTTGGGAAAATGTCTTTTTTTTGGAAAAATGTCTATTCAGTTCCTCTGCCCATTTTATAATTGTGCTTCTTCTCTCTGTTTTCCTATTGAACTGTATGGGTTTCTTATATACTTTGGATATTAACTCCTCATCAGAAGATACATGATTTACAAATATTTTCTCCCATTCTGAAGGTTGTCTTTTCATTTTGTTGATTGGGGTTTTTTTTATTGTGCAGTGGGGAGAGTTGTTTCATTTTGTTTTGTTTTTTAGTTTGATGCAGCCCACTTATTTTTTTTTAAGGATTTTATCCATTTATTCCAGAAAGAGAGAGAGTGGGGGGAGGAGGGTGATTGGCCAGAGGGAGGGAGAATCCCAAGCAGAGTCTGTGCTTAGTACAGAGCTCAATCTCACGACCCCAAGACCACAACCTGAGCCAAAGCCAAGAGTCAAACACTCAACAAACTGTGTCATCCAGGCACCCCTGATTCAGTCCCACTTATTTATTTTTGCTTTTGTTGCTTGTGCATTTGGTGTCACAGCCAAACAATCATTGACAAGGCCAGTATCAAGGACTTTTTTCCCCTGTTTTCTTCTAGGAATTTCATGGTTTCAGGTCTTATGTTCAAGCCTTTAATCCATTTCAAGTTAATTTTTGTGAGAGTAGTTAAAGAGGGTCCAATTTCATTCTTTGGCATGTGATTATCCAATTTTCTCAACACCATTTATTGAGGAAACTCCTTCCTCCACTATGTCTTCTTGGTTCCCTTGTTAAATAATTGACCATGAATGCATGGATTTATTTCTAGTCTTTCAATTCTGTTCCATTGGCCTGTTTCTATTTTTATGCCAGTACTATACTGTTTAGGTTACTATAGCTTCATGGTATAGTTTGAAATCAGGAACAGAAATCCTCCAGCTTTGTTCTTTCTCAGGATTGCTTTGGCTATTTTTGGGGTCTTTTGACTTTCCATAGAAATTCTAGGATTTTTTT
This sequence comes from Ailurus styani, assembly GCA_002007465.1. Taxonomy (NCBI): domain Eukaryota; kingdom Metazoa; phylum Chordata; class Mammalia; order Carnivora; family Ailuridae; genus Ailurus; species Ailurus styani. The sequence goes on along the minus strand of LNAC01000497.1, from coordinate 1,099,128 downwards.
TCTATTTTTGTGAAAAACACCATTGGAATTTTGATAGTTATTGGTTACATTGACTCTGTAGATGACTTAGGGTAGTGTAGACATTCAGCAATATTAATTCTGCCAATACATGAACACAGGATATATTTCCACTTATTTGTGTCTTGTTCAATTTCTTTCATCAGTGTCGTACAGTTCTCTGTGTACAGGTCTTTTACTTCTTTGCTTAAATTTATTCCTAGGCATTTGTTTTTTGATGTTTAATGTGAGTGTGAATGGGATTTTTTTCATTATTTCTTTTTTGGCTGTTTCATTTTTAGTGTATAGAAATGCAACTGAATTCTGCATGTTGATTTTATATCTTTCAACTTTACTAAATTTATTGACTAGTCTTAACAGTTTTTTGGTGAAGTCTTTAGGATATTTCGTATATAAAGTCATGTCAACTGCATAGAAAGACAATTTTACTTCTTCCTTTCTAATATAGATGCCTTTTTTCTTTTCCTTGCCTGATTACTCTGGCTAGAACTTCCAGTGTATGTTGAATAAGAGTAGTGAGAGTGGGCACCTTTGTCTGATCTTAGAGAAAAAATTTCAAGTTTTCACCATCGAAAATGATGTTAGCTGTGGGCTTATCATATCTGGCCTTTATTATGTTGATGTGTGTTCCTTCTATACTAAATTTGGTGATTGTTTTTATCATGAAAGTATGTTGTATTTTGCCACTGCATTTATTGAGATGATCATGTGATTTTTATCTTTCATCCTATTAATGTGGCATAGCACGTTTATTGATTTGTTATGGAAACACCCTTGCATCCTAGGGATGAATCCCACTTGATCATGATGCATTACCCTTTAATGTTCTGTTGACTTTGATTTGCTAATTTTTCTTGAAAATTCTTACAACTATATTCATTGGGAATTTGCTGTAATTTTCTTCTCTTCTTCTATCTTTGGTTGGGTATCAGAATTATGCTGGCCTTATAAAATGAGTTTGGGAATGATCTCCCCTCTTCAATTTTTTGGAAGAGTTTGGGAAGAATTGGCATTAATTCTTTAAATGTTTTGTAGAATTCACTAGTGAAACTATCTCCTTGGGAGGTTTTATATTAAAAATTCAATCTCTGGAGCATCAGGGTGGCTCAGTCATTTAAGTGGCTGCCTTTGGCTCAGGTCATGATCCCAGGGCCCTGGGATCAAGCTCCACCTCAGGCTCCCTGCTCAGTGGGGAGCCTTCTTCTCCCTCTCCCTCTGCCCACCACTCTGCCTACTGGTGCTCTTTCTCTGTGTCAAACAAATAAATAAAAAGAGACTCTTAATCTCAGGAAACAAACTGAGGGTTACTGGGGGGTGGGAGGGTAGGGATAGGGTGGATGGGTTATGGACATTGGGGAGGGTTTGTACTATGGTGAATGCTGTGAAAGGTGTAAGCCTGATGATTCACAGACCTGTACCCCTGGGGCAAATAATTAAAAAAAGAAAGAAAGAAAGAAAGAATACAAGGTCCAAGCACCAAAGGACAATAAATAAATAAATAATAAAAATTCAATCTCCTTACCCATTATTGGTATGTTTAAATATTCTATTTCTTCATGACTCAGTCAGATTACAAATGGTTTTTAAAAACAACACGGTAGGTTGTATGTTTCTAGAAACATATCCATTTTTTCTAAGTTGTCCAATTTTGTGATATATAATTATTCATACTCACCTCTTATGATCTTCTGTATTTCTGTGATATCAGTTGTAATGGCTACTTTTTCATTTACAATTTTATTTAATTTATTTGGGTCCTCTTTCCTTTTTTCTTGGTTAGTCTATTTGTCAATTATGTTTATCTTTTAAAAGAACTATTAGTTTCATTGTTCTTTTCTTTTTTTTTTTTTTATTCTCTATTTCAACAATGAATCTTGGATCACTGAAAAAATAAATAAAATTTAAAAATAAAAATAAAAATAAAAATAAAAATATTCAAAGGAAAAACAGATACTCAAAGACAACAAACTCTCGATCCCAGGACGCTGAGATCATGACCTGAGCCGAAAGCAGAGGCTTTAACCCACTGAGCCACCCAGGCGCCCTCATTGTTCTTTTCTATTGTTTTCTTATTCTCTATTTCAACAATGAATCTTGGATCACTGAAAAAATAAATAAAATTTAAAAATAAAAATAAAAATAAAAATAAAAATATTCAAAGGAAAAACAGATACTCAAAGACAACAAACTCTAGCAAATAGTTTATGGTAATAAGTGTATTATCAATATGAAGGAAATCCTCAATAGAAACAATACCATTGTTATGGACATTGGGGAGGGTTTGTGCTTTGGTGAATGCTGTGAAAGATGTAAACCTGATGATTCACAGACCTGTACCCCTGGGGCAAAGAATAAAAAAAAATAATAAAATAAAATAAAATAAAAATAAAAAAAGAAACAATACCATTCCATTAATCTAACCAGACCCAATGTACAACCAGAAGGCAACTTTCTTCTTTCCCCCATTCTTCCTTTAAAGTCACTTAATGCTGATTTGTTCTTTTACAGTGAGGTGGAAAGGATGCCATGTGGCTGACTGATGTTCAAAAACAACTCTTTTTCACTTAGAGTCTTGGGGTTCTTTTATGGGTTTCAAGGCGATTTCCCCCATGTGGACACTTGATTGTTCCTCCCTTAGGCAATGGCCCTTCTGCTCCCAGTTGCTTGCAACTCCTTCCTCCTCCCCTGGATACCACACAGTCTGCCCACACCTTACCAATGGTTCCATAAGCCATCCACCCTCTTGAGTGAATCACAAAATTTCATCCCAGGTCAAGGCATCTTTGATTACCATTAACATTGGTGGAAAGATCACTCATTCCCAATACCACCATCTTTCTTCACTCCATTGTCAGGTAGTCTGGTCCACTGACCTCTCTTCTGGAAGAGACACTCTTCCTCTTTGAGGAATGAGTCAGCCATGAGTCTACTAGGGACCCTAAACTCCAGAGAACACATTTCAAAGCTCCAAGGGGTTTCCTTAGATAATGTCACTAGACATAACCAACCTTTCCCTTTCCCCCATGGGTATGTAATGAGAAAATACCAGAGCATACCATGGTCTTTCTTCAAAGATATTCTCTCATTCATCAATCATGTTTTATTCTTAAACTGAGGGCTGATTAAGAGGAACAACGCTGGTTTCTAATTACCTCTTCGCAACCCTGCATAGGTGGTCTAGCACCTCATTTTAGAAAGTAGGTGTAACACGTATTACTTGTGATTAGATTTTTGCAGGCCCTACTGAAACCAAGATAAAAAGAGTCCTGTTTTAACACCCTGTTAACAGAAGTGTAAGTTCTACAAAACCTGTGTATAAATTGAGTAACAGAAGGCTGTCCTCTATAATTAAATAGCAGATGATTTCAGAAGGCTTAAGATTCCTTTCTCTAACTCAAGATGAGAATTCTGTTTCTATGAGGACATGAGACCCTGCCATAAACAGTCAACATAAGGACTTCATCAGATCATCTGGAAAGAAAAAGTTATACTAAAATGATGGTGGTGTGATAGAAGGAGAGGGAATCATTTGAGCAGAAGGTAATTTCCTGCTGGGCTGAGAAAGAGGCGACAAGTGTGGCATATAAGCAACAAGAGTTCAACATACAAATGGCACTTCTACACACAAAGTGCCTTCTAATGATGCACAAAACAGAATAGAAGGGGATTATGGCTGAATATGGGATGACAGAAAGCAAAATAGTCTTGGAGAAGTATGTGCACAACAGCCCTAATGAAATGAGTCTGAACAACAGATGTTCCCCTACACAATAAATAAAATAAAGAAATTGAACTTTATGTGATCTCTAACACACAACTACACCCATTGGGATAAACAAGACCCTTGACTTCCTTGGAATATTCATCTGAGTTGCAAACATGCTATAATGTAAACTTTTCACAGTTCCTAGGGAGCATTCAAGTTTGGGATTTTAGGGGAAGATAAATTTCTATGTGGTCAGGGCTGAAATTTCAGAGCTTTGCAACAGGATCAAAGGACATTTAACTTTATTTGTCCTATTTATAATTGCTGTTTTGGTCTGTTATCGTTATAAGGAGCAATTCACTTTTAGTGGAAGATACTGTTGTGCCCCCATTTCTTCGTGTTTCTAAGAAGATTTAAGAGTCTAACTAAATTTGAATGTGAGTCCTTTATCAAATAATCAAATAAGCTAGAAGGAAACTTAAAGTTGCAGCCTAATTCCCATCATTCTGTAATCACGCCATCATTTTATAAGTCACAGGGCAGGTGGTAGAACTTTTGCTTAACAAAGTATTTTCTGAAAAGAGGGACATGCTTCAAACAGAGATTCCATCTCCACATGAGTTTCCATGATGACAACAGCAATACAAGGGAAGATGGAGAGTCATACACTGGCTCTGAGAATGTGTGCCTGGAAGTAGCACATGTCGCCTCACTTCATTGACCAAAACAAGTCACATATCTATGCCAACCTCTGAGGGATTGGTGAAGTTCCATTTTACCATGTGCCCTTCCTTGTGGGTCCTCTACAATAAAGGGGAGGTGGAGTTTCCCTTATTATTCCCATGTGTAGTAGTAAATCCTGCTGGCAGAAGCACTCAAGTCTTTTCCAGCCTTGGTCCAACAGGGTCTCCTTATCTGAAGTTCTCCATTCAGCCTTTTAAGCCTAATTCTTGGGGACTATTCTGCCTTAAGACAAGAAAGGTTTTGTAAACTCCCTCCCACCCAACCCGTTATTACAGCTGTCCCACTGTACAGAAGAGGTGGTATAATTCCAAGACAACCCCAGGTGAAGCTCCAGTCATCCAAAAGCAATCCCATTAGCAGCAACACCCATAACAGCTGGAGATGAGCAAATTAAGCTGGCAAAATGGAACCCAGGGAGTCTGGAGAGGACACCATCATTGTTTGTTGTGTCTTAAAAATAAGACTACACACAGAGAGACCATAACATTATCCTTCACCTCCAGAGGTATACCTGGATGAGCAGGTGATCTAGCTGTGGCTAAGTGTGTGTGCAACGGCTTTACTCTCACATAAAGACAACCTCAATAAGTATGTTCATTATTAAGAGAGTCACTAATTTGAAATCACTGTGTCAAATTAATTCTCCTCTCTGCTCTTTTTCATGCCCAGATAACTACACCTGGATAAGGTCATTCTGACCCTGATATTCCATCCTAATTGTTAAGATGACAGCAGAAGGCTTTAGATGGGAAATTCAGTGAAAAGTGGGATGAATTTTGCCTTTGGGCAGCCACAAAGGATTAGTTTCCATCACAGGGCTGTGCTAAGGGATGATATTTTGAGAAAATGCCTTGAATTGATACCTCAAATGGCTTCTTTCGAAGGGATGATTTATACATCACAAGACAAAGAGGATTTATATTAAAGAAAATGGATTCCTTTTCTGAACTGTTTTGAGGAAGATGGATAGCTTCCTGTAAACTGCAGTTCCGTGTCTGTAAGCTGAGGGTTTCCAGAAAATTTCTAAGGTAATGCTGCCTCTGGGACCCACTACATTGTCCTTGCTACCACCCACACTCTGTGTGTGTGCATGTGTGTAAATGAGTGTGTGTGTGTGTGTGTGTGTAAAAGAGACCATAGAAACAGTTACCTGATCAGACTGCCCTCTACTTGGCAATCCTCCAGAGAAAAATTCCTATTAACCAAACCCTATATGCATAGAAGTTGATGCAATAATAATGAAAAAAAACTAACTTATTGAATAATAGTAGTAGTTTTGTTGTTGTTGTCGTTGTTGTTGTTACATATTTGCCCACAAAATTCCTTCTGCAAGAGTACTGCTCTCACCTACTAAAAATCTCACTATAACAGTCATTCTGCATATTTTAACTAGCCCTGATGGATTCCCACATAATTTTTATACTGGCTTTCATGTACATGTAATGGAGAAGCATCCAGAAGAGTCTAAAGTTTGTCAAAATGTGAGTAAGGTAAAGGCTCATCATTGTTTATAGGCTCTCAGATCTCTGATCACTGGGGTGGCTGAAGGTATCAGAGAAAAAACAAATGAGATCATAGAATCAGTGATAAAATTTCCCTGAGAAATTAGAACAACTTCCACTGAGCAATCTAGAAAAGCATCTGAGGGGTCCTGGAAGCCATAGCACTAGCCTTCAGAAATGAAGAACTGCAACTCCCTTTCACGGTGAGGAACCAACCACTGACTCATCCATCTCATTTAAGCCTTTCAGCCACTCTCATCCAGTGTGTCCTGGTAAGCCAGGTCAGGAGAGGGAAAAAGTGCTCTGATTTATGGTGTTTGCTGACTTCTGTGATGTCAGCACTCTCACTGTGGCCAATTAGAAGCTACCAGTGGGATGTCATCAAACAGTGAGAAGTGATGCACATGATTAGCAATCGCAAACTAAGACAAGCTGTTTCAAAATGAGCACAATAAGAGGCATAAGAAGATGGAAGGTTGGACTGACAATCTTCTAGCATGTGAAAACATTTGTTTCTGCCTTTATATCTTCCACCTGCTGATATGTTATCACCAAAAAGAAACACTCTCAATCACTTGCCCTGAGCACAGAAAAATTGTATCATTATAGGTATGAGGCTTTTTAATACACTAGCCCAGCTTTGCCCCACAAAGGAAAAAGTACCTTGAGACCTGGGGTTACATGCTATTCAGTTCTGTGAAACTCAAATGCCTAGTGCCATGCTTTGCCCATGGTGGTCACTCATCAATGGTTCCTGAGGGAATGGTTTAGTGACCCTTTATTCTGAATGCCTGCCTAAAAAAGCTGGTCATCTAAATCCAAATTTCCCAGACCAGATGCTGTCTTTTCCAAAATTATATAAGAAGTCAGAGACCTTGAAATTTGGAAAGGATGATAAATCATTAAACCCTATTGAACACAGCCTTCTATCCAGGAAGTACTCTTCTATAGTCCCACTAATAAGGGGTTACTCAGGCTCTAAGGGAATATATCCAATGACAAGTACCTCACTAGCTAAAATCTTTGAAACTCACTAGTCATACCTACCCACTGTATCTCAATGCTATGGATTGCAATGTGCTAAGAGCGCAAACAATGAAGGTGCAATCACCAACAACACCTACAAGAACAAATATCTCTCAATATGCTTTTGTAGGCTCATCCTTCCATCATTCCAAACAACATCCCTGCCATTCATACTGAGAGGTGAGCATTTATGCTGATAGGGATTGATGGGAGTGGAGAATGAACTAAAAAGAAAAAAATGATGAGAGGTGCTAGGTAAAATTGTGTTCCCTGCTACATAAAAATCAATTGTGTTTCTATGTACTAACAACGAACAATCAAAGAAGAAAATTAATAAAACAATTTCATTTATAATAGTATCAAAAAGGATGGGGAATAACTTAGGAATAAATTTAATAAAGAAGCCAAAAGACTTGTACACTGGAAAACACAAAACATTGCTGAAAGAAATTAAAGAAGACATAAATAAGTGGAAAAAATCCCATGTTCATGACATAGAAGATTGAGTATCATTAAGATGTCAATACTAGCCAGAGCAATCTACAGATTCAACGCAACCCCTATCAAATCCCAATGACATCTTTTACAAAAACAGAAAACCCCTTCCAAAATCCATGTGGAATCTCAAGGGAACCTGAATAGCTAAAACAATCTTGAAAAACAAGAATATCAGGATAAATAAGCTCTAGAGATCTGCTGTATACATTTTACCTATAGTCAACAATAATATATTGGACATTTAAAAATTTGTTAAAAGGGTAGGTTTCATGTTCAATGTTCTTTCCACAATAAGGAAGGAGGAGGAGGGAGAAAACAACGAAAGAGTTGGAGGTCTCATACTTAATAATTTCAAAACTTACTACAATGCTATAGTAATTCAACAATATTATCCTGACATAAAAACAGAGACAAATGCAATAGAATAGAGAGCCCAGAAATAAACCCTTATATATATGTTCAAATGACTTTTGACCAAAGTGACAAGATCATTCAATGGAGATAGGGCAGTCTTTTCATTCAGTGGGGAACACAGGATGGCCATATGTAAAAGAATTAAATTAGGGGCACCTGGGTAGCTCAGTCGGTTAAGCACCCAACCCCTGACTTCAGTTCAGGTTATGACCTCAAGGTTCTGAGTTCCAGCCCCATGTTGGGCGCCCCACATTGGGCTCCACACTCAGCATGGAGTCTGCTTGAGATTCCCTCTCCCTCTTCCCCTGTCCCTTTCCCGCCACCACTCACACGTGCACTCCCTCTCTCTCTCTCTCTCTCTCTCCCTCTCTCAAATAAATAAATAAAATCTATTTTAAAAAATTAAGGGGTGCCTGATTGGCACAGTCAGTTAAGCACCCAACTCCTGCTTTTGGCTCAGGTCATGATCTCAGGGTCATGAGATCAAGCCCCACATGGACCTCTGTGTTTAGCATGGAATCTGCTTGAGATTCTCTCTCTCTCTCTGTCTACCCCTCCCACTCATACTCTCCCTCTCACATAAATAAACCTTTTAAAAAAATAAAAAATAAAATAAAAATAATTAAATTAAACCCTTACCTTAGTTGATGGAGGGAGGTGGGTAGCGGTGGGCTAAATAGCTGATGGGTATTAAGAAGGGCACTTCATATCATGAGCACTGGGTGTTGTATGTAAGTAATGAATCACTAAATTCTACTCCTGAAGCCAATATTACACTCTGTTAATTACCTAGATTTTTTTATGTTCATAATTAAGTTTTTTTTTTAATTTTTTCAGTGATCCAAGATTTATTGTTTATGCACCACACCCAGTGTCCCATGCAATACGTGCCCTCCTTAATACCCATCACCGGGCTAACCCATCCCCCTCCCCTCCTCCCCTCCATAACCCTCAGTTTGTTTCTCAGAGTCCACAGTCTCTCATGGTTCATCTCCCCCTCTGATTTCTGCCCCCTTCACTTTTCCTTTCCGTCTCCTGATGTACTCAATGTTATTCCTTATGTTCCACAAGTAAGTGAAGCCATATGATAATTGACTTTCTCTGCTTGACTTATTTCACTCAGCATAATCTCCTCCAGACCCTTCCATGTTGATACAAAAGTTGGGCATTCATCCTTTCTGATGGCTGAGTAATATTCCATTGTATATATGGACCACATCTTCTTTATCCACTCGTCTGTTGAAGGGCATCTCGGCTCTTTCCACAGTTTGGCGATTCTGGACATTGCTGCTATGAACATTGGAATTACCTAGATTTTAAATGAAATTTTGGGAGAAAAAATCAATTAATCGATAAACCCTTACCTTATACCATATATAAAAGTGAATTCAAAAATGGATCAAATACCCAAAAGTAAAACCTAAAACTATAAAACTTTTAGAAGAAAACATCCAGGAAAATCTTCATGGCATTGGATTTGGCAATGATTAATTGGATATGAAACCAAAAGCACAGGTATCAAAGAAAAAGTAGGTACGTTGGCCTTCATGAAAATTAGAAGTGTTTATGCATTAAAGGACACTATAATCAAAGTAAAAAGGCAACTCACAGCACGGGAGAAAATGTTTTCAAATTATACATCTAATAAGGGATTACTAGCCAGAATATATAAAAATCTCCTACAACTTGGGACGCCTGGGTGTCTTAGTTGGTTAAGCAGCTGCCTTCAGCTTAGGTCATGATCCCAGGGTCCTGGGATCAAGTCCCGCATCAGGCTCCTTGCTCGGCAGGGAGCCTGCTTCTCCCTCTGCCTCTGCCTGCCACTTTGCCTGCTTGTGCTCTCTCTCTCTCTGACAAATAAATAAATAAAATCTTTTTTTTTAATCACCTACAACTAAACAACAAAAACAAATGATTTTTTAAATAGGCAAAGGATTTGAAATAGACATTGCTCCAAAAACAATATACAAACAGTATATATAAAAAGCACAGAAAAAGATGTTCAACACAACTGATCATTAGGGAAATGTAAACCAAAACCATTATGAGATACCATATCATATCCTTTAGGATGGTTATGATAAAATAATAATAAAAAATTTAAAAAACAAAAAAATAAATGCTGGCAAGGATATAGAGAAATTGAAACATTGTGCATTGCTGGTATAGCTGCAGTGGAAAACAGCATGACAGTTTCTCCAAAAATTTAACATAGAAATACCATATGATCCAGCAATCCCACTTCTGAGTTTATAGTCCAAAAATTTGAAAGCAGACACTTGACAAATATCTGTATGCCAGTGTTCAAAGCAGCATTATTCACAATAGCCAAAAGATGGAAATAACCTAAACGTGCAACAATGAATTAATAGATAAACAAAGTGGGGCACATACATACAATGAAATAATAATTCAGCCTTAAAATGGAAGGAAATTCTGACACATGTTCCAGCATGGATGGACCTAGAGGATATCATGCTAAGTAAAATAAACCAATCACTAAAATATAGTCAAATCCATAGAGACAGAGAGTACAGTAGTAGTTGCTGGGGCTGGGAAGGAGAAGGGATGGGGAGTTAGTGTTTTTTAAAGGTTACACAGTTTCAGTCTGGGGTGATGAAAAAGATCTGGAAATGCATTCACAACAATGTGAATGTACTTAATGCCACTGAATTTTACATTTAAAATGTTCAAAATAATAAATTTCATTTTATGTATATTTCCCCACAATAAAAAATAATAATTAAAAAGTGTGTTTTTTGGAAATGGGCTTGAACTATCCCAAGGCTTCTCTCATAATAGCAAAAAGCATCATAAAGTTAATATGCTTCCCTAAGATTCTATAAGCAACAATCACACATTAAGTACTCAACAAAGATTACTCCTCTCCCCCAATATGATGCCCTCTCCCTTCTGTTTTATGATAGATAACAGACAATTGCTAACTCATTTATGTCTGTCACCCCTACTTATATCAAAATTCAGTGATATTCTACAAAAATTACTTTTGAAAACTCATCACTATTTTGTTTCAAAACTGCAATCTAAGATCTAAATATGCCATCCAAGACCTCTATGAACTTCTTTCTGTGCATTTCCTAGTAAGACTAGTAGATTCCTTGAGTGTTGCCCAAGAAAGGAAAACAAGGGATACATTATCCATACCATCAAAGGAGCAAAGTTAAAAGATAAGGGTGTCTTATGTAACAGCTTTTTAAGCAGGAAACAATCCATTTTGGGTTAAACCAAAAAAAGGGATATTTTCTTTTTAGTTTGCAATAATCCTTTTTTAAAAAAGGTTTTTTAGCTTGTTCTTTTTTAATATCGCTGTCCTTTATTATACCCAAACCATGTTGTAATAGTCACCTGCAAGCATGCTCACAGCAATTCTAGCAAAATCCAGTCTAACTAAAGTAACTTTTTAAGAGAAAAATCCAGGTTGCCTGGGTAGCTCAGTCTGTTAAGCGTCTGCCTTCAGCTCAGATCATGATCCCAGGGTTCTGGGATTGAGCCCCATGTTGGGCTCTCTGCTCAGCAGGGAGTCTGCTTCTCCCTCTCACTCTGCCTGCTCCACCTGCTTGTGCTCGCTCTCTCTCTCTCTCTCTCTCTCTCTCTCTCTCTCTGTCAAATAAATAAATAAAATCTTAAAAAAGAAGAAAAAAAGAAGAAAAATCCAATCCAACCTAGTGTCAAATACTTTGCAAAAATAGTCCATTCAATTAACTTGGCTTTTCTTTACCTCTCTCTCATGTGTTACCAAAGTTCAAATATATTAAATTTATTTTCCCTTCACCCACTAATTATGTAATTGCATCAGTGAGAGGCTATCAGGGTTTTTGGCATGATTGTTTACAGACCTGATTGTTCTTTAGTGATGATTCTATTGTCCTCCATGTGACTTACAGATTTCCTTTATCCTTGTATTTGCTCCATTATTTTCCAAGAGAATTAAAGTCTATTCCAACAGATAGTCATTGTCAGTGTTCAATATCTTCCCCATCTTTCAAAAACTGTTATTACATTCTACCAGTCTACCAAGTTGACCAGCTTCACCCAGAAAAACTGAAACTGATCAGAAATGCACTCAGTGCCCCAGTCCATACTGCCTTAACTGTATCCACAGAACTCTGGGGGCACTATCCTGTTATTTCGTTGTTGTTTTATTTCATTGTTTTTGTTTGTTGTTCTTAGGGGAAAGAGTATTCAATAAATGGTACAGACTCCCTTTTTGTCTTTCCTTGCACAGCCTAACTAAATAAAGAACAGTGCTTAGATATTAGACACTCATTTATTTCATGTCTTCCATTTTAATATATTTATCCCTTTTCTTAGTTTTCCCTCGAAGAGTGACAGGAAAAAACTAACCAGAATTTGTGGGGTTTTGTAGAGATTTTTTTTTTCAAATTTTTATTTAAATTCTAGTTAATTAACATATAGTGCAATATTGGATTCAGGAGTAGAATTCAGTGGTTCATCGCTTACGTACAATACTTTGTGTCTATCATAACAAGTGTCCTCCTTAATACCCATCAGAATTCTGGTTTTTATAAACTTTGGAATTAAACTGACCTGGGTTCAAATCTCAGCTCTACCACCTACTAGCTGAATAACCTCTGGTAGTTACCTGATATCTCAAAGCATTGATCTCGCCCATAACACAGAGATAGCACCATCCTCCCTTCAGGGTTGTTTGAGGTTAGAGGAGCTAGCCTATGTAAAAGCCCTTAGAAGATAGTAGGTACTTAACACTTACCTCTTCTTAATCCTAGTCCATCTTTCCCCTCAACTGCACATACCTCCACCTCATCACCAAATCTTCATTCCAAGGAAGCAAAGAATCCTTCTAGAAGCCTCCAGAAAACCTCTATCTAGCCACAATCTCCCCAGTCTATCTGCATCCCTAGCAACATTTCAATGGGCCCTGAAACCTGCCAAATACCAGAAATTTCTCAGTGACCCCATCCATTGCAGAACATGGCCACAAACTAGAATTGTGAGAAAAGATGCTCCAAGAATTTCCCTAACAAGATCTTTGCCCTGCCTCTCAATTCTTTAGTTCCCTAATTGGTTTGGGTCCTTGAGCCATTATTGTCAAATCACCCTACAAATGTGAATCCTATTTATTTGAGTCTTGTTTTTGTTCTGTTTTGTTTTTTCCAGAAAATTCAGAGCCTTGATTCTTTTTTTTTTTTTTGGCCCTGATTCTTTATTTAAAAATTTTTGCTTCTTGGGGTGCTTGGGTGGTTCAGTCAGTTAAGCATATGACTTGTGATTTTAGGGTGGTTTTGTGTGACTTTGTGATTTGGGCTCAGGTCATGATCTCAAGGGTCATGGAATTGAGCCCTGAGTCAGGCTCCATGCTCAGTGGGGAGTCAGCTTAGGATTCTCTCCCTCTGACCCTCCTTCTTCTTCTCTCTCTCTCTCTCTCTCAAATAAATAAATCTTTTTAAAAAAAATACTTTTGTTTCCTCCTTGATCCCACCCACCATCAAGAAAATACAAAAAAGAATCCATTTTTACCATAATGAATTCTTACATTTATGCAGTGACCATGTTTTTTTTAAACATTTCCAATGGACCCTTTCCTTTTTGCAGTAAAGTTCAGATGACTTCCCCCAGGACTGATTTTTCTCACTTCTGGAACACACACTTGCTGTCTTTATTGCTTATTATTTATAAGCCTCTTCTGCTTTCCTAGGAGATGAGCAACAGAATTACTATGCAAGGCCTTCTGGCCATGAAATGCCTCAAAATATATTCAAGGGGACCTGAGAATTATGATTTGAAGGAGAGATCATGATAGTTACAGTAAAGAACTAATTGAAGAAGGCAGTTCAGCTTGCTAAGTTAGGCAAATGTCACTGGACTAATCTCAGCTTTGGAAATAATTATACCTCCAACCCCCAATATCAAAGGAGTACTTACTATGTCTGGACATCCTACTTTGTTTGCAGTACCTCATTCTAGCCTCATAAAAACTTTATGATCAAACTATTATTGCTACATCAATTTTACAGATAAGGAAACTAAAGCTTTAAAAAGCAAAACAACTTGCCTAGTGTCACACAGCTAGTGAGTAATGGACCCAGGATTCAAATCCAGATCAGCCTGACTCCAAAACTCAAGCCCTGAAGCCCAATGCTTTTATGTATCCCCAGTTAACCCAGACCTTTTCATAATGACATTCAGGAATGTCATGGAAATCTACTTAACACTGTATATAGTAACTATAAGTCTCTCACTTATAGAGAAAAATAATAACTTCTCTTTAGTATATTAGGTGCAAGAGTCTACAAAGCAACTTCAGAGATCTAGAATGAATTACAGAGTGCCCTCGGAAGACAGTGATCAAGTTATGACATTGAATTCATTTGATGTGTTGAAAGTAATGCAAGCATCTAACAGAGGACACTTCAGCAGCAAAATACAGAAAATTCCTTTCATTACTTACTTAAATGCCCCTTCCAAAAAAAAAAAAAGTCAGTTTGTGATCCAGACCAAATGTAATGCTACATGACAAATATCATGAATTTTTCTCCAGGCAAANAGGAAGCAGGCTCCCTGCCGAGCAGAGAGCCCGATGCGGGCCTCGATCCCAGGACGCTGAGATCATGACCTGAGCCGAAAGCAGAGGCTTTAACCCACTGAGCCACCCAGGCGCCCGGAACCTAACTTTTCTGCTGAATACATGATATTTCTTGTTCATCTGAAGCAAGGCAAATGTGAGGTCAGGAGGCAATGCTAAGTCTAGCACGTGTGTCTCTTCTCCACTAGGAATTCCTGAGGATGCAAAAGAAGTTATAGATAGAGCCACAAACACCATCATGGGTCACAATTGGCCAACTGGGAAATCCTTGCATCAGGCTGTCATCAAGGACATAGAAATGCAGGAACAATATCAACTTCATACCAATCCTTTTCTGTGTCTCTCTAAACCAAGAGTTATATTGGAAAATAGTAGTAAATATAGGACACGTGTCTCATGGTCCATCTTGCAATAAAGTTTCCGCTCTCTAATAAAGTTCCTAAAGCACTCTTCATGGAAAATTTCCTTTTTTGGTCACTTTTATTTTGTCTTCCTAATCTCAGTGATGACATGTTAGGGAAGGCCGACTGCACTGCTAATAAAAACATCACTTCTCGGGTGTTTGCATGACTGCAGTTGTGTCCAGGCTCCTGGCGGGTTAACGCAGCACAATTTCGACACAGCTTTGAAAAATAACAATGATGTGATTCAGGTCTAGTGTCATTACACTTGATTAGCTGAGTGAGCTCATGAAAATCCATAATTAACTAGAAAAACAAGAAGACAGATGCCTTCAGAGAAATACAAATCAAAACCACAGTGAGATACCACCTCACACCAGTCAGAATGGCTAAAATCAGCAAGTCAGGAAATGACAGATGTTGGCGAGGATGCGGAGAAAGGGGAACCCTCCTACACTGTTGGTGGGAGTGCAAGCTGGTGCAGCCACTCTGGAAAACAGTGTGGAGATTCCTCAAAAAGTTGAAAATGGAGCTACCCTACAACGCAGCAATCGCACTACTGGGTATTTACCCTAAAGATACAAAGGTAGTGACCCTCAGGGGCACGTGCACCCGAATGTTTATAGCAGCAATGTCCACAATAGCCAAACTATGGAAAGAACCTAGATGTCCATCAACAGATGAATGGATAAAGAAGATGTGGTATATATATACAATGGAATACTATGCAGCTATCAAAAGAAACGAAATCTTGCC
>LNAC01000497.1:973676-1082766 GCA_002007465.1 Ailurus styani | reverse complement strand
AATAATAATAATAATAATAATAATAATAAATTTTAAAAAATAAAAATAAAAAATAAAAGGAAAGGAAAAAAAAGGAGAAAGAGAAAAAAAGACAGATGCCTTTGCTAGGAAATTGAGAGAACCTCGTCTTCTGTTCTTCCTACCTAAGGGCTCAGCAACTGCACTCTTTTCATTCACAACTGGCAAATAATATCCCCAAATATGTCTCATTTTCTATCTAGTCATTACCACTTTCCATGGGGAGGTAGGAGATAAGGAAATGCAGTTCCTTCAGATGTGTTGAAGATCATCGGATAAGTTAGTAAATGCTCTGAAATACATTACCGTCAGCCCAGACCCACTCCTCACTCCCACTCTGAAGTTCGCTGGACCCAGTGAACCCCTTCTTCAGTAGGGGTGATTTTGTCCCCTGGTGGGTATTTGACATTGTCTAGAGACATTTCTGATTGTTACAACTAGAGACAGTGCCGCTGGCATCTAGTGAGTAGAGGAGAGGAATGCTACTCAACAGCTTACCATGCACAGGACAGCACCCATAGCAAAGAAGTTGACCCAAAGACTCAATAGTACTGATGTCATGTAGACAGAGTTAGCCTGCACCAAAAGCAAGTCCAGAATGCAAACATCCTCAGATGCAGAGCAACTGAGCCCCCTCAGTGGGGAGTTGGCTCCTCGGGTCCCCAGGTCAGCCCTGAGCGGCACATACTGGCCATTCTGAGAGACAGAAAGCTCAACCACCTAGCATGGTGGCCTAGCGGTGGCCTGGCAGAGGTTCACACAGACCCTGAAAGAGCCATCATTTTAGGAGAGCTGGCATCAGCTCAAGAAAGCGTACTTAACATGAGAACCACTCCTTATGATGGTATTTGTTATAGAGGCTGTGACCTCTCATATTACATTCTGCTCATCTCCCGGGGAAAGTGTCTTTCCATCACATTCTCTCTCTAGCTTCTCATTTTCAGCTTAGGCCCTTAAAGAGCCGAGCAAGGTCAAGAAACCACAGACTGAGTAATGGGAGAACGGGTTCCACACATGGATTTTTATACCACTAGTTACAAGTAACCTCTGAAACCTAGATTTCCCTGGGCACTAAAATATGGTTGCTTATAATCTTTCTGTCGCACAGGGACAATTTAGAGAAGTGAGAAGAGAAAGACTTTCCAAAACCTCATATTAATATATTAGGTTGAACGATACGAAATGGCCATCTTTGTAGGACAAAATCGTTTGACTATTGGCACTTTCATTTGGCTCAACCTAATTATATCAGTCAGAATTCTCCAAAGAAACAGATCCAATAGGATATATATATAGATACAGAGAAAGAGATTGATTATGAGAAATTGGCTCATGTAATTATGGAGGCTGTGAAGTCCTATGATCTGCCATCTGCAAGCTAGAAGCCCAAAAAAGTCGGTGATGTAATTCCAATCTAAGCCCAAAGGCCTGAGAACCAGGTGAGCCAATGGTGTAAGTCCTAGTCTGAAGGCCCAAGAACCAGGAACACTGATGGCCAAGGTCTGAAAAGATAGATGTCCCAGCTCAAGAGAGAGTGAATTCACTCTTCCTCCATTTTTTATCCTATTCGAGCCTTCACCAGATTAGATGATGCCCACCCACATGGTGCCGGTGATCTGCTTTACTCAGTCTGCCAATTCAAGTGCTAGTCTCTTCTGGAAACACCCTCACAAGACACATCCAGGAATAATGTTTTACTAGCTCTCTGGGAGTCTCGAGGCCCAGTCAACATAGCACATAAAATTAAGTATCATGCTAACACTAGAGATATTTGGGAAATACCATGGACTTTTCACATTTGCCTAAACATGCAATTGATCCCATCTGAATTCACAACCACCCTGTGAGAGAGATATTAATTTCAATTAATATTCTCATTTTATAAATGAGGAAACTGAAGCGGGGTGGGGTGGCGTTCAGTAACCAGTCTGATGCAGCAGAGTTAACAAGCAGTAGAACTAGGACTCAAACGTAGAAGTCACGACCCTAAACTGTTCTCACCGGCTGCTCAGCCCTAGACAAGAACAACATGCTGCCGTCTACTATTTGATGAGACTAGTACACTCTGTGCAAGACAAAATTTTACGACTGTGGCTGGGATTAAAGTCAGGGTAAGAGTTGGCTTTATCCTCACCTAAGAACCCTTGTTAAAAAAGAAGACAAGTCCAGGCCAGACAGGTGTAAGAGCTGCATTAATTCAGGAAGAAAGGGAACCCAAGATTGGTCAGGAAAGACTTCTGTGACTGGCAAGAACATCCTCATGTCCTCAGGCCTCACACACTCTGCTCTCCTGCCTCTCCAGCCCCCAGACGCACACACAGATCCTTAATGAGCTTGGTGTCAAACAGCAAGCATCATGGGAGCCGAGTCCAGGTTTCTGATCAATGTGAACAATATTGAGCCTTCCCCCAGCCCTACTGGTCACCCTCCCCGTTCAGCAGTCCTGCAGTGTTATTTTTAGTGTGTTAAGTTAATAGAGATCCCTGGAGTGATGTGGAAAGAGGAAAGTCACCAAAGGAGCGTTGCTAAATTCGTAACTCGAGAAAGCACTGCAGCTACAGGGTTTCGGGAGGGACACTGTCAGGAAGCTAAAGGAACGGTGTACCATCGGTTCACATCCGAATTGAGAAATACTGTTCAAGGCTGTTCTGCATCTGGGTCGGAAGAAGGGAGACCAGCACAGTTATCCTTCTGCCTCAGTGTTAAAATAAACAAATGAAAAATAAAACAAAAATAATGATAGGATTCAGGAAAGACAGATAAGCCAGTAGGCTTATGTTACATTAAAATATATGTTAGGAAATAAAAATCATTCACTTTAAACTGATGTCAAACCTTTGGTTTCATATTTAAATAACCTCTACCCTAACATTCCCTCTGAAAAGCTGGCAGTGTAATTAGAGCTGTAACAAAGGACATACAGACTTACCCAGGAAAGAAAATTATGACAAGCTTGATCAAAATTACCCTATAAATATCACTTTACTGTTTTAACTACCACGTTTTAGTTCTAGGGCCATGAAAATGAGTCATATGCTACCAAAACTAGGCATGGAGTTGAATTTTGATTCATTTGTTTGATGGCAGCTACACATACAGATGTGCCCACTACAAGATTGCCCCTGTGATTGATGTACACAAGGTATATCAATGTGGGCGCGGCCGGAAAAGGTGAAAGTTATACTAAAAGGGAACCAGAGGGAATAAAAATAGAAACCAAGAAACTTTCCTCCACCTTCTGCTGCTACCCCCATAAACATACAAGACGAGGCTTCCCCAGCCACAGAGATGGCACCAGAAGGGGTAACTCTTGACCATGGAAGGTACTATTGGTGACACGATCTAACTGCTCAACCTCATGCAGCATTCTGGCTTTTTATTCCTTGATAACTTCAGAAGGTGACAGCTGTTCACCAAATTTGGAAACTATACCAAAGAACACAAAGGCAATTTGGGGAGAGAAAAAGGGAGAGAAAGAAAAAATATATATAGTTATAACTGCCTTCTTGGAACAATAGGTTGACTAATGAACATTTTTCAAATGATGATTTTTTCTGTCATTTTTGATGCTGTTTATTGAATGTCACTGAAGATTGAAGTTACAAAGGAAAATGTCTTATAAAGAGGAGAAAATGACATATTTCCATCATAAAACAAAAATGAAGAAAGCATCTATACCACTTACTAGAATTTTCACATAAATATGAATTGTTTTACCTTGTTCCTGGACAATGACGTGGTCATAAATCACTTCTTCTAGAAGTGGGAATCAGAAACTCTGAAATCTTTTCCCTGATGCAGGATTTGATTTTGATTGACTTGCCAGAGGAAAACGAAGTTTTTATCCCTCTCTGTCCAGAGGATGAACAGGTTAGACTCTCTTTCATTAAGGCTTCTGTTTAAAACATTAAATATCATTAACTAAATTGAGTAAGATCATTATTAAAAGAAAGGTTTAGCATTTCCAGAACCACTGATTCAAAAAATTCAGTACATCTAAAAGGTGAATCCAGGTAATTTACTTTTTTTTTTTATAAAGGTTTTTTTTTTTATTTATTCATTTGACAGAGAGAGAGATTACAAGTAGGCAGAGAGGCAGGCAGAGAGAGGAGAGAGGAGGAAGCAGGCTCCCTGCTGAGCAGAGAGCCCGATGTGGGCCTCGATCCCAGGACCCTGGGATCATGACCTGAGCCGAAGGCAGCAGCTTTAACCCACTGAGCCACCCAGGCGCCCCAGGTAATTTACTTTTAAACATTTTCCAGATTCCTTTTGATTCTACAGAAATCCACCCACCATTTACTCTATTCCTCTTTGTTATGTGGAACCTGGGAAGCTAGAAGGAGGAACAGGTGAGCAGAAAACGTCCCAGAATGCCTTCTTCATGTACATTCAACCTCATCATCTCAAGGGGCAGCCACCGCTCCTACCAGTTACCCTAAGGAGCACTGACTGAAGAGGTGGGGATAATAAGAGGATACAATGTGGTGATGGCACAAAGAGCCATCACCATCAGGAGCAGAAAGATCATCAAGGTGACAGAGGAGGTCTTGCCCAATCCCTCTCAGAAACTACAGGAGTGTAGGTTTGTGATCAACATACCACTATCAGCTGGAATTACCTTCACCTTTTGCCTTTATTATCACAGGGCATCCAGCTGTTTTCCAAACATCACCCAGGCTTGCTGCTGATCTGCGCCACAGAGGAATTGCTGGTCTTCACCACCAGTCTGAAGACACTATCTGTTTCCACCATTAATTGGCTTTTTGGTCATAATAGCTAATGAAAACCAAGCATCAAGTTTTTCTAAGCCAACTCTTATTTTTTTTAAGATTTTATTTATTTATTAGACACAGAGAGAGATCAGATCACAAGTAGGTGGAGAAGCAGGCCGAGAGAGAGGAGGAAGCAGGCTTCCCGCTGAGCAGGGAGCCCGATGTGGGCCTCGATCCCAGGACCCTGAGATCATGACCTAGCCGAAGGCAGAGGTCTAAGCCAACTCTTAGTAAGGTCTCGTCAGAAGCCATGTGAGAAACCTATATCTGATGTCCACTATTTTTAAGTGAAAAATTGGAGGTTTTCATTATCCTTGAGTCCCCAATAGAGACTTTTGTCCCCACTGAAGCCATCTGAAAAGAGAAAAAGCTTGAGAACAATGGATCTGGGTTTTCCCCAGCTTCTCAGCCTCCACTGTCTTAGCACATCAGTGGACTAACCTATTCTGAAAATCCACCATCAGAGATTTCAAACCTTCTGGGTTCCATTCATATAAAGAAAAGGTCCTTTTTAACAGGCGGCTTGAATTCCCCTGATTGCAACTTAAACTTATTCCCTTTTGTCCTCTCCCACTTATGTACTGAACCAAAAAACCAGGAAACACAACCTGATCTGGCCAAACCATTATCTGACCTTCAGTATTTCATTTTCAAATTTCCGTCTGAGTCTCAAGTCTTAGCGAGGGTTGAGGAGAAGCAAGCATTAGATTAATAAGATTCACAGGGAAATAATGATTACCTAATTTAGCAGTGAAGAGAGAAGGGGAACAACCTTCAAATGTCATCATCGGAGGCAGTGTTGAAATGCCTCCTTTTTCTGACACAATTCTGTCAATTAGCAGAGCAGAGCAATTACCATTCCTTTCTATTTTTTATTTGCAAAGAACCAAAACTTTCTAAGGATGATAAATGACTCCCTGGAAAATTCAATGCTGGCTCTGCTAAATTTGCACTTTCCGTATTGTAAGGGTTTGGGTGGACTTTTTTCCCCCAGTTATTTCTCATAATCAATGGGGCAAGCAGCTAAGAAAACATCCTATGTAATTCAGTGATGGGGGCCTTACTAGAAACCAGACACACTCAAATCTGTCCAAATGACCAGCAAATGAATACATATCTCAGTGTAATTAGTACAGTTGAGGACATTGTTAGCCAAATGAGGAAGTAAATTTCATTTTAATTGTTTTGAATCCTATCCCCATTCCCCTAAAAAGAAGAAAAGGAAATGTATTCAGATTATGACCTTTGAGAATTCTGGACTCATTAGCATTTCATATAACACAGCACAGAATTAAAGGGGGAAATAAATCCACAATGTTCCCCTAACAGCAGCATGTACATCATTAATGGCACATAATTAAGGAGGTGTCATTTTTGGTCCCAGGTCTCAGTTGACAATGGCTCACAAACAGCATTTTCAGTCCAATATAATAGCCAGCTTACAGTGGCTAAACCTGTTCATTAAAAAAAGACAAAGGAGACCTAATTTGGCTCCAGTGCTAGGATAGGGGATAAAAGGAATGGGGGGTGGGGGAAGTGGGCAGTAATGCATATCCAAGTTTCAGATGTTTCTGTAGCCTTGAGGATTCCCCGCAGCTATAGAAAAGGAAGAAGCAGAAAGGAAAGGAGGAAAACCAGGTATAGATTCAGGCCCATGGAAGGAATGGTGAAGGGACAATTAGAAACAAAGGGTGGGGAGATAGAGGGTCGTCCTATGGGTAATATCCCTCTGGTGCCACCTGCACACCTGAGACAGACTGCCCTCCCAAAGCCTGGAACTCAAGTCAAAG
Source organism: Ailurus styani (assembly GCA_002007465.1). Taxonomy (NCBI): domain Eukaryota; kingdom Metazoa; phylum Chordata; class Mammalia; order Carnivora; family Ailuridae; genus Ailurus; species Ailurus styani. The sequence goes on along the minus strand of LNAC01000497.1, from coordinate 1,076,186 downwards.
TCAAAGAAGAAGTAACAAAAGAAAACTTCTTGGCCAAGGAGCCTAAGAGATTTAGCCCAGTTCCCCCCATTTTAACCCACTGAAAGAGGTCTGTTTCAGTTATCCATTGCCATATCACAAACTTTCAACCCTCATTATAAGCCCAAAACCAAGTGGCTTAAAATGGCAACGGTCTATTCTTCTTCATGGTTCTGAGGTAGACTGACCTCCGCTCTGTGTGGTGTAGTTGTGGACACTTCTGTGGCTGCATTCGGATAGGAGCTCAGCTGGGACTGGAATTCCAAGGTGGCCTGTCATCACACAGGGTGTCTCTCCATGTAGCTTCTCATCATTCAGTGGTCTACCTGAGCCTCTTCACAGTATGGCAGCCAACTTCTAAGAGGACAAGCCCCAAAGTGCAAGTGCTTCTCTACCCTCTGCTTGCTTTGATGACCAACGTCCCATTGACCAAAAAGGGTCACATAACTAAGCCCAGGGTCAGTGTGGGAGGAGCTATCCAATGGTGCATACTGAGATCTATCGTTTACTGGAGAATACAAATCTACCAATCTACCACAAAGTCTCAAGCTTTCTTGGATCAGAGCTCTGTCCAGAGGTTTCACCTCTCATTTCCATTGAGGCTTGTGGAGTATACCTAACACAGCAATGCGGCAGAAAGTGTCTTGGTTTCAAGGTTTGCTCCCAGTCTACCACCCACATTACAAACACATACACGTGAACCTCCAGTGTTCTTTACTTTAGGAATGGGACCACCGTCCGTTCCATTGTGCATGTCAGAATCCTGAGGTGACTCCCTCGATACCACACTCTTCTCTTCACATCCTAACTGCACTCCATTACCAAACCCTGTCCATTTTGAATTCCGAATAGCTCCTGATCCTGTCACTTCTCACCATCTCCAGGCAGCTCTCCAAACAACCACACAACCTCCTAATTGGTCACCATAAGGCATTGACCACATGGTAGCCAGAATGAACTTTGTAAAACACAAATCAAATGCCTTCCTACTCCCCTCCACTTTTAACCCCTTTCAAACTTTTCCCATCACTCAAGATAAGCACAAGGGACCTCACCTGGCCTGCAGGGCCCTGGATGCTCTGGGTCCCCCCTGCCACTCAGTCATTCTCCCCCTGGCTCTCAGCCACACTGGCCTCTTACTTTCTCAAATATACCCATGCTCCCTCCCACCACACAGCCTTGGCACTCCCTGCATGGTCAACTCTGACTCTGCAATGAAATCTCTGGTGTCCCTTGCTCAGGAAATCTCTCCCTGGCCTCCCCAACCAAGTGAAATACCACTCACATGCTCTTTCCTTCCCTTAACCACAGTTGTTCTTCACATCTGTGTGTTCAGTTACTAGAATATAAGCCCCATAAGCACAGGAAATGGGTTTGGTTCTGGTTACCTAGCACGGGTAACAATAAACACCAAGTACTCATTATTTGCCATGTACTATTGAGATACATAGCAGTAAACAAAGCAAGGGCCCTACCCTCATAGAGCTTACAACCAGGTTGGGAAAGCAGGAGGGAAAAAATGTGCATGTACACATTGTGATATCTGCTGGTGGTACACATGAGGAAGAAAATTAGTAGAGTAAGGGTATAGAGGGTGACAAGGGAGATGCTGTTTTAGATAAGATATCAGAACAGGTCTCTCTGAAGAGGTGACATTTGAACAGAGAACTGAGTATGAGAACAAGACAGGGACTCTCTGGAAAGAATGTTCCAGGCAGAAAAAACAGCAAGTACAAAGGCCCTGAGGATGAAGTGTGTTCAACATGTATGAAGCGTAGTCAGGAGGCCAGACTGAGGGGAGGATGGTTAAGAAGCAAGGCTGGAGAAGGAGACTTGCAAGCCACAATGAGTATATCAGTTTCCTAAGGCTGCTGGAAGAAAGTGCCACAAACTGTGTGACTTAATATAAGAGAATTTCATTCTTTCACAGTTCAGGAAGCCAGAACTCCAAAAGCAAGCTGTCAGCAGGGTTGGTTCCTTCTTAGGGGCTCTAAGGAGAATCTGTTCCATTTACTCTCTCACTTTCAGAGATTGCCAGCCATTCTTAGCATTCCTTGGCTTGTAAATGCATCCCCCCAATCTCTGCCTGCCTTTCTGCTGGGTATGTGTCTCTCTCCAGGTCTCGTCTGTTTTTATAAGGACATCATCCACATGGGATGAAGGGCCTACCCTACTCCACTAGGACCTCATCTTAACTTTACTAATTACATCTGGCAACGACCCTGTTTCCAAAGAAGTTCTCATTCTGAGGTTTAGGAAGGACATCGATTTTGAGAGGATACCGTTCAACCCAGTACAATTAAGATTGAGGATTTTAATCTAAGTGTGCCATAGCATGAATGAACAAATGAGCAAGCAAAGAGACAAATGCAGGAGTGAATGGTAAACCAGGTGAAACAGGCAGCCATCACTTACCAAGGCCACCAGATGGGCCTTTGTGAGTCACCAACAGACATTGCTCTGTGAAGAAAGACTTCTGCCACCTTGGGTCTCTAACCTCTCTTTCTGAATGAATATTCAAACTATCGTATTTTTCAAAACTTTCCAGAATGCTTGAAATATCTACCTTTCAAAGTAAAAAAGCAACAACATTCACAGTCGTGAGCTTCCAGATTCCACGGAGGGAGATTTTTGGAGCACATGCTATTTCTGACAGGGGGCCACCCCCCCAAGTCAGTTCTCCCAGCTATTGTTTTTCATAATTAGGCCTGACTTTGGGTCCATCCAACATAATGACAAGTGCCCAGAGAGGGTCTATCTTATTTCCCTGCTCAGCCCTCATTATAAGTCTCAGCTGATAAGCTGCTGAGTACTGACACTGCACATTTATTTAGAATTCCAAACACCTGTGCACTAGAAAACCAGGCCAGCAGAAAGCCTTCCTCCTCACCCCCACCCCGTCCCCAGCAGCCTCTATCCTCAGGGGCGGCCTGCTCTCCCGTCCCCCTCGCAGCCGGAGCCGGAAGCCAGAAGTCACAGTGATTCATGCCCCTAATGAAGGCCAGCCTCCCCCACCTGAGCACCTGGGATGGCCTCATTAAGCCTCCTTGTCAGTGCAGTCCTGTCCCATGCTAAGGTGCTGTTTCACCAAGGGTTAAAGAAATAATTATTGTGGGGCTGGGAGACTTGGTAAATAGCATTAGCCTAAGGAGGAAGCAGATTTCCTGAGCCCAGCTGAGAAATACAATTAAGTTGTAATATTTTGTCAGGGCTTTTTCCTCCTCCTTACTGTTTATCAGTGTTGAGACAATTTATACTTTGCAGTTCTCTGGGATGGCGAGTGAACCTCCCAGCAGGCAGGTAAGATCAAATTGTCATAGGCACTGGCCTTCCCTTTTTGCCACATACACACAGCTGGGAAAGGGGAAGCCTCGGGCACGGGCACATCTGCTGACTTCCGACTTCAGCAACTGGAGCAGGACACACTGTCACCTCTTCTGCCTGAACTATTGTTTGGAAACTGGAATCAGGGCCAACAGGAAGATGCAGGACCCCCACCCCCCCACACACACACCTTCATTCATACTAGGAGTGGGGCAGCCTGCAGTCCCCTCTTCAGCACAGAATGAGATCTCTTAACTTTACTCCCAAGGGTCTCTGGTTCCCCATCAAATCAAAAGTGGGGCCCGTTGGGGGCCTCCCTTCCTGAAGGGAAATCTGTGACTAAGCCGAAGGCACCATGATTAATTCATTTCCTCACGCAACCTCATGTGAGGAACACATTCAGATGAGATAATGCATCTCGGAGGGGACACATTTAGCCTGTGTCAAAATCCAATCAGCCTTGGATTTCTGTTATAAAGAGTAGCATCACATCGAATAACTGGAAATCTGTTGACTCTCCTCATCTTCCTATGTTTCATTCATTTCAAAATGAATGCCTGTGTCCACAAAAAGACTTGTACATGAATGTTGATTGCAGCTTTATTCAAAACAGCCAAAAACTAGAAACGACCCAAGTGCCCATCAGCACTAGAAGGGACAAGCAAACTGGCAATATTCATACGATGAACTATTGCCCATCACTGAAGCAGGACAAGCTACGGATACATGCGACAACATTGATCGTCTCACAGATACCATGCTGGGTAGACGAAGACCAAAGAAGTACGTGCTGTATGATACCATTTCTATGAAGTACAAGATCAGCCAAAACTGATTTTGATAACAAGTCAGAATAGTAGTTATCTCTTGGGGTGGGGGAGGGGATTGGGGAGATTGACTGGAAGGATATTTTCTGGGATGATGGAAATGTTCCTGTGGCTACAATGGGTGTATACAGTTGCAAAAAGTCATCAAGCTGTACACTTAAGATTTGTTCATTTTACTGCATGTAAATTGAATCTCAATAAAGAACTTCTAAAATTCAAGCATGATGTCATTTAATTTAAATTACATCCTCCCCTCCAAACTACCAAACTGTCCCAAGCCTCCAGCCATCTGCTCAAAATAAATTCTTTCAGCACTGTAGGACTGTTGGCTCTTCTGCCAGACTGTGAACTCCCAGCTCTTCATGGGGACCTCAGAAGCTGGACGGATGGACGGACTGACGGATGGATGGATGGATGGATGGGTACATTATGACCTCCAACATATGGAAAGAGAACAAGCTATCCCATGATGCTGTACCACTCGCCCTCCCCTGGACCCCCAGATGCCAACAACACGGAGCTGGGAGATGACCGGCCAGAGTTAGGCTATGTGATCAGATGACAGAGTTAAGTTAATGGGTCTTTGTTTAGAAGATTGAGGAGGCTCAGTAATGTATCCTCCAGACCGAGAGGGCGTTTTAATACTGAAAAATGAAGCAAGCCACTCCACACCATTCACACAGAATTTTATTCAGGGTAACTTATTGACAGAGGGGATCAGGCAGAGGGACTGGTGATCCAGGCCACTATATAGCTTTACTATGCACCTCTCCTGATGCCCCCACTCTCTGCCCATTCTCTACAGCTACGCAGACCTTAATCCCCAGCTTTTATGGAGTAGGGGGCTTGGTGGTGAGGTCGCAAGGTAGTTACCTAAAGTGGTGCCATCCACGCACCAAAGGAGCGGTACTAGTGATCTGGAGTGGCGCCACCTGTATACCAGAGGGGAGACCAAAATGAAAGGCAAAAGATGGAGCTGGTGTTGTCAGCATTCCTACAGATCACAAGGTGAGGAGACCATAACTTGCTCCTTCATCTAAGCTACTAGGAAATCATGTTTTTAAGCTGTGGTAATGGAAAAGCACCAACTTGAATAATTCAAACTTGGTACAGAAATGACTTGTATGTGTCTTAAAAATTGTTACTGCTGCCTAATTGTTTAGTTCATGGTTTTCTTACTTGCTAAATGGCTACAATGGGCAGGAAGTACACCAAATTAGCTAAGGAAGTGACAGGCTAGGGAAAAAAACTTTTATAGGCAATTAATGTCTGAGAATCGAGTTCCAGTGCAAATGCAGTTTATCTTTGGGTCTCTATTGTTGGGAGTATCTTGTTTAGACTGAAAATTGTCCGTGCCAGATCCATGTTTCTGCTTTGTACCAGATTTTGGAGTCTTTATCCTTTTAATTCTGAATATATGGCACAAGATTCTGTCCTCTGAGGAAAAAGAAAAAAAAAATCTTGGCCATAAAATGTGTTCTTAATTACTTTACGGAAGGAGAGAGAGAGACAGATACCAAGGGAATGTGCAAAGGGGAGAAGGAGAGTACTCCCTTGCTTCAAAGAGGGGTTCTTTTAACATTTTGGAATGGAGTTGATGCAAATGATGAGCAGGAACAAAGGTTGCACATGTAGAAATTTTAAAAATTTTAGCCAATTGTTTAAAGTACTAAGGTGATATAAAAATAATATTAAAATAGCTATTTTTTAAAGATAAATTCTGAGCCAAGTTTGCCACCCATTTCTCCTTAAAAATACTGGGTCTTGGGGGTACCTGGGTGGCTTAGATGGTTAAGCATCTGCCTTTGGCTCAGATCATGATCTCCAAGTCCTGGGATCAAGCCCCACGTCATCAGGCTCCCTGCACAGTGGAGAGTCTGCTTCTCCCTCTCCCTCTGCCTCTCCCGCTGCTTATGCTTTCTCTGTCTCTTTTCAAATGAATAAATAAAATCTTTTAAAAAATAAATTAATTTAATAAAATAAAAATACTGGGTCTCAAAAATAAATAAATAAATAAATAAAAGTACGGGGTCTCTAACATTTTGGATACAACTGGCCAGGCTTTTAAGAATGAAGACGATGCTGTTCTTTAAACCAACAAAGTTGGGCGCCTGGGTGGCTCAGTGGATTAAAGCAGCTGCCTTTGGCTCAGGTCATGATCCCTGGGTCCTGGGATCGAGGCCCACATCGGGCTCTCTGCTCAGCAGGGAGCCTGCTTCCTCCTCTCTTCTCTCTCTCTGCCTGCCTCTCTGCCTACTTGTAATCTCTCTCTCTCTCTCTCTCTCTCTCTCTCTCTCTCTCTCTCTCTCTCTCTGTGTGTGTGTGTGTCAAATGAATAAATAATTTTTTANTCTCTCTCTCTCTCTCTCTCTCTCTCTCTCTCTCTCTCTCTCTGTGTCAAATGAATAAATAATTTTTTTAAAAAATCTTTAAACCAACAAAGTTATGCGGCCATAGTGGATTATACACCTTCCAGAGGCCTGACCCTGGTGAGCCACTGCCTATACTTAAAAAGCTACCCTATGCAGGGTACTGACCTCAAATAGCCTGGGATTCACAGCCTGCAGGTACTGAAGTCAGGCAGATGACTAATCTTAGCGATCCCCATTGACACGCACACACACCCATGCCAACACCCCCTGTGCTCTACCAGCTTCCCATCACCAGGAACCAGAAAGCTCCTACCTAGACCAGGACCCTTGGTCTGGACATCCCACAAAGAGCTTGGGTAAGACCTCTGAAGCTTGCATCCCATAGCTCCAATCCACAAACCCAGTTTCCCACAAAGCCTTCCTGCCCTGGACCTAGAGAAGACCCCCATCTGGTTTGTCCTGACCACCCAGGGACTGTCAGTGGGGAGGTGGCCACTGGTGGCACAGGCCTCCCCCCATTCCTTTTCCTGAGTTTTGCCAGCTTCTGACAAGCGCAGCTACAGAATGCCTGCACAGCATGCTTCACATTTATCTTGTTTAGAAAAAAATCCCACCCTCTGCCATTTGTCATGTTCCCACAGGGCATGTAAAAGTGTGGCCCACAACGTGTGCCTAAGGTAACCACGGTTTTGCCTGCTCCAGCTTGGCAGATGAAGAAACAGGAGCCAAACTCAAAGTCAGGGACAACCAGTCTGGTCCGAGGAGGCTCTGAGGAGAGGTGCTCACCTCTGCAATGACCTCAGCAATCAAGAGACCATAGGAAAACTGGCCCCCATGGGTCAGAGACAACAGGAAAGAGAAAACACAAGCAGCCTCCATGATATCAGCAGACCCTCAGCTTCAACACCAGAGTCCAGCCTGGCTTCAAGCAGGGGAGGAAGCAAGACCTGTTCCAGATCTATGGGCCCTGATGCTGAGACCTCATCTCTGGTGCTCACCAGCCGGATCACACTTCGGGGACTGCCCAGGTGTGGGCCTCATTCAGTTTACCTACAGGTAAAGTACAAATGATAATGGTCCCAACCATAGGTTTGTCTTGAGGGTTAAAGGGATAATGTGTGTAAGGTCCAGAACATCATGCTTAGTGCATGGTGAGTACTCAATTAGAGTATATATATATAGAGAGAGAGAGAATTACTCATCAGAGAGTAACACAAAGATAAATATGGACTTCGAAAGGATTTTCAGGGCTGCTGTTGGCCCAGAGGTGCCACCACTAATATCGTTTCCAGGAGAAAAGGCATTCTTCCCATCCATGGGCTGTTCTGCTAGCACTTTGCAAGGACAACATGATGGACTCTCCTCAGTCTCAGAGTTGGCTCAGCATGTCCCGGGTCATCACTATGAATATCTATTCTTCCTCCATGTGAGAGGATTGGGAACAGGAAGGATGGAGAAGAGGGGGATTGCTGGGACCACCCTACTACCCGCCATCACCATATTCTCACTGAGAGCCACCTACTGCCCTGCCATTCAGGGTCCAAGACTCTCCTCCCTGGCAAAGTCCCAGGTTCAGGGCCTGCCCTCAGATACTGGGCCAGCCTCCTCAGTGGGGTTCTCTGCCTTCTTCTTCGTCACCACAAGCCCATCCTTGGGGTCTCTTAAATGCACAGCCCAGGGAAGTGATGTCTCTGTAAGCAGGACAGCTGGTACTTTCCAGGCCCTCAGTCAGCACCTTTATTTTTTTTTCTTTATTGTTTATTCTTTGCCCCAGGGGTACAGATCTGTGAATCATCAGGCTTACACCTTTCACAGCATTCACCAAAGCACAAACCCTCCCCAATGTCCATAACCCATCCACCCTATCCCTACCCTCCTACCGCCCAGTAACCCTCAGTTTGTTTTGTAAGATTAGGAGTCTCTTATGGTTTGTCTCCTTCCCCATCCCATCTTGTTTCATTATTTTTCCCTCCCTACCCCCCACGACTCCCCACCCTGCCCCTCAACCTCAGTCAGCACCTTTAGATGAGATCAATTCTGTTTTAATCAAAATGGGGCTAAGAGAGCCATGAAATCCCACAACCTACCTCTTTCTTCTGCGCAATGCTCCTACCTAGAAAACACCTCTTGTTCTCAACCTGAAAAGACAGAATGTTGGACCCTGGAAATTTATGGGCCTGAGGAGATCTGAAGATGGGAAGAGGAAGAGAGAGAATTGGCTGCACATGGCAAGTTTGTGGCAGGAAGCTGAGTCCCGGGTGGTGATGGTAAACAGGGGAAGGAACTGGGGGGCCTGGGAAGGTAGGGAGGATGAGAAGTCCAGGGGCCCAGGGCCAGGGAAGGAAGACACGAAGATAAACATTAAGATGGAAAGGCCCTGAATCTCCACCTCGCATTACTTGTCTGCCAAGTGGGGTTCTGGCCTGCCATCCCATCCCAATCTTGGCAGAGAGCACCAAATAAGTATGCCATTCTGTAGAGGGGGTTGTAACACAGACCCCACCTATTGCCAGGCCTCCTCAACTTGCTCTTCTCTTCAGGGCTGCAGCTAATTACATAAAGTAGGGTCATTTTATTTCCCAGGAAAACCCACTTTGAGCACCTTTCATGTTCAAGGATGGATGGCATGCCTTCAGGTTTCCCTCCGTAAAGAAATATTTTTGCCTAACATTTGTGAACAGCAAATAGCATAAAAAAGGAAAATGCTGAAGGCAGAGATCAAGAGGGAATAAAGGGAAAGGTAAGTGAGTAAAACAGCTTCTACATGCTAGTTTCTTCAATTAAGGTTTGGGTGACTGAAACTTCCCCCAAATGCCCAGAATGTTTGCTCCTTAGGATCCACCTGCTTATGCTTCCTATGTCCCAGGCAGTGACACCCTATGCAAAGAGTGCTGGAATGTGCTAGAAGGTGCTGGAAGGTGGGAGCAGCCCCTGTTGACCACAGGGTACCATAATTTTCTGGAGGACCCGCAAGCTTTTCCCTTCTCATCTTCATGATTCTACTTAATGGAATTATCCTGCCACACCACCAGCTGCACACACCGTGTCTGCACCTTCATCCTCGGAGCCTATCACCGGGCAGACACCTCTGAGCTCAGGGAGTTCTCATGCACTTTTTTGGAAAAGAGGGCTTGGGAATTCAATTTCACACACACCATTTACATTACCGATATAACAGGTGTAGTTATCTAGTTAACCCAGCAAATTACAGTCCATCTCTGTTATGAATGCAGAAGCATTGCAAAGAGCAGAGACAGTGAACAATGAAGTAATCTGAAAAGATAGCAAAAGGGGAGCAAAGGGTGAGAGAAACACATCACAGTCTGAGCCATTTGGTGCAAAACTAAGTGCCATTCCTCAAAAAGTCTCCTGAGCGAAGCTACCAGGGATGGCACTGAACCTCCAAACAAGACAAGCTCCATCATACTCATGTAATAAGTGAGGTATTGGGTGTACTTGAAATTCCTCATTTATGTCTCAAAACCTTTCTCAAAAATTAGTATTTTTCCATTTCTAGGCATCTGTTAATAACGACTTCATTTAAAAAAGAAGACAACGCAGTGCCATAGCATAATAAAACACTCCCACATTTTTTTTAAGATTTTAAAAAAAAGATTTTATTTATTTGAGAGAGAGAGAGCTTGAGCAAGGGGAGGGGAAGAGGGAGAGGGACAAGCAGACCCTGCTGAGCAGGGAGCCTGACACATGGGTTGGGGGAGTGGATCCCAGGACCCTGACATCATGATCTGAACACTCCCACTTTTAAGAGATTTAAAAAGTGCTAAACTTCAGGGGCACCTGGGTGGCTCAGTCGGTTAAGCGTCTGACTCTTGGTTTCAGCTCAGGTCATGATCTCTGGCTCAGGAGATGGAGCCTGCATCAGGTTCCATGCTGGGCATGGAGACTGCTTAAGACTCTCTCTCTCTCTCTCTCTCTCTCCCTCTCCCTCTGCTCCCCTCCACTGTGCGCACACTCTCTCTCTCCCTCTCTAAAATAAAATAAATAAATAAAAATTTTATAAAGTACTAAACTTCAGTCCTTCAGAAACAGCCAGTGAAAGCCCAAAATAAACCCGGTATTAAGATCCAGGTAGAAAAGGCTATTAAGAAGGGCACGTATTGCATGGAGCACTGGGTGTGGTACGTAAACAATGAATCTTAGAACACTGAAAAAAATAAAATTAAATTAAGATGTTAAAAAAAAATTCCCACCAAAGGGGGGAAAGACTCTCTCAAATCCTGTGTGCTCCTACTTGACACAGAATTTTAACCACCTTAGCTCTGTATCTTCTTTTTATTATTATTTTTTTCAGTGATCCAACAATTCATTGTTTATGCACCACACCCAGTGCTCCATGCAATAAGTGCCCTCCTTAATACCCACCACCAGCCTCACCCATCCCCCCTCCCCCCTTCCCTCCATAACCCTCAGTTTGTTTCTCAGAGTCCACAGTCTCTCATGGTTCATCTCCCCTTCCCAATCTACCCCAATTCACTTTTCCTTCCCTTCCCCTAGAGTCCTCCATTTTATTCCTTATGTTCCACAAGTAAGTGAAACCATATGATAATTAACTTTCTCTGCTTGACTTATTTCACTCAGCATAATCTCCTCCAGACCCTTCCATGTTGAACAAAAGTTGGGTATTCATCCTTTCTGATGGCTGAGTAATATTCCATTGTATATATGGACCACATCTTCTATATCCATTCGTCTGTCGAAGGGCATCTCAGCTCTTTCCACAGTTTGACGATTGTGGACATTGCTTCTCTGTATCTTCTTAGACTAGACTGTAGGAGACAGACCAGAGAGAGTCCCTGTAAAGGCAGGGACACAGATATGACAAATACACTGAAAGGGGATGTACACCACACATACTACATAAACACTGTCATAATGACGACCTTAGGTCAGCACGAACAGGGTAAATTTAAATAATCTGAGATAGAGAGAAGTGGGGAATAGAGATGAACAAGGTTGGTCATGAATTGATCATTGTCCAGACTGGCTTTTGGGTACATAGGGTTTAGTCTGTGATTCTCTCACTTCTGTATATGCTTGAAATTTTCCAAAATAAAAGAAGATATTTTAAAGCTGAATTGATCTTAGAGTACTCTACTTGAAAAAGGTGGAAATCACATCATACATTTTAAAACCATTTCTTTCAAAACCAATTCAACTAAAATATGAAGGTGCTTTAAAGGATGTACTCTAGAAAATACACATTTATCTAAAAATACCTCATTTCTTGGCAGTAATTTCTTTATGTGAGAGGGGGAGGGAAGTGTGCATATGTCACTCTCTCTTTCCCTCCACCAAGGCCCAAACTTGTTCTTTCTGCACTGATAGCCTCTCTCCACATAAACCAGCCAGCCTTGAACCATGCAGCCCAAGGCACTGGTACCCATGACCATCTTAGGCAAAGAAGCTGGGCCTTCTGCCAGATCCTACCTGGGAGAGACACCACCCCACCCTACCCCAGGCTGCCCAAGAGGGCCTGAAACCAGGATTTCTATCTGCTGCTGGATGCCTGGGTAACCGAGTGAGGGCCAAGCTGGATTCAGGTTCTGAGGTTTGGGCTCAGGCTCTCACGCATCACCACTGGCCTCTTCCTGGAGCCTGAAGGGTTTCACCTCACCCCTTGGGGGCTGGCCATTACAGAACACTGATGCTGCAGAGCAACACACTCTCTCAGACCAAAATAAATTGAGTTTTCAGGAAATACAAGCAATAGAGTCTGAGGGAGATCCAATCATTCATTCCAAAGCCCATTAATTTATTCTTCATTTTTTCACATCAATGATGTCTCAGTGGTTTGACCTCAACAGCCCAGGCCTAGGGATAGCAGCCAACCTTGGCATTCTGGGGGGTGTCCTATGGTGGTTCCAAATTATTTCCTGTTTGTGGACACTTAGAGCTGCCAGCCTTCTCTGTATGCTCCTGTCAAGGACCATTTGAGGTAATTATTCTTGAGGAAACGGTGCATCAAGATGGCTAATGACTTATGGACAGTCACTCAAGGCAGTAGTGGCCATCCACTACTTTTACAGCACTCCCTCCAAATGGCACCATCTGCCATCTTATTACTCAAAACAAACCTGGGCCCTAGCCCAGAAAGTACCCTGTCCAGCTCCCCCACATCAAATACAGATCATTTGAATTCCTAAATATCTCTCAAATCCATCCAACATTCCATTTCCTCTTGCAACACCTCATCTACTCTCATTTCCTTGAGCTTATTGCCACCTGTGAGGAAGTTCAAAATGAGGCCAAGGAAGGGAGGAAGCACCTCTGCACCCCAGGAAGGAAGGTGGGCCATCCAAGGAGGCACTTGGCATCATAGGATGGAAATTCTACCTGTATCTCGGTGTCTGGCTCATCCCCCAAATATGGAACTAACTGGGCCCAACATTCATAAAGGGGATTGCTTGAGGGTTTGTCCCTGAAAGCCACCCCAAGTGGAGAGCCAAAAATCAAAAGTGCCATCCAAAGGAGAAATGGGAAGGGAGCCAGGGGTCCCAGTTAAGAATGTGAGACAGAGGGCGCCTGGGTGGCTCAGTGGGTTAAAGCCTCTGCCTTCGGCTCAGGTCATGATCTCAGGGTCCTGGGATCGAGGCCCACATCGGGCTCTCTGCTCAGCAGGGAGCCTGCTTCCTCCTCTCTCTCTCTCTGCCTGCCTCTCAGACTACTTGTGATCTGATCTCTCTGTGTCAAATAAATAAATAAAACCTTTAAAAAAAAACAAAGAATGTGAGCGAGGGGGGCACTTGGGTGGCTCAGTGGGTTAAGCCTCCGCCTTTGGCTCAGGTCATGATCTCAGGGTCCTGGGATTGAGCTCTGCATCATGCTCTCAGCTCAGCAGGGAGCCTGCTTCCCCCTCTCCTTCTGCCTGCCTCTCTGCATACTTGTGATCTCTCTCTCTCTCTCTGTCAAATAAATAAATAAAATCTAAAAAAAAAAAAAGAATGTGAGAGAGGGTTGCTATGAGAAAAAGTTGGTGAGTTCATCTTCTAAGAAACTCATTCTAATCCTTAAGAGACTCAAAGAGGTAGCCTGTTGGTCTAACCAAAAGCAGATTTTGCTCATGGTGTTCTTCAAAATTGGACTTAAAAGTCCTTTAGCTGGAACAGGCCATCTTCATCTCCCCAAGGCCCTACCGCAGTATGGCACCTGGCCTCATTCACATATTTCTGCCACTTTCTGAACCCTCAAGGAGTTGGACTGTTTCACCCCCATGACTTGAGCATAAATGGCAGCAGAAAACACCAAGGGAGCATCCCATACGGCATGTCACACTTCTGTCCCTGGGGTTTGAGGCACCTACAGAGGCCGTCATGTGGACAGTTGTCTCATCCACAGACCCTGCTCCAGCCTGTGCCTTCTTGCAAGGGCAGAGCAGCCCAGGTGAAAAGGCAGCTGAAGATATAGGCTGCAGCTGGTCACCCCCCATATACACTCCAGCAGACCGCAAGGGGCAGGGGGCCACTGTCAAGTCCTCCCCATCCCGAATGGAGTCCCTCACACCCTGTAAGGTCCTTGTATTTTCATCCCCCACCGTTGTAAAGAATGGGGCTCAATCTAACTATGTTTGGTTTTTGAAACCCTTTTTAGAAATCTAAATGATCCAGAAGTCCTGATAAAATGAACCTACTCCTGGTGGTCCCAGTAGAGGCAGTGACCCCTCAGCAGGCGGGAGTGGTACTATCTAGGACGCAGGAGGAACCATTACAGGCTTCAGCACCGGAAGGGAGCTCTCACATCATCCGTAAAGAAATCAAAGCCAAGAAAAGTTAAGTGACTTTCACAAGGTCATGCACCTGTTTTATGAGAGGCCGGAACTAGAGAGTATGTTTTCTTACAGAATATGCCTGAAGCTCTCTCCCCAGACATCATGTTCTCTTCCTGTGAACAACATGCTTAGTTCACTTCTCATGGAGGGACATAGCCTCACATCATAGGGATCGTTTGAAAATGACATAGAAGTATGACTTTAATCATAGCATAACTATGCTTAAGTGAATAATGTTCTCTTAAGAATGTTAAGAGGGCAGGAAAATTATTTGGCGAATTATATATGATCATCATATGTCATCACACTTCCCAAGGAAAGTAATTTCTAAAAATACCCACCTATAATTTCAATGACATACAATAGTCACAGATAAAATCATAAAGCTTTATGCCAGTCACACGAATTAGCATAGGCCCTCTGGCCTAAAAGAAATTAAACAAGTTTTAAAAATAATAAGTTTCTCAAAAGAAAGTGTTTGGATAAAAACAAAAACAAACAAAAAAACAAAAAAACTCTCTCCCTCATACTCTGATAGATCTTATGCAAAAATCACCGCAAATTATTTTTAAAAAGTCACAAATTCTGGGGCACCTGGGTGGTGTCTGCCTTTGGCTCAGGTCATGATCCCAGGGTCCTGGGATCGAGCCCCGCGTCGGGCTCTCTGCTCCACGAGAAGCCTGCTTCTCCCTCTCCCACTCCCCCTGCTTGTGTTTCCTCTCTCGCTGTGTCTCTCTCTGTCAAATAAATAAAATCTTAAAAAAAAAAGTCACAAATTCTTTGCTATGCAATTTCACAGTTCCTCCCATCAAGAGCAGGAGTCTTCTCTCCCACTCCTGGAATCTGGACTTGCCTTGAAACTTGTTTTGGCCAAAAGGACATTAACAGCAACCACCATGTGAATGAGCCCAAGTGAACATCCTGGAGGATAAGAACCCATGTGCCCCAGCTGACAGCCAGCCAACCATCAGTCCATGTACGAGAGCCCATGCTAGATCAGTCTCAAGCCAACCCACTAATTGCCCGCAGACTGTGTGGCAACCCAGCTGAGATCAGTCACACCATCCCACATCAGGAGAATCAGGAGCCATTAAATTTTAAGATGGTATGTTATGCAGCAAACCTACCAGATTCATTCTCCAGCATTGCAGTACCTTCATAATATCAGGTCTGAGAACAGCAGAAATCTCCCCCACTTTGCTGGGAAGGAGGGAAGTCTCTGTTGAGTGGGCCTGCAGAGATTTGGATACGGTACTGATGATAACTTCTCCCACACCTGCCAAAGGAGCCCCGTGGCAAAAGTCCTCTCATTCATTTTTGTTTGCTGATAACAATGACTATATTGCAGCTGAACTGTCAGGGTGGATATCAGAAATCAGTAATCAATGTCAGAGTTAACCTGATGTCCACTGAGGATCCCAAACCAGAAGGAAAGCAACAGGGATCATGTTACTTGGTGCCCATCGCTTGGTCTCTGTTTTCTCTAGCTCTGTCCTTATGAGCTGAGTCTATCATGCGACAGGGTGGGTTTTACTCTTCTTGGAGTTTCAAATTCCAGGTGTACTGTCTGTGGCAACAATGTCTGCTCATTTGACCCAGTAGGATCCATGCACTTTCATCGTCCTTGGTTGGCCATTCATTCTTGCATGCATCTGTTTTCTCCTTTATTCATTCATTGCTTTCACACATAGAACAAAACCTAAAGTTCTCATCATGGTGTACAAGGCTCCTGGCTACATCTCTAGCCTCATTTCTTACCACTCTCCCTCAGTCTGGCCTCTGGTCTGCTCTTCATATGCATCAAACATCCTTGGTCCTCAAGCCTTTGCACTTCCTTGAGTGACTCATCTTCCCCACGTGTCTCTCCCTCCAGCAGCCCAGGCCCAGCTTGCTTATGCAGTGCCTCAGCAAGTTTCCAAGAGAGAAAAGCTCATAGGCCTCTCAAGACCTAGGCTAGGCACTGGCACTGGGCCACATCTGCCACATTCTGTTGGCCAAAGCAGGTCACAGGAAAGTCCAAATTCAGGGGATAGACATACCCCCCCCTAGATAACAGAAGCATCGAGGTCCCAGAGCAAAGAGGTGTGCAAGGGAACGAGGGAGGGAGAAGAATCGTGACCATTTTATAATCTACCACATTAGCTGTGCTCTGCTTTCCCACAAGGAAGCCTGTGAGAAACCTCCCAGGGTGGGAGACAGACTTTCCTTTACATGTCTTCTTATCTCTTTCAGGTTTGGAACCTATTAGACAAAAAATAAATAAGCAATTTCAACTAAGCCTTTTTTTAAATGCCTAGTCAGGAAGATGGAAACTTTGAGCTAAAGAAAACATGGGGATTCGTGATCCCTGTACTGGTGAAGACAGATAACCGCATGTTGGCTGGGTCTGCATTTCTGACAGTCCAGTTTGTTAACTTCTTTGTATTTTGGTTCATTCTAAAATTCTGTCTGGGAATCNAGACTCAAAATGGATAAAAGACCTCAATGTGAGAAAGGAATCCATCAAAATCCTCGAGGAGAACACAGGCAGCAACCTCTTCGACCTCAACCGCAGCAACTTCTTCCTAGACACATCACCAAAGGCAAGGGAAGCAAGGGCAAAAATGAACTATTGGGACTTTATCAAAATCAAAAGCTTTTGCACCGCAAAGGAAACAGTCAACAAAACCAAAGGACAACTGACAGAATGGGAAAAGATATTTGCAAATGACATATCAGATAAAGGGCTAGTATCCAAAATGTATAAAGAACTTATCAAACTCAACACCCATAGAACAAATAACCCAGTCAAGAAATGGGCAGAAGACATGAACAGACATTTCTCCAAAGAAGACATCCAAATGGCCAACAGACACATGAGAAAGTGTTCAACATCACTCGGCATCAGGGAAATACAAATCAAAACCACAGTGAGATAGCACCTCACACCAGTCAGAATGGCTAAAATGAACAAGTCAGGAAACGACGGATGTTGGCGAGGATGTGGAGAAAGGGGAACCCTCCTACACTGTTGGTGGGAATGCAAGCTGGTGCAGCCACTCTGGAAAAAAGTATGAAGTTTCCTCAAAAATTTGAAAATAGAGCTACACTCCGACCTAGCAATTGCACTACTGGGTATTTATCCCAAAGATACAAATGTAGTGATCTGAAGGGGCACATGCACCCAAATGTTTATAGCAGCAATGTCCACAATAGCCAAACTATGGAAAGAACCTAGATGTCCATCAACAGATGAATAGATAAAGAAGATGTGGTATATATATACAATGGAATATCATACAGCCATCAAAAAATGAAATCTTGCCATTTGCAATGACATGGATGAACTAGAGGGTATCATGCTAAGTGAAATAAGTCAATCAGAGAAAGATAATTATCATATGATCTCACTGATATGTGGAATTTGAGAAACAAGGCAGTGGATCATAGGGGAAGAGAGGAAAAAAAATGAAACAAGATGAAACCAGAGAGGGAGATGAACCATAAGAGACTCTTAATCTCAGGAAACAAACTGAGGGTTGCTGGGGTGGAGGGTGTGGGAGGGATGGGGTGGCTGGGTGATGGACATGGGGGAGGGTATGTGTTATGGTGAGACTGATGAATCACGGACCTGTACTCCTGAAACAAATAATACATTATATGTTAATAAAAAATAAAGTAAAATAAAATTTAAAATAATAAAATAAAATAAAATTCTGTCCGTCCTTAAAGTATGAGGTGGCAGAAGTATCATCCCAGAGAGGTGATAGTGTGTGATGTTCTGCACGTGTGCTCTAAGGTCACGCTTCATGGTTTCAAATCCTGCTAATGCCATCTCCTGTCTGTAGGATCTCAGGCAACCCAAATCCATTCTATTTAAATCCCAGTGTCCTCTGTAAGATGAAGAGAATAGCATCTATTCTGCAGGATTTGGGTAAGAATTAGAGGAAATATATATACAGAATACCTACAGAAATGTCTAGCGCATAATACGTGCAACAGATGGTAAGTATTGTTTAGGAAGCAGAAACTTGTATTTTCTTTCTGCAAACGATTTCCCACATTGCTTTCAAAATAAACCCTTTCAGATCAGATAACTGGCTAGTGCTCCCACAGGAAGCCCTGCTTGTCAACCCTTTAAAAAGACATGACAATCTTCTTATTGGTTATGATTTTCAAAACCCAGGTCTACTTAAGGTAAACAATGCCAGTGCTAATCACTGCCACTCAGAAAGCAAATCTATCCCCCAATCCATTAAATACACCATCAAAAGACACTGGGCATTTTTTATGAGTCAGGCCTCCAGGAATGCACAGAGAAGTAACCTCTTTCCAAATAAAGTATGGGGTTCGGAACAAATTAGATTCCAATACAGAACTTAGATGACTAATAAGAGAACATTATGATGCCGCTGGCTCCGAGAGGTGCTCCTGTTAACCCCAGAGAAATGAGAGTCAGGTAGACAAGATGTCTCATGGGATTTGGATGGATAACTGGGATGGATCAAGTGGATTATCAAGGCTTTAACTAGGCTGATTGCATCCTTGCCAGCTTAATCACAAAGGCACTTCTCCCAAAGGGTAGGGCTCCACCCTTGCTGGGAGCTTAGAAACAGAGTTTATGGCATCCAACCTGGGGGACAACGCTACCCAGAAGCTAAGACGTGGCGCAGCTGCACAGGGTGCCTGCTGGGTGGCTGAAGACTGAAGACAATTGCTTTCCAAAGACAAGCTCCAACTCACACTTGCTCACACATACAGATTTATTACCCAAACACTGTCTGGAAGCAGAATTTTATAAGTCTTTGACAAAGAAGGAGCATTTTGAACTAGGGATTAACAAGGACCAAGAACCAACAGAAAGATACAGTCCTTTGCATCCAAGCAGTGCAGCAGTCTGAGAAATGATTATCACTGCATTCCTTGAGGGCATTCATCAGAATTACAATGAGAAACTGGAAGCTTCCACAGTGGAAGGGCCAGGGCTGGCAGGAGTGTGAAGAGGGTTGAAGTGCTCAACCAGCTCTCTGGGCCATTCTCCCCTTGCGGCTAACCTGCCCTCTGACTCACCCCCGTGCCCTCTCTGTCCCTGCATCCCCCAAACCCCCAACATCCAAAGCTTACCCTAGCAAATGAGCTACTCCAGGGGATGGCTAACTTTTTCCATAAAGGGCCAGATAGTAAGTATTTTAGGCTTTACAGATGGCACAACCTTTCTTACAGAGTCAATTCTGCCGCTGGAGTGTGAAAGTTACCAAAGACAATACACAAACGAACAGCACCACTGTGTTTACGGCCACAGAAACTTGGATTTCATATCCCTTTCATGTGTCATGAAATATTCTTATGCGTTTTTTTCCAACTATTTAAAAATATAAAAACCATTCTTAGCTCATGGGCCACACAAAAACAGGTTAGAAAGGGGAGAATGAGGCCCTGGGGTGGTGAGTCCTCATCGAATCAATTCACACCCTCTGAGGAGTAAATGGATGCTAAGGTTGAAGAGATGACCTCTCCCAGGGTGACTTACTTGCAAGGAAGTCAGTAGAATCCATTGTCTCGATAACTAGCGACTGGGCACCTTCTCAAGGCCAAGTGCCATGAGAGGGAGAGGGTATCCTAGAATAACTGGGAGGCTCCCCAGGATCCCAAATCTACCACCCAGGCCCAAAATGGCCCTCTGACAAGCCCAAAAGGTGATCTGATCACAACACAGCCCTGACACTCTAGATGTGTGTCTTCTGGCTCCAGAGTTCCCCAAAAAAACCACGTCTGCTTCCCCCTGACAACGTTAGATTCCAGGACAGCGTTAACTGTCTCTTAGGAAGACAGATGCTTTCTTTCTGGGGCCTGGAGTGCAGTACAGAGGTGAAGAGACCAAGCCAGGGAAATAATAGAGGGATATGAAAGCTCAAGACATGGAGTTATGATGGGATTAACATCTGTTCCCAGGCAAATTTGCGGGTGATAATTCAGAACTTTACATTTTCAGAGCAACAAGACTCATTTACACAGTGTTTGAAAATTCTGTTGTTCTATCTCCCCAGCCTGTGAAGGGCACAGAACGAAATCTGCACTTGCTTATTTTGTATCTAAGCAACTGTCAGATTCCATATCTACTAATAAGAAAGGGTATAATTATACCCTGATACTTTAATTAGTAGCAGATGCCTATGTTTGTGAATAAAATGTAAGATTTTTGGAGGCCCAAAAGCTCAATTATATGCAAACTTCAGGTGCCTGGTGTTAGAGCGACTACTTCCTATGGATCAGCAAGGACACAGAGGCCCAGACAGTGGCCTTTACCAGATCCGGCCACAGTGAAGAGGACCAGGGGCCTAACTGCATGTAATTTTCATATCACTGAATGTCACTGTGTAATATGTGCAGACATTCTCTCTTGATTTTCCAGTTATAGTAGGTAACATCTTTATTTTTAATTTGCAATTCATTTCTACTCACAAAATCTACTCAAGGAATATACCCCAAAAGAGAAGGAAAGGTGAGAACTTAGAAAATGAGGGCAGCCTACCATGAACTGTAGGTAGGTTATAGTTTGGACAACATCATCCAGAGGGAATTCTGAGTTTAACTATCATAAGAGGTATATTTCCTCAGGCAAAAAAAAAATAACTTCAAGTTGACTAGCTTGGTTTATTTTCCTCTCTCAGAATTCAAGGCAAGTTTCTACAAATAAAAAAATAAAATTTTCTTCCTCGGGTCTGAAAGCACTACGTCTTGTATTGAGGCCTTTGGGGAAGGACAGAAGTGATCAAACGCGTCCTTCAAATTGCTAATATTGCCACTTACTCACTTCCGCCTGGTAAATACAAAGACCCTAGGATTTAAAAAATTATCAGAACTCAAAAAGAAAAAAAAAAGGGAAGAAAGTGGGAGGAAAACTAGTATCATGTAAAAAAGGTGTAAAAAAGGAAGAAAGGGAGAAAAGAAGGAAAGAAGGAAGGGGGAGAGGAAGGGTGAAAGGTAGGAAGAGGGACAGACAGAGGGAGGAAGCCTTCCTCTTGTATCTCCATTCACCACTTACCAGAAGTGAGCCCTGGGCCACAAGCTAATCCATAACCTGGACAGATGAGCTGATCACAAATCTATATGCAGATAGAGACTCTGTCATGCTCCTGGTATTGGCTCAGTCCCAGGCACAGTGCCTGGCACAAAGGGCACTCATTTACGGTTTGCTAAAATGGAGGGATGCCTGGGTGGCTCAGTCCGTTAAGCATCTGTCTTCAATTCAGGTCATGATCCTGGGATCCAGAGACTGAGCCCTGCATCAGACTCCCTCCTTAGTGGGGAGCCTGCTTCTCCCTCTCCCTCAGCCCCTCCCCCCCGTTTGTGCACTCACACATGCACTCTCTCTGTCTCGCTGGCTCTACTCTCTCTTTCTCAAATAAATAAGTAAAATATTTTTTAAAAAATGGAATTCTCTGGGCCTCAGTTCCTCCGTCTGAATAAGACAGGAGAGGGACCAGACAATCCCCAAAAGCCATTCTACAATTCTGCAACCTGATTACCTTCTGCACCTATTCGGCAGAAGTCAGCTGAACCAGCCAAGCCTAAATTTTGACTAGAAATAGAGAATAACTAGAAAAAATCCAGACCCTGAACTTAAACTCTGAAATCTAAAAGAATAATGATCTCCACCCAGCACTCACACCAAATAGTCCAAAAAACTTTATTGTTCTTAAATGACTTTCCAAAAAAGTTCTCCAAAAGCTCCTCCACTGGAACCAACTGCTACAAGGTAAAAGAGGCTGGGCTCTACAAGGTGACCTCATAATTTGGGGAATTTCAGGACACTTCCTTTGCCTTATGTTCTTGGAAGCCAAGTTCCCCGGTCTAAAGATGGACTCCAGCAACTCCAACATGGGGGTCCCAGAGCTCCACCCTAGAGGTTAGTCCTAGGGAGTCTATGGAGAATAAAGAAGAGAGACACCTACGGGCCAAGATATTTCTGTATATTCTTTTCCCAGTCTGGATTCAGCCAGAGAGCTGGACACAGGAGGGAAAGAGGGCTGTGATCTGAACACTTTTCCAAGCCCTGCTCTGTCCCCCTTCAGTGCTGACAGGGTGTGACCAGAGCCTCTGGGAGGCCTGGGGGCACATCCTACAAGCCCAGCGCATGGTAGGAAAGGATGCTGTCAGTCCCGGCCTGCCCGCTCAGACTGACCCACGCTCAGGACCCGCTGCCGCTGCCTCCCCTGACCTCAGCGAGCAGAACAAGGTGGATTGGGAACTTTTTACCCACCCTTAGTTCCCTTTAGCTTCAGCATCCCTGGCTGCTGAAATCCCTCCCCTGTGGGGAGACTCGTGTGTGTGCGTGTGTGTGTGTGTGTGTGTCTGTCTGTCTGTCTGTCTGTCTGTCTGTGTGTGTCTGTGTAACATAGCTCGAGGCAAAAAAGAAGCAATTACTCTTGCCCAAATCTTTCATTCCACAAAACAGCCTTCCCAGACTTGCTGGTAAAATCTCAGTTCCTTTAATATCAGCCTAACCATCTCCTCTCACGACCCAACTGTGCTTAGCAACCCCCCCACACACACACACACACACACACACGCACACCCCTTTATCATTTCATCTTGACCCCGGGCCAGGCCGGAGCCTCGCCGGCTTTCCCATCAATGTCAATGCCCGTCCATCCACTGCCATCTAGCGTCCGCCTGGCGCTCCGGCAGTTCCCGGAGCTATTTTGTTCATTCCCACGGAAGGAAATACTAGCAGTGGTCTGGCTTTTTTGGCCACTTACAGGACAAGTCCTGACCTGGGACACAGCAGCACCGAGGTTCTTAGTATTACGGCTGGCCTCGTGCCAAAAGAAGTTGTCATCCCCCCCACCCCACCCCCCACCACAGCTTTCTTGAGCTTTCAGTTTAGGAAGGACACCTGGAGAGCAGTCCTTTTCAAAATTTCATGTGCATTTGAATCACAAGAGGATCTCGTGAAAAATGTGGATTCTGTGGCAGCCGGTCGGGTGCGGGGCCTGAAACTCTGCATTTCTAACCAGGTCTGAGGCAAGGCTAAGGCGCTGGGCCGGAGACCACACTGAGTAACGAGGAGCTAGAGGGGCAGCAGAGACTCCTCGGGCATTAGCTAGCAGCCAAGTACTCGGAAGGAGCCTCAGCTAATGTCTCAAATTGCACAGTGTCTCACACCCCCCAACCCACTGTCCACGGGACCCCTGCTCCGGCCTGCTCAGAGTGAGAGGGGAGCTTACATGGCTGGGGCTGGGGGTGGGAAATCTGCCTCCACCACTTCCAGTGTTGCCTGCAGGAAGAGACTGAAGTGCTCTCATCCTCCCTTTTCTCCTCTGTAAAACGAGGACAGTAACACGACTCGGGGATAATACACCCGAAGCAATAAGGACCCCGAGGTTGCCACTGAGTGGCTCGACAGCATTCTCATTCATTGTTAGGAAAGTGCCAAGTTCCCTATCCCGCTGCCCTTTGACTTTTACTCTGTTCATGAAAGATGACGAATATGCAATTAGACAGGGGCTTCCAGAGGCCAACAGAGCAGACCCTTATATTAAGGGAAGCTGGGGGTTAGCAAGGAGGGATGTGAGGAAAAGACAAGATAATCACTACTGCTGCCTTTCAGTGTCTGCTGAAACCTCTGGAACATGCGTGGTCAGTTGTAAGCGGCTCTCTGCAGGAAACACAGCAACAGAAAGCCTGGCTCAGGAGCTGTCACAGGGTTTGGACCATGCACAAGCACCCCACACACACACACACACACACACACACACACACCCTTCTACTCGGTGGCCATGGCTTTGATTGCTGCACCACTATCCTTGCTCCCACTCCACTGGGCACGAGGCAGAGGGAGAAGTAGGTAGTCAGCCCCCAGGCCCTGGCAGCTTTGTGCCCCATACTGAACAGCAGCAGGTTGGCACCGCGGAGAGTGGGAGCCAGCAGGAAGGAGGTGGATGGTGGACAGCCCTGCTCAGTTCCCATGCTGACCCCAAAGAGCTGGCAGTGTGAGGAGGGAGGAAGAACTAGAGATATTTTGTTTGTTTGTTTTTAAGATGTATTTATTTATTTAAGAAAGAGAGCACGAGTGGGGGAGAGGGGCTGTGAGGGGCAGAGGGAGAGGGAGAAGCAGACATCCCGCTGAGCAGGGAGGCCAATGCAGGACTCCATCCCAGGACCCTGAGATCATGACCTGAGCTGAAAGCAGATGCTTAACTGACTGAACCACCCAGGTGCCCCTATTTTGTTTACTCAAATGGTCGTTTTGACTAGACTGGCCTATATCAAAATTCCCACATAAAGGAATAAAAATTACAAACATGTTTTAACAAACTTTCTCCTTCCCGATTGCAACTTCTTCGATCTGATAGCTAGATAGTTAGGCTGTTTTCAGCCTAACTGAATCTCTTTGTTATTTGAAGTCATAATCAGCCATGAGAAGCAGCCAGGAGCTAAAGCTTTAGAAGCACTCAGAGGTGAATACATTTGCATTGTTCTAATTCTTCCCAAGACCTTTCCATTGTTTTTCTACATTTAAATGCAAAATAGATAAAATGATTTTATTTTTTTAATTCTTCTAAAAGGCTACAAATCTTTGGGGGGCCAGGAGCATTGTACACTAAATTTCCAGAAAAGCCTGGGGAAAAAATGACTTCAGGGTTACAGAGAGGACACCGAGGCAAGTCCTTTGAAGCACTGGTGTCAGAAGTTCTCTGTGAGGTGAGCCCTGAGCAAGCCAGTCTTATTTCAAGAAGATCCTGATGGGTGGTCTCCTACTGATGATCTGTTAGATGCCTAGAGCTTTCCCTTTATTCTTTCCAACCTGCTCTTCTGTTATTGAACTTAAATTATATTCCTACTGACTCTAAGATACCCTTCTCTATCCCGACCACAACCGACAACCTTCTGAAGACACTGTACTGGAGGCCGCTGCCCATTGACCCTCCAAAAGTGGCTCCATCCTGAAGCCTGAGAGGCAAGGGACATCTCACACTCCACTCAATGAAGGAGAGAGGAGGTCTGAGGAGCCTAGGTGCCCACCTCACAGCCCTTTCGGTGAGAGGAAGAAAGGAGTTGGCAGAAGTACTCTCTCTCACAGGTAGGAGACCGGTGTGGCTGATAGGGAGAAAGCAGGAGGTGGCCGTAGCAGATGAGGTCATAGAGACCAGAAGCCAGATTTAACCAGGGCCTGGGGGGGGGGGGGCAAACCAGGGGTACAGGAAGCAGAGGCGCACCTCTCTCTGGCGTGGAGGGTTTGNGAGCGGGGGGGGGGGGGGGGGGGGGGCAAAGCAGGGATAGCAGAACATGAGGCACACCTCTCTCTGTCTTGGAGCCTTTGCATGTGCTTTGTGCTCTTCTCTGGAAGCTCTTCCCACAGACATCATTAAAGCTGACTCCTGAGCTTTCATGGTCCTTACTCAGAAGTCTCCTTCTCAGTGAGGCCTTCCCTGCCCACCCGCCAACTCTTTATATCTACTTTTCTTCCTCTATCATTCCCTCTGGGCATTTATCATCACCTACTACTATATAGTTTTCTGATTTGCCTTGTTTATCACATATCCTCTAACTGAATATAACTTCCAAGAGGGTAGAGACTACTGATTCTCAAGTGCCTAGAACAGTGCTCAGCACACAGTAGAGGCTCAATATCTTTGTGCACAATGAATGAATAAATCAGTGAGCCTGGGTTCATGACCAAGCGTAAACCCTCAAACCATGTCAAGTGGTCATGGAGCATTCATCATCAGCAAAGCCGTGTGTGGGGTGCTATGAGGAATTCAGTGAACAGTAATGCATGGCTCCTGTTCCAAAGTACACACAGTCTTCTTTGGAAGACAGGTCATAAATGTCAGGAAAGTTAATAATAACAAACGATTTCACCTTTCGTGACCTATCAAGAGTATTCGTTCTAAGAGAAAATCTCTATGATACAAGATGCTAGACTTCTGGTTTAACGGAGTTAGTGATTCCTTTCCCACTGAAGAGTCCCCCATCCTCGACAATAACAAAATCCTCTTAAGATGCATGTGAGGCAGTCTTGCATATACGATAAGACCAGTGTATCAGCCAGGTTACCAAAATAGCAAAAGGAAGATACACAGATTCAGTGTATTAAGAGTTAAATAAGAATTTTAAATCATCATACAAGATATACCATGAGTAGGTATGTTCAAAGTTACCAGGTGGCCTCCAGACAAGATTATTACCAAGAGAGTTGGGGGGTAGCAGGGGTCTCTTGGGGTCACCTAAGGCAGGACAGGTCAGACAGGAAGCAAGTTTGAGCCAGGGTCTCAGCTTACAAAGCCAACTTGAATACTGCTGTGGAGAGACCTGGGCCCCCTCAGAAGAAATGGAAGGGTTTTCCAGAGAAGACAGGAATGCTCTGACCTATTAATGACATCACTAAACCCCAGAACACCATGTTCTGGAACTGTCCCTGGAGAGACCCCATCTCCCTCAAGACTGCCTTGCTGGAGATCCTGAGACTTTCAACCCACTTGGAACAAAGACTGGTTGGTTTCAAGGATAGCAGCCTTCATTTCTCGGTAGATTTCCCTTTTGTCCCCATGTCGAAGAAAAGCTGAGCCTCAGGGGACTTTGAGGACTAACTCACAGCTCATGTCTGGTGGAGCGGGCCTGTCTTTTCACCCCCTGCTTCAATTCCCATCTTTCATTCATAAGCGCCTCTCACCCTTACTACCAGCCTCGACGAGTCACAAGTTGGCAAGGCTCTGTTGTGTTGGAAGTCTCCAGATGTGAGCAGGTGTCATGCTCAGGGGAGGGGAAGACAATTATCTACTGAAATGTACAGCCACCAAAATAGCAAAGTGGTGAGTCACCAAAAAATGCCAACCGGGAGGATTATGACAATGATATCATCACAAAGAGAAAAAATGAGGAGGAAAAATTCAAATCCATCTCCTCCTTAAAAGAGTTGGAATATGGCCCTCAGCAATGAACGTGGCAGCCTCCTCACTCTTACCAGCACTCCCACATACCCTTTCTGGAAAAGGGGTCTTTGCTGCCCTAAGGGAAATTCTTGAGATGATCCATTCAGCAGGCATGTTCTGAGCACCTACTGTGTGCCAGGCTCTGTGTTCAAATAAATCAAGTGAGCTTCTAAAACAAAGGAGTTCAGTCTTTGCAAGGTTCTCGAGTCTGATCTCAAAATTCCTGCTCGCCATCTCATCTCTTGACCATTTTTATCTTAAACCTGCCATCTAAAAATCAATCCTACTCAACTCACTTTCCGAAGAGAACAGCCTCATTCGCCTCTTGGAAGAATCTGTTCCATCCTGTCTGTGACAACACTGTAAGCTATGAGGGGGAAAAGAGTGTTTCTTGAAACTGTAACCCCAGAAAGTCTGCATGCTGTGCGGGCCCTCCCCAGCCTGTGGAGGTGCTGAGCCCAACTGCGTCTAGCTGCCCCTCTCAGGGGTCAAGACAGCAAAAGATGAGAGCTGTGGCCACACTGTGGGGCCTTTTCCAGGAAAAGTTAGACCTCCGGGTCCCCACCCCTTCTCGGGAACAGCCTTAACATCCTGCTGAGTCCCTCATGAATTAATGAGTTATATAGATCTTTGACACATTTTCATTCTGAATTTGTATGAGTGGTATGTTGAACATTGCAAGAATTATATTTTGGCAACTCCTATAGCATTAGGCAGCATATAAGTTCCAGTTCGGCTTTGATCCCATTCACTTGAAGGTTTGGGAATATTTTGGGGGGAGGAGGGGGCAGGGGTGATTGCAGCGAGAATGTGTGGTTGAGGTTAGGGGGGTTAGGTTGAGTGAGACAGCTACTCGTTATAGTTGGGGATTCACTCGTCAGGCCCTGCCAAGCTCCTTTTATTCACGATCCTATTTTTATTCCTTCCTACCCTGCAAACATTTCAATTCATCCTCTTTCACAAAGAAAACGTATTGTAAGGTCTTGCCCTCGTTTCACTGAGGAGAAAGGAAAAATGATATTGTTTCCTACTCAGAGATTTATCAGGAAATTCTAGAAGAGAAATTTAAATCTGAGATTGGTCAAAACCTGAAAGAACCAGACTGCAGGGCTAAGACCTGGAGGGAGCCCCGTCACCTTTCTGGTGAGAAGGGACACTTGGAAGAGGAGACGCAACGGCCAGGAAGCCTCCCCAGTGACCCCATCCCCAGTGGCCCGTTCCGTGTAAGCCTTTTCTTCAGGATAATGTTAATTTTCTTAAACTTGCTCTTATTCATGGTTCCTGATGTGTTTTCCTGGTCTTTTCTCACCACCTTTCCCTCGGCAGTGATGTCAGTGATATAAAGCAAGGAGCTGAGAAAGTGCTTATTTTAAATAAGCTGAGGACAGTCTTCGTGGGTTGTCAAAGAATGGCAATTAGCAGCTCAGTGTTATGTCCTTCCTCTGTCATTTTCCTTAACTCAGTAACGAATAAGTTAGGTTGATTTGGGATTTTCTTTTTTCATTTTCAATTGCAAGTAGCTGAAGCCTAAAATGTCACAAATACAAAAATAACATCTCTTTACATTTCGCAGCTTAAAGGCATGTCACGGGGAGAACTATATGTTCTGTTTCTCTACATTTGTTTAGCTTACATCATCACCCATGTCCTGCTGATCAAATCACTGTTTCCTTCTTACCCCTCTGACTTGGCTGGTGTTCTCATCCTCTGCAGGACTTTTCCTGTTCTCAATCTCCCTCCCTCCTCCAGATTCTGAACGTGCCCCTCCAGAGTCTTCGCAGAACGGCCACTGGTTTGCACGCTTGCGTCTTGTAAACAGGATCCAGTTTCCTCAGGTTGTGGGGTCTTCCTGCCTGCTCTCAGACCTGCCCCCACCACTTTCCACACTGATGCTTGGTGCACAGCAGTTGAATCTGGGACTTGGATGACTGGATACCTGGACCCAGCCCCCGTGCCATCGCTGATGAATTAGTGATAGGAGCAAATCGACATGTTTGATTCTGTTGCCTTGTCCAAGGAACGTGGGTGATGAAAACAGAAACATCTCAGGGTTATGGCGGGGAGCAAGGAGATGATTAGTGAGAAAGCACATCAAAGGCTCTGAGAACACTCAACAGCTGCTAACCTGGTTTTCTCTCACCAAATGCCTGGCTCGCTCTCACGCGGAAATTTCCTGCAAGGTTTTCTAAGACAGGCCGGCAGGCCGCCTGGCCCTCCAGAATAAGGAAGCTGGCCCTGGCTGATGCCTGAGAGGTTGAGTCCCGGTCTCCTTTGTCTCCCGGGGCCTCAGCTTTCTCATCTGTGGAGTGACGATGATAAGCGCCCTCCCAGTCTGTCTCCAAAGTTATCAGGAAGATTAAACGAACATTTTTTACAATCATGAATCTTATAGAAATGAAATTATTTCTTAATTTGGAAAAGGGGGAGTAGGGCTTGGCTTCTTTGAAAATTTTTCCTATGTCTTTCTGTCTCTCCTCATGAAAAATCTGACTCTTAGAAAATTTCCACTAAGAAATTTCATCCATCCATCCATCCATCCATCCATCCATACATCCATCCAATCGATCCGTCAACAAAAATTTCCTAAGCACCTGCCACGTGCCGAGACCCCCTGCCGGGGGCAGGGCAGCGCAGTAGCACAGAGTCCCTGCTACCGAGACAGTCACGGGCTAATGGGAGACACAGACAAGCACCAGGGGGCTCGGGGGGACAGAGTGGGATGGGGTCTCCAGAGACAGAGAGGGGTAACTCCGTCAGGGAGCCTGGGGAAGGCTGTGCCCACTTCCGGGGCTGTCTGAGGCGCGGCCACTGACCCTCCCTCTCTGGATCACAGAGGGCGCGTCGCCTGAAAAATGAGGAGCTTGAAGGAGACAAGCCCTAAGGCTCATAAAGGAGTCTACCATGTCTTGTTCCCCAAAATCTTACTACCGAAAAAGAATACTGAAGATTAAAAAAAATGGGAAGCCTGTATGCTCTGCTCAAAATGACACCCCAAACAAACATTCTCTCTCTCTTTCTCCCTCTCCCTCTCTCGCTCGCTCACACGCGCCCGCGCACACACACGCCCAACACAGCCCCCTCACCGTTCACTGTAAGGGGATCTGGCACATAATTCACAGGCAGGCTTTCGTCCTGTGCCCGCGCCGTGGTAGGCACAGCCGGAAGGCGTCCCCGGGCTTCCCGGAGGCGGCCGGATGAAGGCCGGGGCGCCCGAGGCCGGCCCAGCGCGGCCGCCCTTCACACGGACGATCCCGCGACTCCAGGACCCAGTTCAGGACTTGGAGCTATTTATAGACTCTTCAGTGTGCAGAGCTGTTGCTCCACAACTTCCATTAACCCCTCAGAGGTTTTAGCTGTCAGATTAATTTCCCAGTTCCCTGCGGAATGCTGACCTTTATTAAACCCCAGGAGACCATTTCCTTTCGGGGTTCATTTCTCTGTATGGGAAAACTCTCGACCCCTTCATAGTCCTGCTCAATTTACCTGTGCTTCTTAAGCCTGAAAAGTGAAAAAGAGTCTCCAGATTTTAAGAATCCTGGGCACCCTTCCCCAAACACTTTCAGAGCAAACTCCCCACGGGGATGTGTACCTAGAAGAAACTCCCCAAGATCCCTGTGAAAGCGTGGTGTCTTACATACATCCACAAATGGTAACACGCATGACTTTGTAAGTATCCGCTTAATCAAACCATTTACAAGGCTATATATGTGACCTGCGTGCTCGTTCTCACTCTGCTACCAATCATCCGTATGACCTTCGGCGCAGTGTTCTAGCTCTTTGGGCTTCAGTTGTCTTTTGTGCAAAATAAGGGAGCTGGACTAAATCAGGGACTTTCAACATTTTGAGCACCAGAATTCTTCCTCCAAATGATCGTAGAGATGTTCAATATATATAAGAGATATTCTGATCGGTAAAGGAGATGCTCCAGTGTGCCGTGTGGGTCTCGAACCCCATCTGATTGGCTTGCATCCTGGAACACTCAGGGCACCGCGTGGGTGCTTTGGGATCACTGGAGCACAGGGGGAAGCCCCTTGAACTGAGGGAGTTTTAAATCTTCACCAAATCCCAAACTATGTTATTCTCATGGCCACGTTCTTGCCTCCATTAGCCCATCCACCACCTCAGAATGGTCTACTGTTGTAAATAGTTAAAACCCATAATAAAGAACCTGCATGCCAAAACTTTTTTTTTATTTTTTCATTGATCCAAGATTCATTGTTTATGCACCACACCCAGTGCTCCATGCAATACGTGCCGTGCCCTCCTTAATACCCACCACCAGGCTCACCCATCCCCCCTCCCCCCTCCCCTCCATAACTCTTAGCTTGTTTCTCAGAGTCCACAGTCTCCCCTTCTGATTTACCCCAGTTCACTTTTCCTTTCCTTCTCCTAGAGTCCTCCATTTTATTCCTTATGTTCCACAAGTCAGTGAAACCATACAATAATTGACTTTCTCTGCCTGGCTTATTTCACTCAGCATGATCTCCTCCAGACCAGTCCATATTGATACAAAAGTTGGGTATTCATCTTTTCTGACCATGCGGAAAACTCTTAATGGTCATGTTCCTTGGTAACCACACATGACTCATCTCTCTTACCCTACAGTATCGGAGCATGGGTAAGAGACAAACAACAAGAGTGACCGCACTTCACAGGAAGATGCTAGGGATTAGACAAATGACTAGAGATCTGAAGTGATAATCCCAATTCCCCCCACACACACACACACACACACTCAATAGAGCATTTCTCAAGTCCATGGATCCACCCACCTGCTGCCAGCATAGAAGAGAATGCAAAGGTGGAGGTGAATCAGAGAAGTCAACTCCACTGGGAGACATTCAGCTCTGAGTATGAGTAACCTAATGGAAGAACCCCAGAAGCTGTGGGCAGAGCAGAGTGTCATCCTGAGGCCCAGGGCTACAAACCCAGTCCTCCCGGGTGGGAAGGAGTCACTTTCACCTCCATCCCAAGAGCATGGCCCACAAATGAGAGCCTCCAAAACTCTGGGCTCATCAATTCCTGCAAAGTCTCTACAGCTTCAAAGCCCTCAGTCAAGAAATCAATTTAAGGAAGTTTGCAGGCTCCACTGATTGTTCCATCAGGCAATTTCCCACCAGACCTCATAAGGAAAGATAACAACACATCCCCTCCTTCAACAGATATTCAATGTCTACCATGTGCCCTGAGATACCTCAGGAATTAAACGGGAAGACAAATTTATTACCTGCAAAGCCACCAGATCTAACAGACATTTATCAGTCTTCATGTTGCACAACTTTCTAGCATTTGACACAATTGTTCAGGCCCTTCTTGGACCACTTGTTTCCCATGGTTTTTACAGATGAAATCCTCATTTTCCCACCTACCTGTCAGGGCTCTCTTCTGCCTCTTATCAGCCTTGCCCTCCTCTGCATATGTGGTCCCTGAGTCTATCCTAGTACCCTAAGCACCCTCTTCCTCTCATTCTAGACCAAGGGTCTTAACCCTAGGGCCGCAGGACCCCTGGGAGTCAGTGAAATTGGGTGAGAAAAAAACTGCATCTTTATTTTCACTTACCTCTTACTGAAATTTAGCAATTCCTTCTATTTTGAATGCAGGGAACAAACCACAGCAGTATTAGCAGGACCCATGTCTTTGTCCCCATTAAAAACCCCAGGTACCTTCATCCCACACAACAGTTGTTGCAGAGGTCTCAAAATCTATATTCATCACTAATTTGAAATTACAGTAACTATTAGAGCTGCTACTGGTATTGTTATTTGATGAGTTAATAAAGAAGCATATATACTTTCATATCTCCAATTTATTTTTAATATTTGGAGAACTATTTTCAGTGTAATTGGTTCCCATTGTTATCTTATGCATTTTATTTCACATATTTAAAATCAGAGGTGTTCTCAGACTCCTGAAGGAATCCAAAGCACACACATGTATGTGAGCGTGTGCACGCACACACACACACACACACACACACAGAGAAACTTGCTTTTCAAGGGATCTTATGTGTGATTGTGGTTTTAGTTAGTGCCAATACCTTCATATATACAACTTCAGCTTAGACCCCTACCCTGAACTCCAAACCTGTACACCCAACTGCCTACTTAAGATTAACCTTTGAATATCTCAAATTTAATCCAAACTCAGCATGTTCAAAGCCAAATTCATGATAGGCCCCCTCCCAAACTCCTCAACCCAGCAGAGAACACCCTGCATGATCCAGTCCTAATTCTTCAGCCTCATGCTGTATGGGTGTTGGATGCCCTACCTTCTGCCCTCCAGACTCCCCTTTCAGTCTTCTCTACCCCAACTTCTTCCTCCCCTAGAAGTCTGGTCACAGCTGCCTCATTCAAACTCCTCTACCTTCAACCCCCACCCTAGTGAACATATTTACTTTCCATACCTACCTCAGCTCTCAAGCACAGCCTTCCTCAACCTCCTACCTGTCAAACTGACCCACTAGAGAGACTCACAGCATCATTTAACCCCCCTTTGTAGAATTACCTCTGCTGCAAATTTACTTCTGTTTTGGTAATTATTTCTTAATGGTGGTGTCCCCATTTGATTATAAAAACCCTGAGGAAAGGAACTGGGTCTACTTTTATCAACACCATATCTCCGGCATCTTAGCACAATGCCTAGCACATAACCAGCATTCCATAAACATTTGCTAAACAGATGACTTAATTAAAGTCCATGGGGATCTACAGTCTAGGAGGAGACAGATATTACACAAACATTCAAAATAATTATTATGTAATTACAAATGTTACAAGTGCTTAGAAAAGCATGATGTGCCCTCTGAATTCATAACAGGAGAAAATGATCTAGCAGTCCAAATAAGTCAATGAAGATTTTCCCAAAGAAGCAATGTTTTAGCTGAGACCTGAAAGATGGGGACCAACTGTCTAGTGAATGAGGGAACAACATTTTTGTCAAAATGATCAGCACGTGTGTAATCTCTAGGGCAAGAAGAACTTGGCAGATTCAAGAGATGGAAGGCCTTTGGGGCTGGGATGCCAGAAATGAGAGGACAGGTGATATAAGGGGAGACTGAAGAGGAAGCTAGGAGCCAAATCACAAAGAATTTTATGGGTCAGGGCAAGAACATGTGGCTCTGGTAGGTTGTCAAATGGCTACAATTACCCCCTCTACCTGGATCTAGCCTTTTGCAATGTGAGTTTACAGTTTTTCCCACCAGGGACTAAAGTCCATTTCCCTGTCCCTTGAATCCCTTGGAGCTGAGCTGGACTTTTCTCTTAATTGGGCCAAAAGAATGCGGAAGTGAAGTGCCAGTTCTGAGCCTAGGCCTCTCTCTGCCTCGCAGCCTCTCCTCTCTCTCTCAGAGCCTTTCCTAGACCCTGGTCTCAAAGAGCATGTGGCACAAAGCCCAACCATTCAAGCTGAGCCCCTTCCCACATAGCCAGCTTCCAGCTGATTCATCAGCCAATCCCACACCCATGAGTGAACCCACAAACCCTGAAGAACCAAATTATCATCACAAGCTACAAATGCTTGTTAGTTTTGGCCAGTAAATTTGACATGATTTGTTACACAGCAAAAGCCAACTAATATCAGGCTTTATCCTGAGATCAGGGGAAACCATTTGTAGATTTAAGGAGCTGAGTGATAGAGTGAGATGTGTTTTTATAAAAGTTACTCTGACTGCTATGTAAACAATGTACGAAGAGGGAGCAAGTCTAACTCGAACACCAGTTAGTGGGCACTGCTACCACCCAGAGGGAGGTGATGGCCACCAGCCCAGGAGGTGACCGTGGATGTGAAGAGAAATGGAGGGACATGGGAGTGCTCCCAGAAGTGGTGTCAACAGGACTTGGTGACCACTTCAGTGCCGGGGGTAAGGAGAGGGAAGTCGATAATGATTCCTCAGTTTCTGCTTGAGCAACTGGGAGGACGGTTATATTAGTCAGAGTTCTCCAAGGGGTGTATACCAATAGGATGTGAAAAAGAAAGGAATGTATTATAAGGAGATGGTTCATATGGGTATGGAGCTGTCAGGTACCAATCTGCAGGCTGGAGACCCAGGAGAGCTGATGGTGGAGATGACGTCCAAAAGCAGGCTGCTGGGGAGTTTTTTCTCTGGGGAGGGTCCATCTTTTTGTTCTACTCAGGCCTCCAACTGATTAGATGAGGTCCATCCACATTATGGAGGACAATCTGCTTTACTCTACCAATTAAAATACAAAGCAATCCAAAACATCCTTGCAGAAATCCCCAGAATAATAACCTGCAGAAAAATAACTGCTTACCCCATGGCCCACTCATGTTGGCACATAAATTAACCATCACCATGGTGCTGCCAGAGACTGAGATGAGGAGGCTGGGAGAAGCAGGCTTGTGCGTTAAGGTGATGAGTTCAGAAAGCACAGGGCACAGTGGACAGAAGGCATGCAGGCCAGGCTCAAGGCTCCAGGGGACTCCTGAGCAGTAATGGTTGCTTTCTTCCACTGTCGTGGTCACGGTGTGACCCTAACACCATAGCAGCCACAGAAGGGACCATGGAGAAGCAGATGGTACAGCCCCCACCCTGACAGACCTTGACCATCTTATTAGAGGGGGAAATGGAATTCAAGGAGAATGGAGCCCAAGTGGACTAATGGAGGAGACCCTAGGGCTATCCATCCAAAGCACCTTCACCCCTGCTCCTGTGGGCAACCTGACTCCAGGCCATCCTGCCAAATAGCCCATGGGCTTATGTGCTACACACAAGGCCCTTTGGGGTCTGGGACCTAACTGCCTATCTCTCTAGCTCACCTTCCCTTCGAAAACACTTCGACCATTCCCTGTTACTAGGTCAATGAGCAATACATTTTACCCAGGGTTAGCATAGTGGTATGGTGGTATTCAAACACACCATGCTATTTGGCACCTCTGTGACTTTTCTGTCACAGAAAATGGCCTTGTCCATACGCCAAGCGTCCGTGCCTCTTGTGGCACCCCCTCGTGCGCCTGTTCCCCTAGAGACTTCCCTGTTACCCACTCGCCTTGGCCCAACCAGCCTCTCCGGGGCTCACCTGCTATCAAGGGTATGACTCTGCCCTCCAGGGTCCTTCACGGGACCTGGAACAAAGCAGAAGTTCAGTAAATACTGGTAACACTGTGCAACCTCGGCAAGAGAACCTGCTGGACCCTTGGGAGGCTTAAAGGTTCAGGGTGCACACCCCTCAGACACACAGGTCCCTGAGAAAGGTGGGGAGACACCAAGAACCATCTTCTCCCTGCCATCACACCTCCTCTTGTCCCTCCGGCCTCCTCTGAGGCCCTTCCCAAGAGATCAAGAGGGAAGCCATAAAAAAGTGAGAGGACCTGTCCATGAGGAAATGCCTGTGGGCCTTCTCTCCTGCTAAGTGGCCCAAGTTCGGAGGTTTCCTGAGGCTCCAGCCCAATTTTTAATGAATTGGCAAGAAAAGATTTCTCAGCCTGGTTTGCTGCTCCTGCCAGAGTCAAAAAATGCTAAATGGCATCTCCCGGCTCCAAAAGGTGGGAGGGTCACACTGGGCCTGCCGTGTTAGATAACACGCCAGCAGGCTGAGACTTGTGTGAACCCGAGCGCACCTTCCTGCCACCTGCACACCCGGTAATTGGCCAGGTCTCTCCAAGTGGGCCCTGTCCCCCGTGCTAATGGCCTCACAGCCTGGCACCGCCAACGGCTTCACGCACTTTACCCAGCGTCACCTGCAAAGGCTCTCAGGGCTCTCCTCCACCATTAATTCAAAGTCCCTCACGTCCACACAGGCCCCAGGAGGCAGGCCTGGAAGCCACAGCCTGCACACCAGAAGCCGCCCACCCGGCCTATTAAGTGTCTGGTGGGAACCTCGGCCTGTGGGCGGGAGGGATGAGCCGGGCAGGAGGGGGCAGAGAGATGGTCGCTGTTCTCTCCTTCAGAAAGCTTACACAAAGCAGGGGCAGCTCCCTCATTCATTTACTCTTTAGAAATTGACTGAGCTCTCACTATATGCCACATTCTGTATTAGGTGCTAGACTCCCAGTGGCGAGCAGAGCAGACGCGGCCCCTGTTCTCTCTTAGGGGTACATGCCAGTGGGGGGCACAGATTTGAATCAAGGCATCACAAAAACAAAAGCTTAATTATGCTCAGCAAACCTGCTGCGCCAGGAGCTGAGGGTTAATCATCTCCAAAGATGCTTAAAAAGTATTTAATGAAATTACACACATTCTTAGGCTGATTTGATCCCTAGTAAAAATAGGAACTATTTTACAAGCTGCCTTACAAACCTTTAGAAACTATTAGTCGTCCCGATATTCATCCTTTCCTTCTGCGGTAACTGAACGCCTGAATGTTGGCTGGGTACTTAGTTACCTAGAATCGAAACTACATTCTCTCAGCTAGTTTGACTATGTAACTAAGTTCTTGGTGGTGGGATATAAGCAGAAATGGTATAAGCACCTTCCTGGACATTTGGGAAAGATAATATGCATTTTATTCCCTTCCCTCCTTCCTGCTGGTAGAAAAGAGGTCATGGTGCCTGGTGCAGGAACAGTCACCTTGGGCTAAAAGCGGAAAAAGAATTTTGAAGATGATGGAACAACAATTAGTCCTAATTTAAACAGAAAATGGTACCCACAGGTGGGGAGCCTCAAGTGGCAAAACCTAAAATGAGATGCTGTCCAAGTGGAGCTGGGAGGACAGCAGATGGCTAGGATACAGACATGGTATTTCATCACATCTAAAATGCACATTTTTTTGCCCATTTTAACATCTCTGAAATTGATTTGCATCTCACAACTGAGAGCATATTACAATCGCTGTGGGCCATTTTTTTTACATTGTGACATGGTTGCATAAGACATACTTAGCAGATATATTGAACTCGAGTTGGAAGAGGTGAGTCTGGTCTCAAAATGGAGGTAAAACCACCGCCCAGTCGCCCCCAGCCTGACTCTGGCTATTGCCGCCACCGCGGGAGGGAGGAGGGCCATGATCCAAAGGAACCAGAGCAGTTGAGAAAACTGTTTATTAGTGGTTTGAGCTTTGAAACTACAGATGATCGTTTAAGAGAACCTTTTGAAAATGGGGTACACTTACAGATTGTGTGGTGATGAGAGACCCCCAAACAAAATGTTCCAGGGGTTTTGGTTTGGTGACTTACTCTTGTGTTGAAGAGGTGGATGCAGCAATGTGTGCCCGACCACACAAGGTTGATGGGCGTGTAGTGGAACCAAAGAGAGCTGCTTCTAGAGAGGATTCTGTAACGCCTGGTGCCCATCTAACAGTGAAGAAAATTTTTGTTGGTGGTATTAAAGAAGATACAGAAGAATATAATTTGAGAGACTACTTTGCAAAGTATGGCAAGATTGAAACCATAGAAGTTATGGAAGACCAGCAGAGTGGGAAAAAAGAGAGGATTTGCTTTTGTAACTTTTGATGATCATGATACAATTGATAAAATTGTCGTTCAGAAATACCACATTATTAATGGGCATAATTGTGAAGTGGAAAAGGCCCTTTCTAAACAAGAAATGCAGTCTGGGGCGCCTGGGTGGCTCAGTGGGTTAAAGCCTCTGCCTTCGCCTCAGGTCATGATCTCAGGGTCCTGGGATCAAGGCCCGCGGAGCAGGGAGCCTGCTTCCTCCTCTCTCTCTGTCTGCCTCTCTGCCTACTTGTGATCTTTATCTGTCAAATAAATAAATAAATAAATCTTTAAAAAAAAAAAAGAAAGAAATGCAGTCTGCTGGATCACAAAGAGGTCATGGAGGTGGATCTGGCAACTTCATGGTTCATGGAGGAAATTTTGGAGGTGGTGGTAACTTTGGCTGTGGTGGAAACTTTGGTGGAAGAGGAGGCTATGGTGGTGGAGGTGGTGGCAGCAGAGGTAGTTATGGAGGGGGTGATGGTGGATATAATGGATTTGGAGTTGATAGTGGCAACTATGATGGTGGTCCTGGTTATAGTAGTAGAGGAGGCTACAGTGGTGGACCAGGATATGGAAACCAAGGAGGTGGATATGGAGGTGGTGGTGGTGGATATGATGGTTACAATGAAGGAAGAAATTTTGAAGGTGGTAACTATGGTGGTGGTGGGAACTACAATGATTTTGGAAATTATAGTGGACAACAGCAATCAAATTACAGACCCATGAAGGGGGGCAGTTTTGGTGGAAGAAGCTCAGGCAGTCCCTATGGTGGTGGTAATGTATCTGGTGGTGGAAGTGGTGCAGATGGTAGCAGAAGGTTCTAAAAAATTTTTAGAAGAAAAGGGCTACAGTTCTTAGCAGGAGAGAGAGCGAGGAGTTGTCAGGAAAGCTGCAGGTTACTTTGAGACAGTAGTCCCAAATGCATTAGAGGAACTGTAAAAATCTTCCACAGAAGGAACAATGATCCATAGTCAGAAAAGTTACTGCAGCTTAAACAGGAAACCCTTCTTGTTCAGGACTGTCATAGCCACAGTTTACAAAAAGTGCAGCTATTGATTAATGTAATGTAGTGTCAATTAGATGTACATTCCTGAGGTCTTTTATCTGTTGTAGCTTTGTCTTTTTCTTTTTCTTTTTCTTTTTCTTTTCATTCCATCAGGTATATCACCCTGTAAATTGTGGTAGTGGTACCAGGAATAAAAAATTAAGGAATTTTTAACTTTTCAAAAAAAAAAAGATGTACTTAGCAAACACAAACGTCTTCCATAAAACGTGGTTTCACAGGCTGGTTATCTGATGATCCTAGCTACTCCATATGAAGCTCTTAGTTAGACCATCATCAGTGGAAGACAATGGAGATGAAGTGTTGGGGAGATGTCCAAATTTGGTGCACATCAGCTGCCTTTCTTTCTCTTTCACCCAAAGTTACAAAAGAGATTAACTCTGCCTAGAGATAGCCACAAACAGAATGGAAGCGGACATAATCCTGCTAGGAAAGGAACTTTTTATCTGTGGCCAGCAATCGACGTTAACTGAAGGTCTTGTACTTTTATGGCCTTGAAGGATGAAAGACAAGGGAGAAATCTCCCACAGACAGAGCTGGGAGACATCAGCAGCTAATGAAGAAAGGCCTTCTCCCCAGAGACCAGAAGCAGGTGACCTGAATGGACTGACCATGAAATGTGGTCTACAGCTAGAAAAGAAACTATTTAGGGCGCCTGGGTGGTTCAGTGGGTTAAAGCCTCTGCTTTCGGCTCAGGTCATGATCTCAGGCTCCTGGGATCGAGGCCCGCATCGGGCTCTCTGCTCAGCAGGGAGCCTGCTTCCCCTTCTCTCTCTGCCTGCCTCTCTGCCTCCTTGTGATCTCTCTCCCTCTGTGAAATAAATAAATAAATAAATCTTTAAAAAAAAAAAGAAAAGAAACTATTTGCCATACAGCCCAATGTTATCTCTGCCATGGACCAATGTCTACAGAATTCCCCACTTTCACTTTTCAAGATGGAATTCGGGTTGTGATTGTCCTGAATCTACTGAGTCATATATATTGGCCACATTGTGATTAGATCATTTTCCTTTTAGTTTAAAGACCACCAGATGAAGGAAAGCCTATTGTGATCTGATGGACAGAACTGTGTATTACCCTGAGATCCTAGCCTTTGGCCCAGATGCAAGACCCAATGGAACTCTATTCCTTTCAGGGTAGATGAGTATGTTCTACATAAGGAAATGGTACACGCAGATACTTGG
This sequence comes from Ailurus styani, assembly GCA_002007465.1. Taxonomy (NCBI): domain Eukaryota; kingdom Metazoa; phylum Chordata; class Mammalia; order Carnivora; family Ailuridae; genus Ailurus; species Ailurus styani. The sequence continues at coordinate 1,035,301 of LNAC01000497.1, read as the reverse complement.
CTAGCCAAATTAATTGGCTATCACAGAAGCTACTAATGATGGATGTGTCCCTAATGTAATAAATACACCTATCTCAATTTTTTAAACCAGCCTCATGTTTAATGAGAAAACACAAGAAACTCCCATTAAAGTCAGGGACAAAACAAAATGTCCCCCACCACTCCTATTTTTTAATATGGTTCCGGAAATACTAACCAATGCAAATCAACAATAAACAGAAATAGTTTTAATACAAAAAAATTTAAATGAAGACAAAGTTATCCATATTTGTAGTTGGTATGATTATCAACTAGTAAAAGTCCAAGAGGATTACAAGAAAATCTATTGCAAACATCTGTGAAATGAAAATGAATCTATACAGTGTAAATATACTGCAAATAAAAACTTTAATAGGTTGGATAGATACAAAATTAATATAGAGAATTAAATAATAGTTAGAAGGTATCAGGAAAGAAAAATCTTACCTGTAATAACAAAAAAAGATAAAATATAGAGAAATAACCCAACATGTGCAAAAATCTATGTGAAGAAAATTTAAATCACCCCTGAGGGATATAGACCAAAAAAAGACTTCTAAAGTAGGTTCCATGCCCAGCATGAAGCCCAGTGCAGGGCTTGAACTCATGACCCTGAGATCAAGACCTGAACTGAGATCAAGAATCAGATGCTTAACTATTGAGCCACCCAGGTGTCCCCCAAAAAGACTTTTTTAATAGGAAGTGTACCATATTCTTAAATAGGAAATTCCCCATACAAATTTTTTAAAAACCCACACACAAAATTCTCCAAGAAAAGTCTTCTTTTAAAAGCAATGTAAGAAGACAGCCAAATATTAAGATATATTACAATACTGTAGAAACTAAAATAATAAGGTACTGGTGCATGAAAGGATAAACAGATCAAAGGAACAGAATTTAAAGCCCAAATAAAGATCCATGAATAAATGTGAGTATATGTAAGTGAACACTTAATGTATGATAAAGATGTTTTGAATAAGCAAGAAAAAAAATTTCTTCAACAAAATGATGCTGGGAAAACTAAACAATCAGAGAGCAGGCGTGCCGCATCATAAATATTTTTTTCCCTAATTTGTGGCTTTTTTTTTTTTACTTTGCATATGGTGTTTTTTGCAATGTGGGTGTTTCTTTTTTTTTTCCTTTTTGTTTTATTCAGTCAAATACATTGATCTCTTTTACTGTGACTTCTGAGTTTGCATCATTCTTAGGAAAGTCTTGTCCATTTTGAGATTAAAACTATTCTCCTTTTATCTAGTAATCGTTATGACTTAATTTTTCAATACTTAAATCTTTGATCCACCTGGACCTTGCCTTGATGGAAGATGTGAGGTAAGGCCAAGTTTATTTGCTCCAGTGTGTTCAGAGAAGAAGAGCAACTCTTCCTCTGGTTGGAGGCCAAGAACCTGTTTCCAATGACAGCGAATCAAAGAGCCTTCCTTGGTCAAAGCCACCCTCTTCAGTAGCAATTCGGAGAATCTTCCCCAAAACACGAGCTGTCTGTCATCAGTGGTCCTGCTTTGTCTCCATGACAAAGGTCAAAGGCACTCTGCCTTGCTTTTCCGCTGGCCTCGCCTTGGCTTGCTCTCTGTCCCAGAGCACCCTCATTACCTGGGATGAAATGCCTGTGCTTGTTGGAATTCACTCTTCACCACAATTGATGTGCTGCTAACTCGTTTTTCAAATCTAAACCCAGCCATTACCCTTCGGCTGCCGTGCCTTACACATCACACGCGAGCACACATTCCCCACCCACATCCCTCCCTCTGGGCCACATGTTCATGCTCCAGATCCCACCCACACAGCACTACCAAAGCAGCAACCACATTCCACGGTGTGCTGTTCACTGTTGTGAGTCTTCCCTTCTGGCCTGCCGACAAATGTGTCTGCTGCTTCTGCTATCCCTCCACCTAGGGCAGAGGGATGCTGGAGAAATGATTCCTGAACCAGGGAGGACCTCCCCAACCCTGCTCAATTCGTAAGTATTTTTCTAATGCCAAGAATGGTAAAATCATCAAGAAGGGGATGTTCCTAGCAGTGGTATATATAGTGTCCCCAAAAATGCAAATTATAAATGCTTAACTGAGCTGACGGTCAGCCAGCCATTCTACTATACAACAACGTGGTAGTTTGTTGCAAAAAGGACCCAAAGTCTTCTCTCCCCTGTAGAGACACGTCTTTTCATTGTGATTTTTGCAGCACCTTCCATCCAGAGATAGAGTCCGCTTCCTTTTCCTTGAGTCTGATCTTGGGATTTGCTTTGGGCATTTAAGTGTAGCAGAAGAAGCCCTTGTGCATCTTTTTTTTTTTTTAAGAGGACAATTTTAAAGAGAGAAATAAAGGTTTTTAAAGGGTGAAAACCTTTATTTTTAGCATGTAGGAGGTATCCCCCCTCATAATTTTGTTCCCCCTCCATTTTAGCTATCTCATGGACCACCATTTGAGTTTTCCTCAACAGTTTTAGGCCAATTTTTATATAATTCTATTTTACATAATTCTATATATATAATTTACACAATTATATATAATTCTATTTTTCTTCACAAATCAAATGGATGGATTGTAAGAGGAATAGAAATTATGATCTCTCAAGAACAAATAGCATACGTACAGGGGTCATGATTCACCAGCTCTGTTCCTAGAGCCTCTACTAGAACTCTCAGACATGAGGGAGTAGTAATACCTTGTGTATCTAAATATATGGCTGGGGCGCCTGGGTGGCTCAGAGGGTTAAAGCCTCTGTTTTCAGTTCAGGTCATGATCTCCGGATCCTGGGATCAAGCCCCGCTTTGGGCTCTCTGCTCAGCAGGGAGCCTGCTTCCTCCTCTCTCTGCCTGCCTCTCTGCCTACTCGTGATCTCTCTCTCTATGTCAAATAAATAAAATCTTTTTTTAAATAAATAAATAAATGGCTGATCCATGAAACCCAAGACCTGAGTTGAGGCATATGTGTCAGAGTTCCGTGCTCCCTTCTCAAGCCTCAAAATTTACATACGTAGTGCTCTGAGAAGTTACCTAACACAGATCTGGTATCGAGCTGATGTATGTGTGTGTGTGTGAAAGGATTCCTCTATCTAGTTAATGAACACATCCATTACCTCACATTCTGTGTGTGTGAGAACATTCAAGTTCTGNAAAATTTACATACGTAGTGCTCTGAGAAGTTACCTAACACAGATCTGGTATCGAGCTGATGTGTGTGTGTGTGTGAAAGGATTCCTCTATCTAGTTAATGAACACATCCATCACCTCACATTCTGTGTGTGTGAGAACATTCAAGTTCTACTCTCTTGGCAAATTTCAATTATAAGATCCAGTGATATCAACTATGGCCGCCATGCTTACATTATATCCTCAGACCTTAATCATCTTAGAGCTGAAAATCTGCACCCTTTTACTAACCTCTCCTTATTTCCACCACCTCCCCCCTGTCCCTGGCAACTACTTTTCTACTCTGTTTCTAGGAGCTGGACTTTTTTTTTTTTTTTTTTTTTTTAGATTTCATATGTAAGTGATACCCTGCCGTATTTCCCTTGCTCCGTCTGGCTTATGCCCTTAAGGTCCATCCATGTTGTTGCAGGCTGTCTTCTTTCTCAAAGCTGAACAATATTCCATTGGAGATAGATAACACATCTTCCTTATCCATTCATTCATTGATAGCAACTTAGGCTGTTTCCATATCTGGTCTGTTGTGAATAATGCCACAATGAACATGAAAATGCAGGGATCTCCAGGTCCTGTTTTCATTTCCTTTCGATATATACCCAGAGGTGGGATTGCTGGATCATATGGTAACCCTATTTTGAATTTTTTTGAGAAATCCCCATACTGTGTCCCATAGTGGTACCAGTTTACATTCCCACCACCAGTGCATAGGGTTTTCCTTTTCTCCACGTCCATTAACACTTGTTACCTCTTATCTTTTTGATGAATAGCCATTCTAACAGGTGTGAGTGATATCTCACTGTGGGTTAGATTTGCATTTCCCTAGTGATGAGTGATATTGAGCACCTTTTCATGTATTTGTTGGCCGTCTGTATGTCTTCTTTGGAAATTTTTCTATCCAGTTCGTCTGCCTATTTTTTAATCAGATTGTTTGTTCACTTGTTTGCTTTTGCTATTGAGTTGTATGAGTTCTTTATATACTTTGGATATTAAGCCTTTATCAAATGTATAATTTGCAAATATTTTCACCCATTCTGTAGGTTGCCTTTTCATTCTGTGAATGGTTTCCTTTGTTGTACAGATCTTTTTAGTCTGATACGGTCCCTCTTGTTTATTTTTGTTTTTATTGCCTTTGTTTCTGGTGTCCAATCCAAAAACTCATCGCCAAGACTGATGTCAAAGAGCGTGCTGCCTATGTTTTCTTTTAGGAGTTCTATGGATTCAGATCTTGCATTCAACTTAATCCATTTTGAGTTGATTTTGTGTTTAGTGTAACATAGTGGTCCAGTTTCATTCCTTAACATGTGGCTGTCCAGTTTTCCCAGCACCATTTATTTAAAAGACTCTCCTGTGCTATGTATGCCTGTGTGCACACACACACATGTGCACATGCACACACACGCATACATACCTGTTGGTTCTGCTTCTCTGGAGAACATTGACTAATACAACAGATATTTTTGCTGGAAATAGAATTCTGGCTTTCCTTTTTTTTCTTTTCAACAATTTAATGTGTCACTCCATTTTACTCCCTTTCCTTTTTGCTTGTATGGTTCTGAGGAAAAGATTGCTGTAATTCTTAGCCTTTTTCTTCTCTAGGTAACATGATTTTTTTTTTAACCTCCCTCTGTCTTCATTCCTAACTTTGTCTTTGGTTTCTTCAGTTTATATATGAAATGTGTGTGTGTGTGTGTGTGTGTGTGTGTGTATTTATCTTATTAAGCATTTTATGAGATTCATTGATCGTTTGTGTAACACTTACCACTATTTTGAAAAATTCTCACCCATTATTTCTTCTGCCTCCTTCCCTTTTACTTCTTCTAGGATTTCAGTTATGTGCATGTTATGGTGCTGGCTGTTGCACCACCTCCTGGAAATTGTGTTCTCTATTTTTTTTCCCCTGTATTTCTCTTTGCATCTCACTTTGATTTGCATTAGCCAGTTCAAGCTCTCTTTCTCTCTTCAGCTGTGTCAGGCCTATTGATGAGCCTGTTGAAAGCATTCTGTTTTATATTTCTGTACTTTTGATTTCTAAATGTCTTTCTTATTATTTTTATAGCTCTGCTAAAATTACCCTCTTTGATCTTGCATGTTGTCTGCATTTTACATTAAAGACTTTAACAAAGGTGTCTGGATGGCTCAGTTGTTAAGCATCTGCCTTCGGCTCAGGTCATGATCCCAGGGTCCTGAGATTGAGCCCCGAATCTGGCTCCCTGCTCAGGGGGAAGCCTGCTTCTCCCTCTCCCACTCCCCCTACTTGTGTTTGCTCTCTCGCTGTGTCTCTCTCTGTCAAATAAATAAATAAAATCTTTTTAAAGAAAAAAAGACTTTAAAATATTAAGCAACACACTGAGTCTACAGCTCCATGTGATGCAATTTCCTTTGGAAAAAAAACACTGAAGTTTGGTTGAGTGACAACTACACATTGGACAAACAAAAAGAAAACCACAGTGAAGTGGAAATGGAGGTTAGAACACAATCTCACCATAAACCCCACCAGTGACACAGTTTTCTACAACTGGGAGGAAACTCAAAACCCCAGAGCTTCCTCCAGAGGAGCAAAGGGTTCAAATCCCATGTTAGGTATCTCAACTTTTAAGACATACTCTTAAGAGAGGAGCCTCCAAAGCACTTCACTTTGAAAAACAATGGGACTCATGTCCCAAGACCCATAAGACCCTAGCAATCTGAGAAACCACTCTTAAAGGACTCACCAGGGTGCCTGGACTCACCCATCCCAGGCCCCAGCTCACAGGCAGCCAATCACATCCAGACTTAAAGTGAAGGAGACTCACCTGCTTATATTAAAGCTTCAGCCTGAGGGTCTTCCATTTAATTTAACACATACATGTAGGAGCCCGCTGGAATACTTTCCGGGGACACAGACTGGCAGGTGCCATCTTTGCATGCTCATTTTGACATGTTCCAGAATCAGTATCTCCCAGAAAAGAGTTTTTACATGAAGCTGGTGCCCTGATTTTTACAGCTGCCTGCTAGGAGCTATCTCCTGATCTCCTGGCTCTGAAGGCCAAGGGAGCTTGGATTCCTGGTACCATGAAACTGTAATGACTGGTGTCACCCAGAGAGGAGGTCGGACCCTTGCCTGGCACCCTGATTTTTGCAACTACCCTCTGGAGACACCTCTGTATTGTGTGGCTCTGGTGGCCAGTGGGACTTACACTTGCAGGCCTCACAGGACTGTAACTAGTCAAGAAAGATTGCTTAAATAGCTCCTACCTCTAGGTCACAGAGGAGGCAACAGATGCAGGGGTCCAGACTATTTGTGAAGAAGAACTATTACCTAATCATTATGACCATAGCTTGATGGGTAGGCTTTTTTTTTTTTGCTTTTATTTTATTTATGTTTTTTATTTAAATAAAAACACTGACAGGTCATATCACATCCTCAGCTACTGGGAGCTGTTAAAAATATAATAGGCTGCTTTGATAAGAGCTGATCTGGGAGGCCTTTGTTGCAAATATTGTCCCATTTGATGTTGTCCTATAAGTCTTTTAAGCTATCTTCACTTTTTTTCACCCTTTTTACTTTTTGCTCCCCTGGCTGGGTGACTTCCATTGTCTTTTGAGTTGACCCATCCTTTCTTCTGCTTCATCCAGTCTGCTGTCGAATGTTCTAGTGTATTTTTCAATTCAGTTACTATATTCTTCAGCCCTGCAACTTCTTTTTGGTACTTTCTTATATTTTCTGTCTCTCTGTTGAAGTTCTCACTGTGTTCATCCATTCTTCCCTCCCGTGTGGTGAGCATCTTTATGACATTTCTTTGAACTTCTTCTCAGGTAAATTACTTATCTCTGTTTCATTATGGTTTTTCTTCTGAGGTTTTATCTTGTTCTTTCATTTGGAACATATTCCTCTGTTTCTTCATTTTGCTTGACTCCCTGTGTTGTATCTATACAGTAGATGAAACAAACACCTCTCCAAGTCTTGAAGGAATGGCCTTGTGTAGATGAATCTTGTTCAACATTGCCTCAGCTCTCCATTGTGTCTCAACCTCTGAAAATCAGTCATTGTGATAATCACATTAACATAACGAAGAATAAAAATGACATGATAATCTCAATAGATGCAGTTAAAACCTTTCAGAAAATTCAATATGCATTTATGACAAACACTCTCAATAAAGCTGGTATAGAGGGAATGTACATCAACATAATAAAGGCTATTCATGACAAGCCCACAGCGAACATTATACTCAATGGTGAAAAGCTAAAAATGTTTCCTCTTTAAGATGAGGAATAAGACAAGGATGTCCATTCTTACCACTCTTATTCAAAATAATATTGGAAATCCCAACCAGAAAAATTGAACAAGAAAAAGAAATATAAGGTACCCAAATTGGGAAGGAAGAAGTAACATCATCACTATTTGAAGATGATATATAGAGGACCCTAAAGACTCCATCAGAAAACTGTTAGAACTGATAACCAAATTTATAAAAGTTGCAGATACAGGGGCACCTGGGTGGCTCAGTCAGTTAAGCCCCTGCCTTCAGCTCAGGTCATGATCTCAGGGTCCTGGGATCAAGCCCCACATCAGGCTCCTCTTCAGCAAGGAGTCTGTTTCTCCATCTGCCTCTTCCCCTCCCCCGGCCCATGCTCTCTCTCTCTCAAAGAAATAAATAAAATCTTTTCAAAAATTTAAAAATTTTTTAAAAAATAAAAATTGGCAGAAGATCTGAATAGACATTTTTCCAAAGAAGACAAACAGATGGCCAACAGGTACATGAAAAGATGTTTACATCATTAATCATCAGGGAAATGGAAAACCACAAGTTACCACCTCATACCTATTGGAACAGCTTTTTTTTTTCCCCATTGAGGCATTTTATTTGCATGTGCGTATTACATCCCTAGAAAAAGAATCCCAGGATTTTCCCTCCTCTGTGTTTTTGTCTTGTTTCTTCATCGTCCATAATGCCAGCTGAGGTTGTCAGTACAATGAAACCAAACTGACGAGATGGGAACAGGTTATTCTGCCATTTTTCTAGATCTTTCAGTTGTACATCAAATCTGAGGCTGATCACAGCACACTTGCTTAACCTGCCTGTGAGGTTCACAACAATTTTCCCCGCTCTGTGATCATCCAAGATTTCAAATTCGCCAATGTAATCATGCTTCATCATCACAGTGAGAAACCGGACAATGATTTTGGAGCATGGCCTAATAAGAACCTGGCATTTGCCTCTCTTTTCAGAATTGTTAATACTCTTGAGAGCATCTCCCAGGACATTCATGCACACCGTTATGGCAGCAAGGAAGGATGGCGGAAAGAGCCCTGTTGGAACAGCTTTTATCAAAAAGANGATGCGGGCCTCGATCCCAGGACCCTGAGATCATGACCTGAGCCGAAAGCAGTGGCATTAACCCACTGAGCCACCCAGGCACCCTCTTTTCAGAATTGTTAATACTCTTGAGAGCATCTCCCCGGACATTCATGCACACCATTATGGCAGCAAGGAAGGATGGCGGAAAGAGCCCTGTTGGAACAGCTTTTATCAAAAAGACTAGAAATAACCAGTGTTGACAAGGATGTGGAAAAAGTGAACCCTTGTACACGTTGGTGGAAATGTAGATTGGTGTAGCCACTATGGAAAATAGTATAAAAGTTCCTCAAAAAATTAAAAATAGAACTATAATATAAGATCCAGCAACTCTACTTCTGGGTATTTATCCAAACAAAACAAAAACGCTAATTCAAAAAAGACGTATGCATCTCCATTTCAGCATTTCAGCATTATTTATAATATCCAAGATATGGAAACAACTTAAGGGTGCATTAATGGATGAATGGATAAAGAGGATGTGATACATAGATCACATATACACATATACACACAATGGAATATTATTCCACCATAAAAAATGAAATCTTCCCATTTGTGGCCACGAGGTTAGACCTTAAGGACAATTTACTAAGCGAAATAAGTCAGACAGAGAAAGAAAAATACCATATGTGGAAGCTAAATATATATATAACCAAGCTCATAGATACAGAGAACAGATTGGTGATTGCCAGAAGTGAGGGCAGTGGGGGGGACTGGTGAATTGTTTTTTTTTTTTTTTTTGGCAGAAATAAAATTTATTTTTAAATTTCATTCTGCTTCATCAGATATTTCCTTAATCTGTTCTTAGCTCAAATAAACTAGTTTTTTAAAAGGGACAGAGATGGCACAAAAATAGAAAATCAAAAACAAAATCCAAACCAAAAAGATGCTTGTTTTCTTAGAACTCCACCCAGCCATGTGAAAATCCAGGCTAGCCTTCTGGAGGATAAAATATACATGGCCAAGTCACCCCCATCATGCCAGGTAACCCGCGACACCCAGAAACCAATTATCTAACCATCCAGCGGCAGACCACAGACACATGATTGACCCTAGTCAAGACCAGAAAAAATCACTGATCCCATCACAAATTACCCATTGCACAGGATGAGCTTAAATGCATTTTCTTATGTCACTACATTTTGGAATAGTTTCTTCCACAGTATAAGCTAACTGATAAGACTTGTCATTAAACTGTTAGAGTTCTTCTGTATCAGTTAGTAATCAGTTAGGGATTATTCACGACCTAATCCCCCAACCACTAACAGATGGACCCCTGGACTGCTCTACATTCCAACCATAAAAAAGTTGATGTTTGGTCCAGCAGGGACCTCCAGGACTTGCTCTGAATCTATAGCCTGGTCTATTCTGATTGTTCAATGTTAATGACATATTGGTTGTTAAATATTTTAAAAACTATTTCTGATGAAAGGGGAATGCCTAAGTCACCTATAGCACACCTGACTACTATATTTTTGCTAAAATAACTATGTTGAACTGTCAGTCCATAAAATCATGTCTATAAAGCGTTAAGTGGAAAAGAGCAAATCGCTACCAAATGGAATGTACCCATTGTGATATTTGTCTATCATACTTTGACTATTTGTACAAAATACAAATATTGTTTGACAAAGATGAGAATTGGAATTACAGTTCCAAGAGCTTGATGATTTTATCCTCTGTAATTATTTTATTTTAGTGCATAATAAGAGAAAGACAACTATAATCTTTCTAAGACTGTATTTGGAAACTTGTCTTTTTGGAATTGAGATCTCTCAGAGTAAATCCTAATGTTGGGTATAATGCATTAAGAAAAAAAAATTGTCGGGCACCTGGGTGGCTCAGTGGGTTAAAGCCTCTGCTTTCGGCTCAGGTCACGATCTCAGCGTCCTGGGATCGAGGCCCACATCAGGCTCTCTGCTCAGCAGGGAGCCTGCTTCCTCCTCTCCCTCTCTCTGCCTGCCTCTCTGCCTACTTGTAATCTCTCTCTGTGTGTCAAATAAATAAAATAAAATCTTTAAAAAAAATTGTCATAGAAAGCATGTCCAAGAGAAAATGAAATGCCATTCTGTTTTTCAGGTAATATATGGAAAAGTTCATTTTCAAGAAGCCTGAATCAGACTCAGGATAGTAAAGCTCTTCTGGCAAAATGCTACCTCAAATGTCTAACTCTTCAGTAAATAATTATATATTGCTTTAGCACCTTAAGTTTACAAATTATTTTCACATTTGATCTTTTGATGGTTCTGAGGAGGTATAAATAGTATCATTCTCCTCTCATGAAGAGGCTACTGAGGCCAGAGCATAGCACAAGTGACTAAATTCATTAACTATTTAGTGTCACTCTGAGGGTGGTGTCAATAAGAAAGCCTACGCTTTGGCCAGAATATACCTAAGATCCCATCCCAGCTACTTCCGTGCCAGCTGCGTGTCATTGGTACTGTTTCCAAACTCTTCTGGGCCTCATTCTCCACATCTACGAAGAGAAGATAATACCTATTTTAAGGACTTGTTATAGAATTAAATAAGAGAATAAAAGCACATGTCAGTGCTTGCCAATAGTATACTGGCAAGTATTAAACAATAGCCTCTCTTAAGAAAAAAAAATGTATGCATGTGTGTATGTACATAAGTTTATTATAAATTGTTATTACTATAAAGGATATTTAGTACACAATTGACAAATTATAATAAAATACACAATATTTAGTATTACAAATTCTGCATAGCCAATTGATGCTAACAGAAAATGTCCATTGGTATTTTCCAAACTCTTTTATTGGTAGCCAAATTATAGCTCCAATGAAATAAGTCAATCAGAGAAAGACAATTATCATATGATCTCTCTGATATGAGGAACTTGAGGGGCAAGATGGGGGATCATGGGGGTAGGGAGGGAAAAATAATGAAACAAGTTGGGATGGGGAAGGAGACAAACCATAAGAGACTGCTAATCTCACAAAACAAACTGAGGGTTACTGGGGGGTGGGAGGTTAGGGATAGGGTGGATGGGTTATGGACATTGGGGAGGGTTTGTGCTATGGTGAATGCTGTGAAAGGTGTAAGCCTAACGATTCACAGACCTGTACCCCTGGGGCAAATAATAATAATAAAAATAAATTTTAAAAAAAAATTATAGCTCCAATTCAACCAGGATTTGACAAACAGAATTGGATTCCAATCCACTCTTCCCCCAACTGATGTATCATCAATAAATCTGATATGTGACATGAAAAGAAAAAAGAAAAAAATTGCCTATGGGCAAATTATTGTTTGTGTCAATTTAAATTTCCAACTTATTTGGTTAAAAATTTGCAAAATGAAAACAAATCAGTGCACTCTAGAATAGATCATACTCATTTAAGCAAATATTAATTCACTTGTGAATAGCTTTCCTCATCATCTTCTTATCCCCTTCACAACATGGAGAAGAGCTCTATTTTTGCCAAATCAGTCCCCAAGCATTTTGTGTGGTAAAATCTTAAAGATGAATATGCCAGACACTGCCAGCTTCTAAGCCAATGTCTATTCTTCCCTTCTTTAGTAACATGACCTTGATTATTTTTAAAGTGTTGCAAAGTGACCAGTTATACTTACCTTCCCGGGCACCCTTGCAGCTAGTGATGACCATGTGACCATTTCTGGTCAATGAGATGTAAGTGGAAATCTAGAAGATGTGGTTTCGGGGAAATCAACTGTTTTCCCAATAAAAGAACATATTCATCAGGCACATGCCTTTGCCTTTGGGTAGTCACCCCTCATCTGGCCTTGACTACTCATCCTTCAGTGCCCAGATCAAGCATTTTGAGAAAAGCAGCCCTGAGAGATTTTTATCCAGTAGTTGCCTGGGGAGGAAAACACATCCCTCACTTCTTTCAACCACTGTAATGAGGTTCCTGCAGCATGCAACTAGACACAGCCCTGACTGATGTCAGAGGAGGGATGGGTCCTGAGAGACAGGAAGAAGGTAAGGAGGCTATGGGCAGAGAGGCCAGGCCACCCATTTAATAGAAAACTAGACAAGAGGAAGGAAGGAGCGAGAGAAGTTTCAGCTCCAGACCGTGGTTGAAAAAGTAGTTTGGTGTTGGCGTATGAGGAACATCTGGAGAAGCTGAGCAGAGTGGAGGAAAGAGCCTTTGAGAAGTGTTACTATAGCTCATGAATCATGTCTCCTTCAAGCTCTTCAACAGAGCCAGGTAACGAATGGAATTCCTTCTCAATTACTTCTGGCCCCTGCATTTTGCTTTTGTGTATTGGGGAGAGGAAGGGTCTTCGCAGTGACTGAACCCTGGGGAGCCCCAGGACTTACTGGAGTTGTGTAAGCATGAATTTAGGAAAGTTCTGCATGACCGAGGCATGGGTTGCTGTACTGAAAAGAGCAGAGACAGGGAACCAGGAGATGTGAGTTCAAGTCCTCGTTCTTTCACAGTTTGCTGGGGAGCCTTCAGCAAGTATTTTGCCATGTCAGGCTTCAGGTCCCCCTTTGCGAAAGGAGAATACTTCCAGCTCTGTGATAACAGTGTTCTACGAGTTACTATAAGAAAAGTGTATCTGTACTCCTAGAAGGATATCCCTGCTTCAGGTAGCTTCTTTTGGGCTCTGATGGTAATAAATGGTGCGGAAGAGAGAAGAGTATGAGCAAAGAAAATGAAGTCCACCCCAATTCAACAAACATCTGTTGGCCAGCTGCTCTGAGTTGAGCACTCAGATAAAGATGGCCGAAGGTACAGTCTAAACTCCTTAGCCAGACCCACAGGCACTCCACATCTGGCCCTGTCTGACTTTTGGCTTTTCTCTCTCTGGTTCTCCACACATACCCTCACTTCCAGCATCCTGAGGTACTCACAGTGTCCTCAGCCCATTGTGATATTCGATGCTTCCCTCTCTCTTCTCCAGCTCTACCCCTCCCTGCCAACGATGCCTTCCCTTTTTGATCTGGGAAACTCCTATTCATCCTTCAGTGCCCAGATCAAGCATTTTGAGAAAACCAGGCCTAAGAGATTTTATCCAGTAGTTGGCCTACTTCTTACCAACTAGGCTGTGATGTTCCCCTGATGATAAAGCAACTTCACAGAATATCAACATCAGCGGAGAACTCCAACAAGATAAAAACAATACTACTCCATAATTATCCCTGGAGAAAGATAAAAACAGACACTGTGCAACCACAGAACGACCACACATCCCCTCCCTAGGCTAACATGAGTCTCTATTTTTTTTTAAAGATTTTATTTATTTATTTGAGGGGAGACAGAGAGAGAGAGTATGAGCATGAGCAGTGGAAGGGGCAGAGGGAGAGGGAGAGGGAGAAGCAGATTCCCTGCTGAGTAGGGAGCCCGATGCCAGGTTAGATCCCAGGACCCTGGGATCATGACCTGAGCTGAAGGCAGAGGCTTAACCGACTGAGCGACCCAGGTGCCCCAACATGAATCTCTATTGCTTCTTTTCCAGTGATATCTCTAACCCCATTCCATTCCTCCCACCTCCTAGATAAAAAGTATTAAGATGTCCAGTTACCAAATTGCCCTGCTTTCTACCAACACTATTCCAGAAACTATCCCTCATTACCTTGTACTTTAAACACCAAACACAAGCCCAGATCCTCTGTTCCAAGCCCCTCCAAGCCCCCTCTTACCCAGACTCTCCATGTGTGTCTGTCCTGGGTGTTCTCCTTTTGTGTAGCAAGTTAGGAACGCAACTTTAACTACAGGTGTGCTCCTGGGGGCCTTTGGCAGGTGGCCGTTGACCATCCCTTCCTCTCTGACTTTCCCCAAGCCAGCAGAACAAAACACGTATTTCTGTGTTACCAGTGTAGACTTCCAGCATCCCTGAACCCTATTCAGAACAACACCCTGTACTGACGTTTCTTCCCGTGTTGACCTTCTTGCTATGACTGTCCCTCTACCTCTCCCATAAGACTGTTTACTCCCTGGGCAGGCCACCGGGATGGTTGTAGAATAAATATGCCAACACTTCGCACCCCAAAGTGGCACAGAGAGACCCCTGAGAATCTTTGTACCCAGCACCAAATGGTTCCCAACCGCTTGCCCTTCTCAGCCCCCGTCTCACGTGGAGCCACGGACGGGAATCCGAGAAAGTTGCTCTTCATCAGCACTTCATATGCTGCTTCTCATTTTTGCCTTACATGCTGTTCTTAAATTGGCCAAGTCGCCGTCGCCGCTGATCATCCATCGAGGCCCCCTCTGTGACTTTAGCATCCCCTGACGGTGCTATGCCACTTTATTGAAAACAAGGATTGCAACGGCAGGCAAATAACAGGAACATGACTTAATGAGTTGATAACACCGAGATCCTTCAACAGAGGGAGGAAGGGAAGAGTCCTAGGGTTTAAATCACCTCCATAAAACATCTGCAAAGAGGGGTCGGAGAGGCTGCCTGGAGCCTCTGGCTCCTGTTTAACATGCACAATTAGCAGTTTTAGGAAACAGCCTTTTGGAGACAAGTGCATCCTGAAGTGCAGCCTTTTGTTTCTTCTTCAGCTGGGACACAGCCGAGGCAAGCCTCGTTTGCCCTGCACAGCACACCACGGCGCAGCCCGGCCTTGAAGGCCTTCTGGAAGAAATGGCAAATGCTTTATCCAAGGAAAACATCATGTTTCCCAGCTTTTCTGAATGTGGAGCAAAATTTTTTAAGTGGTCAAATATCAGGTTTGGTTGTTACGGGGGGTTTTTTTTTAAGATTTTTTTTAAGATTTTATTTATTAGAGAGAGAGAGAGAGAGCACGAGCAGGGGGAAGAGCAGAAGGAGAGGGAGAAGCAGACTCCCCACGGAGCAGGGAGCCCGATGCAGGGCTTGATCCCAGGACCCTGGAGTCATGACCTGAGCTGAAATCAAGAGTCAGCTGCTTAACCTACTGAGCCACCCAGGAGACTCGGTTGTTTTCTTTTCTGTCCAAAATGGTTCCCTAGTTGGCAAGGGCATCGCGTGTACCACTCACTCACCCAAGTTTCAAATGAAAACTTCACATCTACCCACCCTGTCCCCACTCCTGCTGCAGCCTCAGCCCCCTTCCCAGTGCCCTGGTCTCATCAGGAAGGAATTGGGCTCACAGACAAATACACAGGAGACAAGGTGCCCAGCAGGACTCTGAAATCAAAGGAAATAAAGAGCTTTTCTTCTCTCTTTTTCCATAGTTGAAGGGAGGTTGGAATATAATGATATGGTCCCATTTTTTTCAGTACAAATTAATTCTGCCCACCACAGGAAGACTTGTAAACCAGATGCCACTTCTCAATAGTTTAAGAAACATATGACCTGTCACCCCTAAAGAGGGGGTTCTTTTATCTGACCCCAAAATCAAAGGGATATTACAAGAAACATGTATACAATAACTTTCAAGTGCTTGTGGTTCTCAGGGGGCAAAAAAGGTGGAGGAAGTGAGACGATAAAATAAAGCTTCCAAAAATGAATGAAAGAAGCTCATACATCACATGCCAGAATTGATCCTGCTGATTGCGTTTCCAGCACACCCCGACGGGACCTTCTGGGAGCACAGTCAGGGACACAGCTGGTTCCTGAAGTTAGCCACAGCATGGACAGCCTCCAAGGAGTCAAAGAAGGGTTCGGCCTCCTACCTCACCACCTAGTCCTCCTAGTGCCACCCCAGCTCTGCCTCCATCGCTCCATCGTCACCTCCCACCTCAACTACTAGCAATTACCCACCGTCACTCCCCCGACACCCGCCCATCATCACCCCCACATAATGGCTTGCAGACCATCCCTGCTTATAAAGCAGGGAGAGACTGAACAAAGAGGTCGGCCACTCCAGATTGGCCAATGGCAAGTCTGACAAGCAAGGAAACTTACGAGGCTTGTCTTGAGTGGCCAGGGGATGAGCAGACCCCCACACCTGCCACCAGGATCTTAAGGTTTCTAGAGAGGCTTTAATGGGGTTCAGCCATGTATAGCATCCAGAGGGTCTCAAAAATACAGTGCTCTCTCAAGGCTGCATCCTTGAAAACAGCCCCCACCGTGGGCAAGGTGGACAATAGTATACTCCAAGGACAGGGAGGGGTGAAGAGTCTCTGGTTGCCCACATGCAGCTCACCCGCCAACCCACGGTCATGTCCTCTCCATGACCTTCTGCAACAGCACCCCGCCAGTACTCATCCACTGCTACCATTCACCATAGAATATGGAGGAAACGGGATCCAGGGACATGAGACCACTAGTCTCGACTGTGTAGTAGATTCTCACGACCCTTTAACTTTGTCATCAGAAAACATTTAACAAATTGCCTTGGGCAATACGATGATAGTAATAGCTCATCATTGTGAATGCTTCCTACGTGCCAGGGACCACTCTAAGTGCTTTGCATGCGCCAATTCATCGGTAGTTCTATTCCAGATATGGGGAAACCGATGCGCAGAGGGGCTCGGTTACTCACTTAAGTCCTACAGCTAATAAGTGTTAGCCCTGGGACTTAGCTCAGGCCACCCAGCTCGAGAGCCCACGCTCTTGACCACTTCGTCACACTGTCACCTCACACAGTAAACCTATGACACTTACATGAAGGGTATTCATTAAGTTCCCTAGCTTATTGGAGGTACCATCTCATAAACAAAGCAGGATGCTGCCACAGCTCCCACTCCTGGCTCCGAAGGCTCGCCCCAGGAACACCACAGGCTCCAGCAGCAAAGCTATGATCCTTAGGAACAACAGCCAGGCGCAAGGCCAACTGCGTACTCACTTTGTTTTCTTAATTCTCACAATACTCTCATGAGGTCGTACTATTACTCTCATTTTATATTTGAGGAAACTGAGGCTCAGAGCAGATCAACAACTTGCCTGCAGGTCATGCCACAGACGCATGTGAAAAGCCCCTATTCAGTCGGCTCACTCGATTAAGCACCTGCTTTCAGCTCAGGTTGGGATCCCTGGGTCCTGGGACTGAGTCCTGCATTGGGCTCCCTGTTCAGAGGAGAGGCTGCTTCTCCCTCTGCTGCCCCCCCCCCTGCTTGTGCGCGCTCTCTCTCTTTCTCTCTCTCTCTCTCTCTTTCTGACGAATAAATAAATAAAATCTCAAAAAAAAAAGAAAGACCCCTATTCAGAATGGTGGCATTTATCCAAAATGTGCCAAGCACTCCGTGGCGCTCGATAGAGCCACACAGCATTGTGGGGGAGGGGGAGCCTCTGCTGTGGCCCCAGCAGTCAGGATGGTGCCTGAAAGGGCAGCTCTCAATAGATGACGTCCTCACTAGATGAATGCACTCTGCACGCGTGAATGAGTGAATGAAACAGTACTGCTCGTAATTAAAACTGTAAAAATAACAGCCAACAATCCTCAAAGGTTGGAGAAGCAGGTTGTGTAGCAAATGTTACTTTTAGAGTCACTGCAGGAGGTGGGAGCCCAGAGCCAGCTGCAGAGCGGGAGCGACCCCACCCACAGAGACCTTTGGCTGGTGCTTCTTCAGCCTGACCCAGTTCGGCGCTGGGGAGGGCTTGCAGAGCTGTTCCTTGGATCCATGCTGACTCGGAAAAGTGACTGCTGCCCTTTGCAATTAGACACTCTAGACCTCCATTCTGAGCCCTTAAATATATACAGTGACCTATGGGCTGATGTGGCCAAAGGACAAGGAACGTGTGAAATTGTTCCCATTAAAATCAGCCCTGGGGGCAACCACTGCATAAGCAAGTGGCCGGCCTGGCGGGGGCCTCAGATTTGTGTTAGAGGATCATGGCCTTTCTCTGCCGGTTAAGGTCAGTCCCCTCCTCCCTCCCACACAAACACAACACCTTCTCCTAACAGCCGCTGAGTGGTTGGCAAACTTTCTGCCACGTTTCTGCTGGAGGCTCTGCACTGACTAGAATAACAAACCGAGTATATCCTCTGCTTTACAAGCTTGGGATTTGGGGGGCGGGGGCTGCTGGGAAGACAGCAAACGGGACATGGGCGCTCAGCTTCAGTTCTCAGCTAGGCCTGGGAGGCTCACCCTTCATAGCACATCTGCCCGGATTCACAAGACAAGAGTGCTTCGGCTCTCAGCTAGAGCCTCGTGACAGGGCCCCAATTACATTGCTAACAGTAAAGAAGAAAACTTGAACCAATTTTAGAACAAGAGTTAAAAACGAATACAGAAAATTCCCTGCCGTGCTCTTTTAAAACATGAGTGGGGAAAGATTTCCCTCTTGTGGTCTAACTGGAAATTGCCGCTCTTACCCAGAAAGTTTTCCACTGCTTGAAATTCATAAAAGTTTTTGTACCATAAACCATACTGGCAGGTAAAGCCAAGGGACCTTTTCCCAAATTCATAGGGTAAAATACATAGAATTACAAGGAAAACCAATTATATCTAGATTTATACACCCAATTATTAAATAAGTGGGGCTATATAAATATACGTACTTTTTTAACACAATAAATAACAAAGCCTTATTACAATGAATCTTACTATCATAAATAAAAAGTAGTGATGAGAATAAATGACATTTTGAGAAATCAGGGACATGAATCTTACTACCATAAATAAAAAGTAGTGATGAGAATAAATGATATTTTGAGAAATCAGGGACAACTGAATAGCTAGGATTTCCAGAAGTGACAAAGTCACGGGTTCTGATACTACTACAAAGGTCAGTGCTTGACCTTTTATTGCCATTTATAATTGAAGGAAATCCTGTATTTCAGTTAGGAGTCAAGCTCCAATCCTTCCCCATTCTAGTACATGGGACTCCTAAATTCATCCACAAACCCCTTGGGGTCGGCAGAGCCCAGCTATTCTAACCTAGCTCAATCTAATCAGTGAGCAGTTTCGCCACATGAGATAAGGTTGCCAGTTTGTAGTGCATCAGGGGCAAAAATGCTATTGTTATTGCCAGGGTGTGTAAGGACTAGGGGATCTGAATAAAACAGCCAATCCAACATGTTTAATGTAACAGAAACGACACTGGTCTAAAAGCCAGAAGCACTAGCTTCTGACCCATCCTGGCCTGAACATGCAGGGAAAGGAATCAAGATTAAGTAGACAGAAGCCAGAAGTCATAGAAAGGCCAACAATCCCACCCAGTTCCCCACAAGTTAGGGGAAGTTTGCCTGTGCTAGCGATGCAGGATTTCTACTCCGTTGGTGCCCCCGGTTCTTGGTCACACTGCTTGGAAGAACGAAGAGGTAGACCAGAAGAGAGATGGGCAGCAGAGCAAAGTTTACTGAGCGATAGTACAAAGCTCCCAGAGAGGAAGGGAACCCCAGAGGGTTGCCCTCAAAGTCTCTAAGTTTAGCGGTTTTATGAACTCTTTTGTGGAACTATCTTAAGCAATCAGGGTGTGCTGAGTCATGCCAATCAGGACTTTGGTCATGTATCTGCCTACTAGGTTAATATCAAGTGCGGATGGTCTTTTTTTGCTGACATCTAGGGGCTTATGTTTTAACTGCCCCTTGCCCGTGATTGTGACAAGTGCTTTGTGAATAATTGTCTTATTTCAGGATGTTTTGCAGAAGCCATTTCTGCAAAGGCTGCAAAGCAGAATGTCAGTGCGGTCCTGACTGGCTGCAAAACAAAATGTTAGTGCTGTTTTGTCTTAGCTGTCCTGACTTCGTGTTGTCTTGTTGGGGACACTGGCCCAGACTACCTCACTGTCCAACCAAGTGCTAACACTAGTAATAATCAAAATGGCCAAGTGTTGGAGCATCTACCGGGGGCCAGTCTTTCAGGCATTCTGCCATTCTGAGGAAAGGATTATTACCTGTTTCACCAACGAGGAAACGGAGGCTGACAGCAGAAGTGTCTTGCTCAGAATCACACAGCCGGCTAGTGGGAAGGCCAGGACTGGAGCCCAGGTCAGTCCAGTTCTTACTACCAGGTCTTCAATCCCTGTTGGTTTGTAAAGCCAGGAGCTTCCTGGGTGAAATCCAAAACCGGCCCCCTGTACTCAGAGGGCAGGGAGAGACCAAAGAGGGAGGCCACTCCAGATCGGTATGTGGCAGGTGGAAAAAGCCAGGGAATTTACAAGGCTTGTCTTGGGCAGTTGCAAGATGAGGGGCTCTCCACACCCACGGCCAGAATCTTAAGGTTTCTCAAGAGGCCTTAATGGGGTTCAGCCATATATACCATCCAGAGGGGCTCACTGCCTTCTCAGAACTGCCCCCTCGAAAATGGCTCCCAGGGTGAGAAAAGTAGGCGGAATATACATTTCGAGGCCAGAGGAGGGGGTGAGGAGCTTCGGAGTGCACTGTCCAGTTCATGGGTCAACCAGGTGACCGCCTCCAAAATTTTACCCTTCATGACCCACTCTTCCAATCCTACAATCCCCCTTACTCCACAGTGGGCCCTGAACGGTTGCAAGGAGTTTCAGTTAGTGTGGAAGTGGCTGGTTTGGTGGCCCTCAGGCTGCAGTGGAGGCAGATACCATAGCAACAATACAGGCACGTGTAAGAAAACAGAGTAAAATAAAGGTCCCCCAAACAAGTAACAGTGTTTTCCATTAAGAGCTCCATGATCCAAAGCACTGATTTATTAAGTCCCTAAGACTAAGGGGGGTTCCGATCCCTTGGGGCAGTCACATGTGTCCTCATGTGACTTAATAAAGAAAATGCATTAGCAGACTCATCAGGTATGAAAACAACATTCAGTTGGGATGATGGCAGAGGTGCCTCCTTACGAGGCAGCAACAATGTCCAAGGCCATCCTGTCTTGGAAGACAGCTCTTCTCGTTAAAGACATTGCAGTGTTCAGTCAAGAGAGGTTTTGTTGGCTCCCATTTAAGACTTACTGGGTGAATTTAGCAAGGGCTTCTACTCATGCAATAAAGGCTTCCAGACCAGGGGAGGGAACAAAGACAGCGGCCAAATGATAGTATCAGTGGGAAGCAGAACGCCCATCTGGCCTGGAGGAGAAGACGGTTGGCAGCTTAGGAAGCTCGATCAGGTTGCACGTACCATCCATGCCGGCCGGAGGTGACAGCCCTGTCAGGTGTGAGGAGGCGGGCCGGGGCAGGGCATGCCAGACCGGGACCCCCATCCCCTCCCCTCTGTCAGTGTGCGTGTTGCATTCCACAGAGAGTGTGTTTCAACAGATCTGCTACAGCAAGGCGACAGGATTCCAGGGGAGAGGGAGCAGTTCCCTCTCACCCAAGGGTGCAAAGTACCTCACTTCCCCTTGCACATTGCAGTAGGTAAGACCTTTCCCAGTTGCCATGGGACTTGGTGTTCTCAGCAGCAGCCTCTGTGAGAGTCAGGGCAACGGCTGTCTCCCTCAACTTCCATACCTTCACGGTGCTGGGTGCCTCGGCAGGGGCCTCCAGTGTGGCCTATGGGGCACCAGGCCCTACTGGTCGACCATTCAAATGTATTAAAACTGTACTTTAGTCTCCCCCGCCAAGGTGATTTTACCTGTTGATAATTTAATCTGCTGCTTTAATATTCCATTTTTTTCCTTCTACCACCCCTGCTGCTTGTGGGTCCTAGGGCAGATGCACCTCCATTCAATGTCATGTTCTTTTGCCCAATCTTACACACCCCACCTTCTAAATGTGACCCCTAATCATTGTCTAATCAGTGAGGGTATCCATACATGGTACTCAGCTTCTCTAACCCTTCAGTGGTAGCAGGCCTGGTTTGCATGGTGACGGGGGAAATCTTGGGTTAGGCCAGCTGAGGAGTCCACATGCCAAGGCCTATTTAGAACCATCACTCAGAGGGAGGGGGCCAGTATAATCAATCTGTTCCCTCAACAGCTGCCTCAGTGGGAAGGACCCCGACCCCAAAGGACCCCCATGATAGCCACTACTTGGAATGATAAATTGAAGGGGAAGCCAGTTCACAGGGCAAACCTCTGTCCCATCAGTGCTTCTAGGCAAGGCAACATGGGAGCAGGACTTAGGTCAGCAGAGGGCCCCACAGCCATGGAAAATGGCCCACACGACATGGCAACCACAGACCTCCTGGCTAGAGCTCCTGGCCCACTTTCCACAAGCCTCTAACCCACCAAGCAATTCTACAGCAAGTCCAAATGTGTCCCTTCTCCCCACCAGGCTATCTAAACTTCATCCGACCACATCACTCCTCTGCTACCACCATTTGGGGCCTTTTATTGCCAGGTGAGGTCTCTCGCCTGCTGTCCTTTCTCACCTCTGGAACTTCCCAAACATGGCCTTCATCTCCCAACCAGCATCACTACCTCCCCTGCCACACACACACACACACACACACACACACACACAAGGGGAAGTCTCTCTTGCTCACCTAGACATCACAGGAAGGAATACGACTGGCTACACTCAGTACACCTACAATGAATCCCACTCCAAGTCCTCCTCAGCCATTACACCAAGTACAGTTTTTCTCTATGGCTGAAAACCCAGTGAAATAGCCCGTACGTCCTCCATGGGCGTGCCGTGCCTCTTCAGGACCACCTTTTCTGAGGACAGGTCCACCTGGCTCACCTCACCGTCCCTCCTGAGCAGGTCTCCCCCCCCAGCATCCAGGCCACCCCACCAATGACAGACTGAGGGCCACCCTCACCCAGGATTCAGGCTCCACAACCCATTTCCCGGAAGTCTGGAGCACATCCCCATTTGTTGGCCTACTCTATCAGGACCTGCTGTGAGGCCACCAAAACCAGCTTCTTTGACTGGATCCCTTCACCCACTAGTACCCAGTCTTTATGGCCTCATATGGCTGGAGGTATGAGGGTACTGTCAGAGAGAACCTGGGATGGGATGTGCCACTTAAGTCTGTCAACACCTACTGTGAATGTATAGGCCCCACTTGCAAACCCCAGAACTCTCCAAGGAAGGGCCTTCTACACCCTCGCAACTCATCTGTAGGTGCAGACACCTTTCAACAGCCAGCTCTATGCTCTTGGGGGTTGCAGCCCCCTAAAAGCCTACTCTGGCTCTAAGGAGCAGGTCTCAGCAACTGGACCTTTGCTCCAAGAGCCTTGGTGGCCTGAGGACCTCACGCTTGGGATTTCATGGTCTCTCAGCCACCTGTCTGCTGCACCTCAGAAATGGGCCCAAGTACGGCTAAAACACTTTTCTCCTGGGACCAAGCCAGAGCTTTATCTCCCCCAAACACCCATGGTTACTAGTGAGGTCATTTCTACCACAGCAAAATAGGTATCCCACAATTTGGGCAACCGCTTGGCCTAGGCCTCCCATGCTATGACCAGGCTAAGGCCATGTTAGGATCCAGGCACCTACCTTCCAGGCACAGGGCACACTGCCTGCTGGGAATGAGAAAAACCAATCTCTTCAGCCCTGCCACATCCATGATTTACCTCCTCTCCACTCTCCCAGCTCCCATAGCTAACCAGTGCACAAAACCATTTAGTCTTTTGAATTCAGTCTCATCCTGTACCCAACAGAGGCCCTGAGAGCCCCTTATTTCTGCTGGCCAATCCTCCAGCGGGATCTCAGCCAACCCATCCAAATGAATGCGGTACTGCCCTGAGACCGGGAGTGAGGGCGTGCACAGCATAAACCGCCTTCACGATCCCAGGGACGGCCCCGATGCAGTAGTGGGTAGCTGTGAACTGCAGCTGACCATGCCAGGTGCCCAAGAAACATCCATGTGTTTATTCACTGGAGCCCATCCCACAGACTGATGAGAAATTCAGTTTCAGCCATTACTGATTCCCCATACAAATGCCCAAAGTGGTGCCAGGTCCAGGGTCCCCAAGCCATGCTGCCCAGCCTCATGGACGTCCCACATCACGTGGAGAAAGACCCCCTCTGGGAAAGCCGCAATCCCTCTACACCGAAGAGCTAAATTCTCTGAGATTTTGCCACTTCCTTCATCTCCTGCTCCCACAGACACCGGGGGAGTCTGCACCTCACACAGCACACAACCCCTGCGGCAGGAATAAAGGGTTCAGTTACCTGGCTGGAGCTGAAGACAGGGAGAAAAACATGGAGATCACCCTCACACAAATTCATAATATAACACTCACCTTAAACCCACCATTGCTCCCAGGTCAACTTCACTCTCTCCTGGAACAGAAATTCTTTACGGGCACAGCTGCATCCCAGGACCTGGAACAATAAGTTGTCTCTCAACATAAAACGTTGAATTACTATGGAGAAGGAAATGAATGGGTAAAGAGATAGATGCATGTTGGGGCGCCTGGGTGGCTCCGTCGTTAAGCATCTGCCTTGAGCTCAGGTCGTGATCCCAGGGTCCTGGGATTAAGCCCCACATTGGGTTCCCTGCTCAGCTGGAAGCCGCCTTCTCCGTCTCACACTCCCCCTGCTTGTGTTCCCTCTCTCGCTGTGTCTCTGTCAAGTAAATAAATAGGTAAATAAATAGAGAGATAGATGCATGTAAGAAATGGGAGCGAATGCCCTCTTATAAAACACACTCCAAGCAACAGGGAAGACTTTAGAAACTCTTAAACCTCTCATCTCAATGAGGGCTCAGCTCCATGACATGCCAGCCCCCAGCACTCAGTCTCTCTGAGCCTTGTTTCTGCCTCTCCTGCAAACCAGGGGGAAGCTAGGGGCCACCTCATAAGTGGTTGCTCAGGTAACTTAGTGGATTTTGAATGCCTAGAAGAGGACCTGGAACATGAGGGACACTCAAAAAAAATGTTAGCTAATTTTGGAAGCTGCAGCAACAGCAGCACAGAAGAGGAAGTGATGTTTGTCCTTAGAGGTGTTGAGATCAGAGGCCAACAGGTGAGCGAGACCCCAGCCCCAGCTCACCTATGAGGTGGCCATGTGACCGTGGCTCAATTTATCTACAGCCAGTGACTCCTCTGTTTGGAATGTGAATCAAAATAATATCTTTCATAGCGTTCTTATGAAGCGTAATGAATTATTATTGAAAAACACAGTAGAGTGCCTAGAACTCGAAGTGTATAGTCGATGTTGAGCAAGTCACTATTAGATGAATATTGCGTAACTACCATTTTATCAATGAAACGCAGCAGCAGCTGGCTGTGGAGGGAAATGTGAGGTTGGTAAAGACAGCAACAAAATATATCTGCAACAGCCAAATTAAAGATGCTTTAGAGATGGTGTGTGGAAGAGTAAACACTGCAGAAAAATGAATTCTGAGTTAGAAGTATCTGATGGTTGGGGGACCTGGGTGGCTCAGTGGGTTAAGCCTCTGCCTTTGGCTCAGGTCATGATCTCAGGGTCCTGGGATCGAGCCCCACATCGGGCTCTCTGCTCGGCAGGGAGCCTGCTTCCTCCTCTCTCTCTGCCTGCCTCTCTGCCTACTTGTGATCTCTCTCACTCTCTCTGTCAAATAAATAAATAAAAATCTTTAAAAAAAAAAAAAAAAAAGAAGTCTCTGATGGCTAATGTTACCTGTCAACCTGACCGGGCCAGGAGGTGTCCACGTTGAGTTGAACGTTATTCTGGGTGTGTCTGTGAGGGTATTTCTGGATGAGATTAACACTTGAACCAGTAGACTGAGTAAAGCAGACTGCCCTCCCAAATATGGGCAGGCTTCATGGAATCCACTGAAAGCCTGAATAGAACAAAAAAGCTGAGCCAGAGAGAATCTGCTCTCTGCCTGATGTTCTCAGAGTCTTGAACTGGAATTCCTATCATTAGCTTTCCTGGTTGTCAGGACTAGAGACTGCAGATCTTGGAACTACTCAGCCTCCATAAATATGTGAGCCAATTCCTTATAACTAATACAAAAACCATTTCTGGGGTGCCTGTGTGGCTCAGTCAGTTAAGTGTCTGCCTTCGACTCAGGTCATTATCTCAGGGTTCTGGGAATGAGCCCCACATCCGGCTCCCTGCTCCACAGGGAGTCTGCTTCTCCCTCTCCCCTCTCCCTCCTACTCGTGCACTCTCTTTCTCCCTTTCTCTCTCTCAAATAAATAAATAAGATCTTTAAAAGAATTCTAAAAAGAAAAAAAATTTTCGGGGCACCTGGTAGGCTCAGTTGGTTGAGTGTCTGACTCTTGATTTCAGCTCAGGTCTTAGTCTCACGGTTATGGGTTTAAGCCCCATGTTGGGCTCTGCACTGGGTATGGAGCCTACTTAAAAATAGTGGGGAGAGAGGGGAAACCATTTCAAGAAAGTCTCCCAGAACTGAGAAACAAAAAGTTTGGAGATTAAAATAATGGGTAAAAAAAAAAAGGCTAATATTATTGAATATTTCTATGCTAGGTACACAGAAAACATATGGGGGGATCAAGCATCATAGCAATAGGAATTCCAGAGGGCAATCAAAGAGCACATGGAAGAGAGATCATTGTCTAAGAAAGGCTTGAGTTTTCACTTTTTTTTGAGAGAGAGTGCACGCGCATGTGCGCCCTCGCACACGCACACACTAGTGGGCGGAGGGGCAGAGGGAGAGGAAGAGGCTCTAGCCTTCCTCTCTGATGAGGTGTGGGGGAACGCTGGGAGGCACTGGTGAAAGTTAGAGCCCACACTTCTCCCGCCTGCAGCCTGACCCCCCCATCTGCACGGCTCCCACGTAATTAGAGGATTACAGCTGGAAGGACCAGGAGGCCCGGATTCTGTATCAGGAGTTCCTAGAGAAACCTAAGACAGTAAAACAAAAAAACAAGGGCACTAGAGGGAACTGAAGCTTACAAACCAACAGTAAACACAACCTAACTCCTCGCCAGAAAAATATAAACCCTTTCACTACACGTCTATTTACCTCACCTTCTCTTACCCAATAGTATCGGCCTCTCAACAAACAAATACAAGGTGTGCTAAAAGGCAAGAAAAAAACCCAGATTTTTTGTTTTGGTTTTGGTTTTTGACACTTGGGCCTCTATGTCCTCTGGGTAGTCACCGCTATATTGTAAATCTCCAACTCTCTGCTCACGAGAGAAGCTAGGGCATGTCGTATATTCAGTATAACCCAGGGAGCCCAATGAGGAAACTACCTGTTAATAAACCAAACTGAGTATAATTCACTCACTATTGCTGCTGCAATAAATGACCACAAACTTAGTGACTTAAGAAAACACAAACTAGGGGCGCCTGGGTGCCCCAGTCATTAAGTGTCTGCCTTCGGCTCGGGCCATGATCTCAGGGTGCTGGGATCAAGCCCCGCATTGGGCTCCCTGTTCAGCGAGAATCCTGCTTCTCTCTCTCCTACTCCCCCTGCTTGTTTTCCCTCTCTCACTTTCAAATAAATAAAATCTTAAAAAAAAAAAAAGACAACACAAACCAATAATCTTACAGTTCTTGAGATCAGAAGTCCAAAATAAGTCTCTCTGAGCTACAGTCAAGGTGTTGGTGGAACAGTGTCCACTCTGTCAGCTCTAGGGGAGAATCTGTTTTCTCCCCTTTTCTTATTTCTAGAGGCTGCTGCTTTCCTTGGCTCATGTTCCTGTGGCTCCATCTTCAAAGCCAGCTGTGTTGGGGGAGCCGAGTCCTTCTCAGGCTGCCATCCATTTCTCCTTGTCTGTCTCCTTAGTTTCACTTTTAAGGCAACCTGTGATTATGCTGGGCCCCCCAGTAATTTAGGGTAAAATACCTTTTTTAAGGTCAGCAGAGTAGCAAGCTTAATTCTACCTACAACCTTAATTCTCCCAGTATGCAGCCTAATACACTCATGGGTCCCGGGGGATAAGACAGAGACGTGTTTGGGAGGCCATCATTGTGTCTCCCACGAAGTAAACTTAAATGTGCTTATGTTCTGTTCTTTTAGGTGCAGTTTATTTTCTATTATCCAACGTTAACAAGTTTTCTTGCTGAAAAATTAAGTATCAGTCTGAAATACAAATACTGTCAAAAATTATGAGGCCTACTCTGGGTAATTATGCAAACTCATAAAGCATAGCGGGATTAGAGAGTAGTGATCATTCAACATATGTCCTAACGCCAGGTGTACCTGCACTTCGAATGAAGTCTGTGAAGTTTCCAGTTAAAAATGCAGTCTTTGGTCTTCATGAAAGGACAGCCAGGGCAGATTTTGTTTTTAGATCCAACTGTCACAGTTCACTGCCTCCCTTCCACAGAAGGTCACAACACATCTGCTACTGGGAGTTGATAAACCTAAAGACAATCTGAACTCTGTGCATGCTGGCAGCAGAGACTGTCTCCAAAGGAGGAAACTGGGTAAGAGACACTTTTTTATCACATGGCTTTTCTTACTGTTTCTTACCTCTTGTAAATTTATACCATGTGTACATACTTATTCAAAAAGTACACTGAATTTTAAAAGAACATATGATGCAGCCCAATCTATTGTGGTGGATGGTGAAGGTTGAAGAGGTGAAGGTGTAGATCATCAGTCCAGGCACATCCAGGGTGTCTGTCTTAGCATCCTGCCTACAAGGGACCCTGGCTTCTGTCAGTTCTGTGGCAAAAAAAAAACTGCAAGCAAAGGCCAACTATTATAATCCAGAGAGGATGCCTACTGTAAGAATAATAGTGCATTAACAATAATGTAAGTCTAAATCCTGTTTATAAAAATATTTTTTTTAAGACAAGATTTGGCTGGGGGTGGGGTGGTAAGAAAAGTATTAATGTTCAAATAACTAGAAGAGAGAAAACATAACCCAAGAAATAAAAGACAAGAAAAGGAAAGAGAGGACAAAATATACCAAACAAAATGATCAAAAGATCATATATTTTAACAAAGTTGCAAATGAAACTTTCCTATTAGATTGTCCACAAAAGAAAAAAAAAATCTGATTGGGTCCACTAACTAAATCTAAACACCTAAAACTAAGGCAAGCACACACAATTTAGAAATTTTGCTAATGCATCCAAAAAGAAAATATTGGTGGCAATTTTAATAACAAAATATATTATGAGATGGAAAAGGAACAGTCATTACATGTTCACAACAGACAATTAACATGAATATGAATCACATGACTTCAAAATATGTAAAGAGAGTTAAAAATACAGGAAAACTGAAGAAGAAATTTAAACGGTAGCAGACGTGAGCCTGTTCCTCTGTACCACTTGGGTGCTCATTGGTTGAAAGGGACTAAAGCAACTTTTAAACAAGAATGTCCAGAGCCACAGAACTGACAGAAGCCAGGGTCCCTTGTAGGCAAGATGCTAAGACAGACACCCTGGATGTGCCTGGACTGATGATCTACACTGGCAAGCCTGTCAGCCAATGGGGACACTGGTTGGCAGTGGCCTGAGACTCTGGTTTCTGGGCAAGTTGAAGCCTGCTCCCTGCAGTTCCTAAGCCAGCCCCACGTGCTGTGCGGTAGCAAATGATAAAGCCGCCCAAGCACACACAAAGCTGCTCCTTTCCCTTTAGGCTGCAGCACCACCCAAGCACCGGGGAGGAGCCCTGAGACTGCCACTGGCCTCTCACTGCAGACATCTAGGTGTCCAAGCCCCTAATGTGAACTCTGTACTTTCCGATCCAGATGGCAGATCAGTGAAAACGGAAGTAAGATTTAACTCTGCCCAACTGATATATTTAAAAAGTATATAATAGGGATCCAGACTACCAATTCATTCCCAGAGCCAGCCTGTTCGACATATTTAGAAGACATACAGTATCGACACATGTTCTGATAATTGTGCATTGTGAGATACATAATAAAACAGTTGCATCTGACCTTAAAACATGGAAGAAGTAGAAAGAAAATGTTTTAAAAGACAAACACATTTCAAAACGTTTAAGGATAAAACATGAAGACATTTCACCATCTTCCCCTTCCTAACCAACTGAATAACATGCCACACATTTTCAAAAATTAACCGCCCCCCAAAAAAAGACACCCGAAAAGATTTCTCATCTTAAAAAAACTGGGGCAAATCACAAGTAATGAAAAACATGGTCCGTCCATGATCAAGTACGGGGCTGACCGCTGTAAGAGAACATTTAAACACTGTCTCACACATTTAGTCAAAGTGGGTATTTTCTTATTCCCCAAACCACCATTGGTCAAACTGCAGAAACTATAAAGCTGAAGGATAAACACTTCAAATAAGAATTCATACTCCAAGTGTGTAAGAATCTTTCAACTTTTATTTCTAGGATACATTCATCTGGAACCTTTTTGTTGCTTTACAATTTTCCCCCTAAGAGAAATGAATACAATAAAAATATAATCCAACTACCAGCAGTGTTTGTAACCCAAAAAGAATCTAAAATCTCTGGTGTGATAATACAGGATTTTTTTTAAAAATATAAACTTCATACCAGAAATAAAGCCTGAATATTCTTTTTCTTTAAAAATATAATTTTTCCTTCTTAGCTCTTCCATGTAAATCTTATAATCAACCATTTAGTTCTACAGTCTATTTTTAAACTAGTAATTTTAACACTATAGCAGTTTTCCCTACTTTGTATCCTGTTCTGTACTGTGAATCAACTAATAATTGCAGAAGTGTTTACAAAGAGAGAGATGCCACTAGGTTGTAGCAAGATTCTTCAAGATATACTGATCATTAAAAGAAAAAGAAAAATCCCCATTAGCAAACTGAAACCTACTAAACAAACTGCATTTTATCATGTTTATGAAATTAGAAAATGTGTACAAAGCACTTTTGCAAACTTTGTAAAGCTCTAATGGAAAACTTTTCTAAAATCTGTTTTAACTAGGAAAGGCTGCTGACTGGGATAGAATGTCAGGGACAGATAGAAGGTTCTGTGAAATCTTTTTCTTTTTTTCTGTTAACTACTTACATTTGGGGAAGGAGAGATCATAAATTGCAAAGAAGCCAGGGATATGAGTACAGGAATGTCTCACAAAGACTGACTGGTTTGCAACATATGACTGTTTTTCTTAACTGAGAATAAAGATCAAAGGACACAGGAGTAGACCAATACTTTACACCAGACTGAGAAGTCAAGCCATTTGTCTCCAGCTAGGAAGAATAAGTGAGGCTTTTCCCTGACTTCTGACTAGCTCCTCCATGCAGAGCATCATGCAGTCCTTTTATAAACAGTATTCCAAACCCAAATATAAATGGTCTGGGAATGGTTTCTTTAGTTTAGGAAAATAACCAAAAAGTCTAATTATAAACATAAGTAACAACATACCTGAACCAGAGTTGACACTTTCCTACCTCTAGATAAACAGCATTGTCCGTAACAACTTTTTAGCGTATTTTGTGGAATATAGGAAGTTAATAAGCAAAGGACAAAAAGTCTGGTAACAAAAATAATCCCATGGGGGCTTCCTTGTTTGTTAGAATGCAAAACAGATATACAGGAACTTCTTTCCATGAGCTACCCTAATGAAACTAGAAAGGCTACGAAGACAGCCCCAGCAATAAAGGGCTGCAGAAATTTGGTCATCTGTACCCAGACACAGGCGACCGAAAAAAGTATCCTCAACTACCTAAAGGATGAGTGAAATGACCAGAGGGAATGGGTCTGCATCACTGCATAAAAAAGGCTTTGAGCAAGTCAGACATGATGGAAGAGGCTGCCACATAGGGCTCTGGAGCCTCCTTTCTAACAGTTTCTGAACAATCTTCCCGTGGCTCTCTAGGAGCAGGCCTAGCTTAGCGCATGAACGGGCTAAGTGGCCTTATACCTCTTTAGCCCCTCTGACGCTCTCACTCTTCTTAGTGCCTTCTTTCCCCAAGAGAATATTCAGGCCAATTTGTTTTTGTTTTTCTCCATTAGTAAGAATAAACTAGCAATTTGGAATACCCCTAACTCTCACTGAGTATCTCATATTACTATAGGATACCATGAATAATAAGAATGTACAACTTTAATGCCTTTTACATAAGAGTCAAACAAGTCTGTATCATACTTTGATGATTCCACATTAATAAAATTTAGCTATGATATGTAAAAAACTACTTTTGCCAAGGTTTTAACTATTGGACTTTAAACCATTTTCAATATTCCATGGAAAGGTCACTTATATGAAAGTAACGTGCCTTCATGTTTTCTACGTACAACAACAAAGTAAGGTTTTTTAAATGTACATATATTTTTTAACCAATGCACTCCCTTTTACAATCACACCTTCAGTCCAACATTTAAAATATAAACCCAAACTGTCAATGAAAAGAACAGTGGACCAAATGACAGTATCATTTAAATGTAACAATAATGCAAGAAAAGGTGAGCATCAAAACTGAGAAAATAAACATAAACAGATTCATTGGGAATCTGCTCATATGCCTGATGTGTTCAGAAATGAACCTCATACAAAACAGATCCCGCTATTAGACAATTCATTCCCTTCTCATTTACTCACTCCATGATGCATGTCCCACTATTTTTACTGAGGTTTATAAAGTGATTAATTATCCTAACAGCAGAGCTTAATATTAAATATACAGCCTATTCCAGAACTGGCATATGCTCCCAACAATTGTTTTGTACGCTCCCTGAATTATAAAATATTCTAATTTTCTAGGAGCATAAAAATGAAAGGGCTTAGATCTAGTCATATACATTGTGCATTAAGTGTTACTAAGTTAAGACAGTAAGGTGGAAAAAAGGAATAGAAGGGTACGGTAAATTTTCTTTAAACAATTCCATTACATTAGACAGTACTGCCAATGATATGTATTTAACTAGGTTATGAAAAAAAGGGAAAGATTATCAGAATTTGTATCAATTTCTTGGAGAGGCTAATAATAAAACTTTAAATATACATATTTGTATATTTAATTGAATAATCTTTGGTAGCAATTGTGTTTCTTCCACATTATAGAACTTTTCAAAATAAATGTCAAAATTAATTTACCAATCAGCATATGAAAGATAAATTATGGTACTATTCTTTTGGTTTTCCTATAAACCTGACTATTAACTTGCACTAATCATGCACTTAAACACAGTTATCTGTTTAACTTACGTACATATAAAATGAGAGACTAATACCAGAAAGAAATTAGACAGTAATGAGAATCAATGACAAAACATAACAATGACAACTGTTCTTAAGTAATTTATTTTTAAATTATAAGATTTACAATGCTTTGATTATGCAAAATAGTATAATGGAAATTAAACCAAATTGATAAACCAAAAGAGAAAGAAAACTTAGTTTTCTTGAATAGCAGTACTTAAACCATCATTGTAAGTATCTGATGTCCCAACCACATCTTATGTAGACATAAGTATAATAATTTCAAACGTTTCACTTGTGGGTTTAATTACTCATTTTCAACTTTTATGAGCTGAAATGTAACTTATTTCAAATCCTATTATACCTATTATAGTGTTTACACTGCAACAGCAGCATCTCTCGGTGTGCAATCAGATGTGGAACTGGGGCACAGTTTTTAGCTTTCAGCCACAGACAGAAATTATACACTGTGTTCAGTACAACAGAGTACGTTATATTAACCAGAACATAGAGTTTAGTACACTTATTGCAGGGTTGGTACTTCTTTCCCTTTGAACTGAACCAGCTGAGCTTCTGAGCTGACATATTACTGCTGTGGATAGTAAGACTGCTGCGGGGGCTGAGGGAAGGGGTATGAAGGCTGCTGGGGTCCTGGGTATGGAGCCTGTCCAGGGCTCTGGTGATATACTGGCGGATATGGCATATTATACTGGCCGTATGCGTAAGGATTATAGCCCATGGGCATGGGCATTTGGCAATACCTGATGAAAAGAAAACAGACAAAAAAAAAGGATTGGTAAATCAAATACTGGAAAATGAAATGTACCAATTATTCTAAAACCAAGTTTTTTCAAGAAAGTCATTTTTCTCTATTTCTAAGTCTAACACTAGGGAGCAAAAAACAGCTACTTCAAGGTACTTATTAGAGAAAAGTGTTCTTTCCTATCTGTTAATACTTGAGATAAAAGAATATTAAGTGTTTAATACTACCCAGAAAATAATACTATATGGAAATAAGACTAAATATTCAACTATTAACAAGGAATAAAAATGGAGACCCCTCATTTTAATGTAGCAACCTAAGTACATTCCTAATTCGCAAGAATTCAGTACTCACTGTAACGCAGATAAATTCACCATTAACAAAGTTTTAATATTTGGAAGACAGAATGTACTTACTTACAAAGCAAAGTTTGGAGCACATCTTAAGAGGTAGTCAAATGTCTGGATTTTTAAGATTAAAAATTTATCACAAAGAAAGCTGTTCTTTAAGAGAGCACATGCCATAATTAGAGTGGTGTTCAACAGTCTGTCAGAATACCAATATTTCAAAGTACAGGGACATAAGTAAGGCCTTATCAGTCTTGCTAAGTTCAGAAAAGGCATCTATCCGTTTATCACCAAAATAAAGACAAGCAAGGAAACACATTCTACATTCCATACAAAAGAGACTTAAGATGAACCCAGAATGTAAAAACTAAAAACATAAATAAGCATGGGAAATAGCCATTCAGTTCCTCAAATAAGTGCCAATAAAATTATTTTCATTTCTGTGTAAGCTGACAATGCAGCTTATTCATTCATGACACCTTCATTAGAGACGGGGTGACCTTGTTTTTAAAAGGTTAACCAGAGCTAGAAACATTAGCCAATTCATTCAGATACTCCATTGCAGCCTTACCCGGGATATCCTGGATAGGTAGGATACGGGGGTCCCTGGGCTTGTGGAGGGGGAGCTGCTGAACCAGGCGTGTGTGATGGAGCTGGCGGGGCGGTGCCCGTCCCCACTGGAGCTGGAGCAGTAGCAGGAGGAGCTCGATTTGCTGGAAGCACAGGAGGTGGAGGCCGGGCTGGGGGTTGGGGCTTGGCAGGCTTTAAGAAAAAGTCAACATTGACTACAAAATGTTTCATGTTGCTGTCAAATTACTGTCAGTTAAAATAAACGAGGGCATATGAGAAGCTCTAGAATCCAACCAAGTATATTTCTAATTCCCATTTTTAAATGCTGACTTATTACTCCAAAAATGTATCAAGTTGAGGAATAATTCTTCAATTTCTGGAAACTGCACAGCTACTGTTCTGTTCCTAATACCTAATATTTAATCATTTCTGTAGCTCATTACTGCTCCCATCAGTGGTTAGACATTTGAGATGGGAAGAAGGAGCAAGTCAGGTACAGTTTACTACTGTAATCTCCTGGCCAAAACATTTTTTTTTTGGCCACAACATTTTTTTATGCAAACATTTTCAAACACTTGAAAACTTAAAAGGATAGTATAATTAGCAAACACATATTTACCAATTAAACTCAGTAATTATTAACATTTGGCCATATTTGCTTTATCTACAGCTATATCCATATATTTATCTATCTAAGTATTTGCAGAACCATGTGAAAGTAAACTTTCATGACACCAGCCCAAAAGACTGTAGCATACAAGTCCTAATATTCTCCTACACAATCACAATACCATTTCACTCTAAAGGAATGAACAGCTACTTCCTAATGTCATTGAGTATCCACTCCACATTCAAGTTCCCTTTTTATCACCAAAAAAAGCTCTTAAAGGAGTTTTTATGAACCAAGATCCAATCGAGGTTCATATACTGCATGATTATTATCTTTCCTCTCTTTTAAACCAGAATGTCCCACACCTATTTTTTTTCTTTCCAGGACATTCACTTTTAGAAAAGACAAAGTGTCTCAAGAATGTCCCAGTTCTGGATTTGTCCAATTATTTCCTATTGGCACAATTTAACTTCTTGTTTTGTAACAACTATATTTGCTATAAACTGAGCGGTGGTTCTAAAGACCTGATTAGATTCAAGTTAAACCTTGTCTGGCAAGAATTCATGAGTGATGCTGAACTCCTTATACTGCAAAACATCAAAAGGTTGGTCACCTGATGAAAACTGGTAACCATCAGATCTAAGAATGTCCCAGTTCTGGATTTGTCCAATTATTTCTTATTGGCACCATTTAACTTCTTGTTTTGTAACAACTATATTTGCTATAAACTGAGCGATGGTTCTAAAGACCTGATTAGATTCAAGTTAAACCTTGTCTGGCAAGAATTCATGAGTGATGTTGAATTCCTTATACTGCAAAACATCAAAAGGTTGGTCACCTGATGAAAACTGGTAACCATCAGTTCTTTACAATNCATGAGTGATGTTGAATTCCTTATACTGCAAAACATCAAAAGGTTGGTCACCTGATGAAAACTGGTAACCATCAGATCTTTACAACGTAAAGCCTGTTTTAACCTTTACGGCAAGCAAGCAGTCAGTCGCTAATGTAAAACTTCCATTTACAAACGGTGGTTCCTTACTGACCGGCATGGTTCTTGGTGCTGGCGTTGGAGGAGCTGGCGTATGTGCCCCAGCTGGAGAAGACTGATACGCAGGTGTAGGAATTGAAGGAGCACTAGGTTCCCTGGCAATGCTTTGTTGCAAGTCCCTAATTAAAGACAAAAGTGTTAGGAATTAAAACAATTTAAAAAAACAACACATATAAAATACCAGGTCTTTTTTTTCATAGTTTCTTTGTAATTTAAATTCAATTAATTAACATAGAGCGTATCATTACTATCAGGGGTAGAATTCAGTGATTCATCAGCCTTATATAACACCCATTATGCAAATTTCTTGGTGAAAATTTTCTGAAGATATTCAAAGAAATGCAGCCCTGAGATATTTTACGTCAACTTCTACCTGAACTGAGGAGTAAATATGGCAAGCCCCAATGTGTTTGCAACAGCACCTGTTGTCCTGACATAACAACTAACTGCAACTCCCAAAGCAACCCCCAGACCACACTTTCACTCTCAAAAAAGGGTCCCAGTTAGAAGATAAATTAGTCACTTTCTATATAAAGAAAGCTAATACAAAATCATCGAGAAACCAAAATTACGGAGCACCTGGATGGCACAGTCAGTTAAGCGTATGATTCACGGCTCAGGTTGTGATCCCAAGGTCCTGGGATCAAGCCTGGCATCAGGCTTCCCGCTCAGTGGCAAGTCTGTTTCTCCCCCTACCCCTCCTTCTCCCTCTGTTATCTCTCTCACTCGAAGAAATAAAATCTTAAAAAAAAAAAAAAAAGAAGCCAAAAATAATTTTTTTTAAAGATTTTATTTATTTATTTGACACAGAGAGAGAGAGATCACAAGTAGGCAGAGAGGCAGGCAGAGAGAGAGGAGAGAGGAGGAAGTGGGCTCCCTGCCGAGCAGAGAGCCCGATGCAGGCCTCGATCCCACGACCCTGAGATCATGACCTGAGCCGAAAGCAGAGGCTTTAACCCACTGAGCCACCCAGGCGCCCCAAAAATAATCNCATGACCTGAGCCGAAAGCAGAGGCTTTAACCCACTGAGCCACCCAGGTGCCCCAAAAATAATCCTTAATGTAAGCTTGTAATAACTTCTTACAACATAAATTAGGAGTTTTTAATCAATATTAAAATTCAAAAGGCCCAATATTTTGAAATATTTGTGTGTATATTGCATATATACTAAATAAGTATAATCATATTTCATATTTAATACTTTATTTATACTGGTTTATATAATTACAATTAATTAGATACTTGAGTATATTACAAATGCAATATCTAAAATATGTAATTATATTATAAAGCCTTAACATAATACTTTACTTTACCTTTGATAAATTCCAGAGATGGTTGCAATAAATAACACACAGGACAACTGAGAATTTCCTAGCCACTTAATAATAATTATAGAACTCAAAGCTATGAGACTAATAACATAAAAAATCAAAAACATATGAAATAAAATCCCACCAGCATTTCATTGCCAACAACCATTATTAGTGATGTTAGTTTTAAATTATTAGTGAAAAGAAGGTTAAGTTCAGAGTAAAATATCTATTCTTTTTGCACAGTGAATATAAAGAAGACATATTAGTCAAGAAGAAAATGAAAATTAAAACCACAATGAAATAACATCACACATCCACCAGAACAGCCAACTCTCACACACACCTAGTAGAAATATAAATTAGTACAACCACTTTGGAAAAATGGCAGTTTCAACTAAAGCTCAATACACATATACCCTCTCACCTAGCAATTTCACTATTAGATATATATCCAACAGCACTGCATATATCTGCTCACCAAAAGCAGGATCTAGAACTAGCCCATATGGCTATTAAACACCTGAAATGTGGCTAGTGTGAACTGAGATGTGCTGTAGGTGGAAATTACACACCAAACTTCTAAGACTCTGAAAAACAGTAAAATATGTCATAGATTAATTTTTATGATTATGTTTAAATTATAATATTTTGGATTTACCAGCCTAAACAAAATACATTTTGGGTATGTGTGTGTGTGCGTGTGTGTTTTAAGATTTTATTTATTTATTTGACAGAGTCAGAGCACAAGAGCCGGGGGTGCAGCAGAGGGAAAAGCAGGCTCTCTGCTGAGCAGGGAGCCCAATGCAGGGCTTGATCCTGGAACCCTGGATTGTAACCTGAGCTGAAGGCAGACACTTAACCGACTGAGCCACCCAGGCACCCCAACAAAATATATTTTTGAAAATTTAACTTTTAAAATGTGGCTACTGGAAATTTTAAGTTGCATACATGGCTACATATAGTACTTTCACCATACAGACAGAGCTTTATTTATTTCACCAGCCCTGGACATTTGGTTTGTTTCTATTCTTTTACTGCTACCAGCAAAACTGGAGAATCATGTTTTAGAACATTCATGCTCACACTCATAATATAATGGCCAAAACTACATACTACTCAAACACTCAACAACAGAATATACACATAATTTATAGTACATTTACACAACGAAATATACCCAAATATGAAAATTAAAGATCTGCAACTATATACAACTGTATAGATGAGTCTCACAAACACAATGCTGCCTATAAACCAGTTACCAAAGAGTACATGTGATTCCACTGATGCACAGTGCAAAACAGGAGAAACTAGTCCACACTCTCACAGTAAGGATCATGGTTGCCCTGGGGAAAGTGGTTAATAATGG
Source organism: Ailurus styani (assembly GCA_002007465.1). NCBI lineage: Eukaryota > Metazoa > Chordata > Mammalia > Carnivora > Ailuridae > Ailurus > Ailurus styani. Next base: position 996,078 of record LNAC01000497.1, on the reverse strand, counting down.
AGTAGATGCATGGATGATGCTTCTGTGGTGCCGAGAATGTTCTATGAACTGACCCAAGTGTTCAGTGCATGACTGCATTCAGTTTGTGAAAATTCAGTAAGATGTACACTTACGTATACTTTCTTCTTAAAGATTTTATTTATTTATTTGCGAGAGAGAGATGGAGCGAGAGAGAGCTTAAGCAGGGGAAGCAGCAGAGGAAGAGGGAGAAGAAGATACCCCACTGAGCAGGGAGCTGACCTGGGGCTCGATCTCATGACCCTGGAATCACAACCTGAGCTGAAGGAAGGCGCTCAACCCACTGAGCCACCCAGGTGTCCCCTATGTATACTTCTGTTGTGTTTTTATTGTATAGTCAATAAACATGCTTTAAGGAATTTAAGCCCCTGGTATTAAGAGTGATTTTAACAAAATAAACCCTCAGATTTTTTAAAGCTAATGCTATGTCCATTTGGCCTACTTTTCCGTCCTTCATTTACCTTTTAATCACCAAGCTAAAACCACTTGACAAGTTGATGAAATGTCTCAGAACTGACTTTGTTCATAGCATAAATACAGAAATACACATGCAAATAGTAACGAACCTAATTTTCAAGCTAGAGATTTCAAATATGAAATATCTGAAAACAAGAATATCCCCAAATGTCTTCCTAACCCATGAACCTGTATTATACTACACAATTCTAAAAAGAGTTATGTTAGCCTATTTTACACTGAAGATTTAAGTGGAAAAACAGCACATAAAGTAGAAAGTAAATTATCAAGGGCAACAAAAGGATTAAAACTAGGGTTGGCAGGATATAGAGTCTCTGTCACAGACACTCAAGACTGCTGTTGTCAGGGCAAGGCCAGCCATAGATGATACATATAAAAAGAGCATGGCTGTGTTCCAGTAAAAGCTGACTTTACAAAATTAAGCAGCAAGCCTGACTTAACCTAGATACTATAGTTTGCCAACCTCCAATTTAAACTTAGAAACCTTTTCTGGAGGGCACCTGGGTGGCTCAGAGGGTTAAAANAAAGGATTAAAACTAGGGTTGGCAGGATATAGAGTCTCTGTCACAGACACTCAAGACTGCTGTTGTCAGGGCAAGGCCAGCCATAGATGATACATATAAAAAGAGCATGGCTGTGTTCCAGTAAAAGCTGACTTTACAAAATTAAGCAGCAAGCCTGACTTAACCTAGATACTATAGTTTGCCAACCTCCAATTTAAACTTAGAAACCTTTTCTGGAGGGCACCTGGGTGGCTCAGTAGGTTGGGCGGCTGCCTTCGGGTTGGGTTATGATTCCAGGGTCCTGGGATCAAGCCCCACGTCGGGCTCTCCGCTTGGCAGGTAGCCTGCTTCTCCCCTCTACCTCTGCCTGCAGCTCCCCCGTTTGTGCTCTCTCTTTCTCTCACATAAATAAATAATATTTTTAAAAAGAAAGAAAAAAAAACCTTTTTTGGCTCTCACTTGGTCCTGAGCTACAGAATTTAAGAGTCCTGGGCGCCTAGGTGGCTCAGTGGGTTAATGCCTCTGCCTTCAGCTCAGGTCATGGTCTCAGGGTCCTGGGATCGAGGCCCGCATTGGGCTCTCTGCTCAGCAGGGAGCCTGCTTCCTCCTCTCTCTCTGCCTGCGTCTCTGCCTACTTGTAATCTCTCTCTCTCTCTCTGTCAAATAAATAAATAAAATCTTTAAAAAAAAAAAAAGAGTCCTGTACAGTCGTCTCAATGGCAGCTGCTTGCTTAGACGAAGGAAAGGAAAGAGGGGCAAAAGGTCCTGCTCCAAGCCCCTCACCCCACTTGCATCTGAGCCAGATCCATCTTTATTTGTTCTATAAACCAGGATTCTCTGTAACACTAAGCTTGAGCAAAGGGTTCTGCAGCTCAAAAATAAAAAAAAAAGGTGGGCAGTAGGGAATGAATCTGAAAATTAAGCTGTACAGTCTGAAAAATAAAATTCAGACTAGTTGGATGTGGCTATAAAAACATATGAAGCCCCATTATTTTATTTCACATAACTTTCTGAAAAGGTAATGTGTTCACTTGCTTCAAAAACTAAGTGAGTGAAAGATCCCTATCTGCAAGCTCCCACTCCACCACTCACAGCCCCAGATACACACTATTCTTATGATCCTGTCCAGCGTTTCCTGACACATAAATAAACCAATTCAAATGTATATTTTTATTTTCTCCCTTTTTACACAAGAAGCATACTTTATACTGTTCTGTACCTTTCTTCTTTACCATGACTATCTTTAAAATCTCTCCATATCAATAAATAGAAAACATCCAAAAAAAGAACTGTACAGATACAGCTTTATTTATTTCACCAGCCCTGGATTTTTGTTTCTTTTACTGCTACCAACAACTCAGAAATGAGTTAGTTCATAAATATGTCATTTCTAGCATATGCTAACACATGCCAGAGTAAACTGTCAAAACCAGACTAGCTGGATTAAAAGATGTATGGATTTGTAATCCAGACCTTTAGAGCAAAACTGCCCCACGCAAGGATGCACCAACATGCATTCACAGCCATGTATGTATGAGACCTGTTCTCCCACATGTGCCAACAAAGCATGTTCTCAAACTTCCAGATTTTTGACAACCTGAGAAATGTTACTTCAGAGGAGTTTTAATTTGTATTTACATTTTACTGAATGAGGATGGGTTTCTATTTATTTTTTAGGTAAGCTCTAGGCCAAGTGGGGCTTGAATTCACAACCCCAAAATCAAAAGCTGCGTACTCTACCAACTGAGCCAGCCAGGTGCCCCAGATAGGTATTTTTTCATAAATGCTTAGGAGCCACTTACACTTCCTCTTCTGCAAAATTTCTGTTCACAGCCTTTGCCAACTTTTCCACTGGATTTTTCTCCTCCTCAGTAATATCTAGGAGTTCTTCATAAACCAGTAAATTTGCCTTTCACCTTTGTGAGTAGGTTTCAAGTATTTTCCCCTAGTTTATTACATAAAGACTCAGATTATATGATGATGAAATCTTCCTTTTTTAAAAATGGCTTCTAGACAAAATAAGTCAGTCAGAAAAGGACAATTATCATACGATCTCTCTGATATGAGGAACTTGAGGGGCAGGGTGGGGGGTCATGGGGGTAGAGAGGGAAAAAAATGAAACAAGATGGGATAGGGAAGGAGACAAACCATGAGACTCTTACTCTCACGAAACAAACTGAGGGTTACTGGGGGGTGGGAGGGTAGGGATGGGGTGGCTGGATTATGGACATTGGGGAGGGTTTGTGCTACGGTGAGTGCTGTGAAAGGTGTAAGCCTGATGATTCAAAGACCTGTACCCTGGGGCAAATAATACATTGTATGTAATTTTTTTAAAAAGAGAAAAAAATGGCTTCTAGATTTTAAGTCAGAGTAAGACAGACTCTTCCCATTTCAGCTTTATAAAGGAATTCTCTCATATTCTATTTTAAACATTACATTTTACCCTACACATTTCAAGTCTGATCCACTCGGAATTTATTCTGGTATAAAAATAACTTGTTTTCTATATGGCAAGGCAGTTGTCTCTAACATCTTCTGATTGGCTTAGGATCTTTTTTACACAAAATTCACAATGTATCAGAGTCTATTTCTATTTTCTATTTGGTCTTTGGTCTGTCTAATCATGTACCAGTACCACTGTGTTTTAATTAGACACAATATTATATGTTTTAATATCTCGTAGAATTAGTTTCCCTTACTGTTCCTTTTATTGTTTTCCTAATAATTTGACAGTTTTTCAAGCTAAGTTTTAGGATCAACTTGTCTAGTTTTAAATGAAAATCTATTTATTTTAAATCAAATTATGTTGAATGAGAAAGAACTGAAGTTGAGTCACCCTACCCAAAAACATGACACATCTTTCAAATTCTAGTCCTCCCCTGTGCCCTTGAACAGTTTCAAAGTTTTCTATATACAGGTCTCAAAGACAACAAACTAATTCCTATGTATTTTATGGTTTTTGTTGCTATTACAAGTGGGGGTCTTTTCCTTCATTGTATCTCCTATATTTATTTATATGAAAGCTACTGTTTTCTATAAATTATCTTTACAATCCATTGTCTTCAGTAATAATTCTATTATTTTCAGAGTTTTGGAGTTGATTCTCTTGGATTTTCAAGTTGTACAATCATAAAGTCTTATAAAAAGTGAAAATTTTAACTTCTCCTTTTCAATTTGTATATTTCTAACTTTATTCTTTTTGTCTAATTGTGCTGGCTGATACTGCCAGCATGGTATTAAATAAGTGTTGATAGTGGGCATTTTGTCCTTGCTTTTAGAAGGAATGTTTACACTGTTTCTCCATTACCCATGATGCTGAGTTCCCTGCAGATACGAACAGATTCATACACACACACAGTGTTTTTTTTTTAATACTGGTTTTTTTTTTAAGATTTTATTTATTTATTTATTTGACACAGAGAGAGAGATCAGATCACAAGTAGGCTGAGAGGCAGGCAGAGAGAGAGGGGGAAGCAGGCTCCCCACTGAGCAGGAAGCCCGATGCGGGCCTCGATCCCAGGACCCTGAGATCATGACCTGAGCCAAAGGCAGAGGCTTTAACCCACTAAGCCACCCAGGCACCCCACACACACAGTGTTAAGGAAATATCCACCTACTATTCTACTGAATACCAGAAGACTATTTTTTTTCATTTAAATTCAATTAACCAACTTATTAGTTTTTGCTATAATGTTCAATAATGCATTAGTTGCACATAACACCCAGTGCTCACCACATCACATGCCCTCCTAAATGCCCATCACCCAGTTACCCATCCCCCCACCCACCTCCCTATCCGCAACCTCAGTTTGTTTCCCAGAGTCAAGAGTCTCTCATGGTTTGTTGGGCGCCTGGGTGGCTCAGCGGGTTAAAGCCTCTGCCTCCGGCTCAGGTCATGATCTCAGGGTCCTGGGATCGAGGCCCGCATCGGGCTCTCTGGTCAGCAGGGATCNGCTTCCCTCTCTCTCTGCCTGCCTTTCTGCCTACTTGTGATCTCTCTCTCTGTCAAATAAATAAATAAAATCTTTAAAAAAAAAAAAAAAGAGTCTCTCATGGTTTGTCTCCCTAATTTCTTCCCATTCAGTTTTCCCTCCCTTCTGCTAAGACCAACCCTCTGTGCTATTTCTTACATTCCACGTATGAGTGAAACCGTATGATAATTGTCTTTATCTGATTGATTTATTTCACTTAGCATAATACCCTCCAGTTCCATCCATGTCGATGTAAATGGTAGGTATTTATCTTTTCTGATGGCTATGTAATACTCCATTGTACATATGAACCACGACACTTACTTTCTCGATTGTTTTTTTCCTCACCTATGGAAAGAATCTTCTTCCCCTTACATGTAAAAAATACTGAACCAATCATCGCATTATTGGAATAGCCACCCCATCCCCCTTGTTCATAGTTCTTTTTCTAACATACTGGTATCAACGGTAAGTATTTTATTTAGGACTTTCGCATCCATATTCATAAATGAAACTGGTCTGAAAACTGGTTTGTCTTAATCTTTGTCAGATTTTTCTTATCAATAAAACTAATTTGGAGGGGTTTTTTTTTTAAATCTCTAAAACCATGTTAAAAGTTCATTAATTATTTGCTTTTTAAAGATTTATAGAAGGGCGCCTGGGTGGCTCAGTTGTTAAGAGTCTGCCTTCGGCTCGGGTCATGATCCCAGGGTCCTGGGATTGAGTCCCACATCTGGCTCCTTGCTCAGGGGGAAGCCTGCTTCTCCCTCTCCCACTCCCTCTGCTTGTGCTCTTTCTTTCTCTAGGTCTCTCTCTGTCAAATAGATAGATAAAATCTTTAAAAAAAAAAAAGTTTAGTAGAAAAACTGTAAAAACAACATTGCCAAGAAAGAGGTGGAGGGAGGTAGCTCTTTGATAATTTCTCCAACAACTTCTAGGAAAAACAGTGTAAATGTAAACAGAGGGGTGAATAATGGTCGGGCTGGTTGAAGAGTTCAAGAAAGACTCATGAATATAAGTCTCTGAGTTCTTTATGTTCATTACTAATGAATATATGGTTCTATATATCCTGAAGGACAGTTTGACTAGATATAAAATCATTGGCTCATATTTGCTTTCCTTGAGTTCCAGGAGCAACCACTCTACTCTCTCTTACAGCGCTATGAGCCTAAACTTTTTCACCTTTTTATAAATGGACTTGACCTTTTTGCCCAATTGCCTAAAGGATTCTCCCATTATCTTGTAAGGCTAATAATTTATAGCCTTGGTGCTGACAGTTCTTGTTCATTTTTCCTGACCATAAGATAAACCTTTTCAATAAGCTTTCACTTATTTTAGGAAAATATTCTTGAGTAATATTGTTAAGTATTTGTTCTGTTTATGGTTTCTCTTCTTTCAGGGGAATTCAATTTTGCATATTTGGATCTTCTCTAACTATCTTCTCTCTAATCCTTTTTCTTTTTTCACTTTGGTTTCACTTTCTTTGATTTCCTCTATTCTACTCTGTGCTCCTGTCTCTTCTTCACTATTTATTCTCCTTTTTGCTCCTTCCCATTTCGTCTGGTTTCTGTGATGGTTTTGTTCTTCTCTCTTCTACTTGTTTCCTGAATCTTGACACCTCGCATTTCATCATGTCCTGTCTTCTCACCACCTTCCTTGAGTTCTGGCATTTCTGTGTGTGGCACTCCTCAGGGTGATTGCTTCCTAACCCTTTTCTCCTTCTTCTTTCTTAATTCTTGATGAAATAAATGTTCATTCAGAATTTTCATCTGTTCTGTGACAATATTATTCTAGGGAATAGTCTCCATCTATTAGGTTTTTTTAAATTTTGTTCATTTTCCACTACTTTTAATAAATACTGTATCTTTGTACCAATGCTGTGTCAACTCTACAAGTCACTCACCATGGAATGAGTCCTATGCTACTGGCCCAGCTTTTCAGCAGGCTCCTTCTGAAGGGCAATAGCTGATGTTTTCTGAGCTATTCACCTTGTCTTCCCCATATTCTGTACCTCTAGTTTTACATGTAAGGAACCTATTTGTCATTTCAAGGTAAACTACTTATGTTTATTGGCATTTCTGAGATCTGCCACCCTGAACTGTTGTGTTGGCATTTCTGTGACACCACTGTGTTGGAGTTTCTGCTCCTTTTCATCTTTAATCTCAGATCATGCAGCTTGCTTGTTGTTTTATAAATGTCCAGGAGGAAAGGAAGGAAATTGCTCTCTCATACTGCCAAGTTCACCCCAAAGTCTCCACATATAACCTTTCCGAAGAAAAATACAATTCAATACACAAAATAAACTTACTTTAAGAGTTCATCTCTTTCTGTCTTCCGCGCAAACACTATATCACTGCATTTGTTCTGGAATCTGACCAAGATTTCAGTCAGCTCATTGTAAAACTGTAAGCAAAAAAGAAATACAAGTAATAAACCAGAATGATTTTTTTAATCTATAGAAGAACACAATCTAAAGTTCATTAGTCAATCATGGTTAAAGCTAAAGAACTAAAATCCTCTTCATCAAACAGTCATACCACTGAGGTTCAACAACTTAATATTAAATATGACCTAACTAAAGAAAATAAAAATAAAAAAATCATTTTTAGAGAACATTTGTCATCAAAAATTAAATGGAACAAGTTATAAGTTTCATGATGGTGAGTATGTTCCCAATTCCTAAAGTCAATTACTTAATAAATCTATGATAAAAATATGAAACCTATTTAAATGGAAGGATTAGATTTGCACATTCACTTCAGAAATATAGGCATCACTTCAGAAACCCTTAGAAGTATTTCCAAAGGTTCTCTGAAGAGTGTTCTCAGCTTATCTATTTCAACAAAGCATTTTAAACCAAATTAAAATGGTGTTCTACTCTTCTATTTCCAAGGCTTTGTAGTATTTCTACCCCCTCTTCACAGGGTTTTACATTATATCCACTGTATTTGTATCAAGATAACTTTATTCAATGATCATTATGGAGTTAAAAAACCAGAAGGTAACATGTACCTAAAAAACTTAAAAATCACTTGCTCCCTCAAAAGCAAAGTCAATGGTAAAAACAAATATAATCATTTCCCTAAGCTATTTAAAGGTAAGGCAAAAAAATACTTAACATACTTACTAAGCACCCTAAGACTCAGGCAGATCACAAGTCTATTATCATCCATCAACACCATGAGACAGAATATAAAAACTGTACCCTCTCCTCCCTTCCACACCACAGATCAGCTTCAACTACTCCTGTTCCCTCACAATTCACTCAAAATAATCAACTTTCAGGGCACCCGGGTGGTTCAGTCAGTTAAGCATCCTACTCCTGATTTCGGCTCAGGTCCTGATCTCAGGGTTGTGAGACTAAGCCCCATGTTGGGCTCCACGCTTAGCACCAAGTCTGCTTGTCCATTTCCCTCCCCTTTTACCCCTCCCCACTGCTCACTTTGAGCAAGCCCTCTTTCCCTCTCTCAAACAAATAAACAAAATCTTTAAAAAAAAATTTTTTTAATTAGTTGATTTTCTTTCTTTTCTTTCTCCCCAAAAATTATCACTAGCTTTTGACATCTCTGTGCTAATTCTTTTACCTGAAATTCCTACACCCCCTTTCTGCCTGGTAAAATATACAATTCATTCTTCAACATTTCCATGAAATATCACCACCTTTAAGCTTTCTCTTGCTCACAGCAAGCCTCTCAGAGGCAAAAGTTATTAGAGCTAGGATTTCAAGAATAATATGGTACAAGTGGAAACACAATTAACTTCTCAAACTATATTTTCACATCTGTGCTGGTGAACTATTATTTTTATACATCATACCTTTGTGCCCTCCTTCAAATTAGCTACAAGTTCAACAAAGTTGTCATATGCAGTAGCTAAATTCTTCAAAACTTCTTCTCTTAAGTTAGCTTCATTATTAGATTGCTTCATTTTTGAAAACTCCTGGTGGGAGACCTTGTTAAAAGAAAGATTTAAGTGTTTATATTTATTTACCAAATTAAGATAGCTCGTAAAATTTTTATTGCTACTTTGCCAACTACATATGAAAATCATATATGATTACATGCCAGAATTACTAGAAATTTACCTAATACGACATTTCTTTTGTGATAACACAGTACTTTAAATCTTTTCTTAAAGTAAAAATACCACAAATTCAGTGGGTTATCAAAACATAACCAATAATGATTGCAGATTTCTATTAAAATGTAGCACTCGCAAAAAACACAATCCTAAACAGATATTTAATCCAGGTTTATCCTTCCTGTGATTTTCTATAAACATAAATCTCACTAAAGCATATCAACTTTACCTGAATATTTTTAAGAAGTTCTTCCTGTTTCTTTAGAGATTCCTGGACTTTAGCCGTAAGACCTCCATAGACTCGATCCAGTTCAGTAACAGAAAGAGCTTCTTCATTTATGACGCCATCTTGAGCCAAAGCAGTCAAAAATTTGCTTGTCATGTCAAAATTCACTGATTTCAGGTCATTCTCCAGCCTTTCTCTTTCCTTCTTTACTTCATCAAGATTTGTCAATAAGGATTTTAAGACATTTACAACCTAAACAATTAAAACAAAACAAAACCCCTTCATTTAACTGCCCAAAAAACCCAGAAGCCAATTTCCAGAAGGGAATTATATACCAAGGTTCACTCAAAGTTGGGTGATTTCTGAGACAGCCAAGCATCAACTGTACATCAGATTTACTTAGAGAGAGACACCTTTAGTGGACTCAACTTATAACAAGAGGCAGCAATAACTGTAACAGTAGCGAGCACATGATTTACTGAACATTTACTATGTGCCAGGAACAGTCCTAAACACTTCACAAATATAATTTAATGTAATCCTTCCAAAATCCCATTAGGTATATATTTATTACTTCTATTCCACAGTTGCAGAAACTGAGCTCAAAAAAGTTAAATAACCTGCCTAAGGTTACACCACTACTAAGGAGCAGAGATAAAATTTGAGACCTAAGTCTGCCTAACTCCAAAATCAATCTCTTAACCATTCTATACTATATACCATGTCCCTGTCGTGGTTCCAAGGTAGAGGAAGGTGTGTTTTTGCCAAGTAAGGAGATAACCTATTTTGCTGACATAGAGAGATTGAGTGATAGACACACAGATATATATGTAGACAGAGCATCTTAGAAGAGAAAGAGCCAGAGATACAGATAAAAAGCTATAAACCACGTGTTTATTTTATATACTGAGAGAGAGAGAGAGAGAGAGAAGAGAGGGCTCTTGTACATCTGTTCATATCATTAAGAGTTTTCTATGGGGAAAGGGGTGGTGGGGAGGCATGGGGGGTGGTTAAGGCAGTTAAGCATCTGCCTTCAGCGCAGGTCATGATCCCAGCATCCTGGGATTGAGCCCTCTCAGCAGGAGTCTGCTTCTCCCTGTCCCTTGACCCTCCCCCTGCTTATGCTCTAATAAGCAAATAAAATCTTTTAAAAAAAAGGGAGGGGAAACCTGGTGACTCAGTTAAGCGTCTGCCTTCAGCACAGGTTATGATCCCATGGGATCAAGTCCCACATGAGGTTCCTTGCTCAGCAGGGAACCTGCTTCTCCCTCTACATACCACTCCCCTGCTTTTGTGTGCTCACTCTCTCACTCTCTGACAAATAAATAAATAAAATCTTTGAAAAAAGAAAAAGACTTTTGCATTGGATTCACCCTAGGCATTCTCCAAAACCCACGTGATTCATAAACGACCCTGCAGAGTAACAGTGTCACACTGCCCAAGTGCCTTCTAATGCCACTTAACAAGCTGCCCTCTTTCACTCACATCTCTTCGCACTCTTGCTAGGACTCCCAGGGAGAACACAAGCCCCAATCCCCCTATTGTGCTTGGCCCCATGATGCTCAGAAAAAGTAAGCTGGGGGAAAGACAAAGGAAGAAGGGAATACCCATGAACCCCATCTACATCCCTAGCTTTCTTCTTACCATGGCAATTCCAAATCCAATGGATCTCCCCACCTACATCCTGTTTCTAAGCATTTCTGTCCTACTTTTTATGCCACAGCCCTAGTTAACTCCTTGACAAGTGCCCAGAATAACCTTCCTTTGGAAAGACTAAAGACCCAAAGAAAAATCTAAAGTTTCTCCTAAATTTTGGCCTCTGTTTACCACCCATATCTGTTAAGTGTCCTATCTTAAATTCAGGGTCTTTAACATTCAGAGTAGTAGAAAGAAATGTGACTTCTAGGGACACAAGACTAGCTCAGTTGGTTAAGCAGCTGCCTTCGGCTCAGGTCATGATGCCAGGGTCCTGGGATCGAGTCCCACGTCGGGCTCCTTGCTCAGCGGGAACCTACTTCTCTTTCTGCCTCTGCCTGCCACTCTGCTAGCTTGTGCTGTCTCCCTCTCTGACAAATAAATAAATAAAATCTTAAAAAAAAAAAGAAAAGAAAAGAAATGTGACTTCTAGAGGTCCAAGAAGACTCAAGCCCTAGACACTTTCAACGGAATGAAAAAGAGAAAAAAAAAAATCACACCTAGATGGAGATGGCAAGTCTGTTTCAGGGATCTAGTGGAATCTGATTCTAACTATAAAAATCTTGTTTCCAAATGACTTCCAGGATATATTGTTAAATGAAAATAAAAGGCGCGAAAGCACAGGTACAGCATATTGCATTCTGAGTAAGACAGAAGGGAAGGGAAATCACAAATAGAAAGATATACACAAATAATATATTATGTATGTATGTGGGTATATGTATTTTTTTCAAAAACAAAAGCACTAAGGACAAACCAGAAACTAATAAATAAAATTGCTTATAGAAAGTAGATGGAAATGACGTGAAAAGAAGAGAGATGAGATTTCTCTGCATGCACCTTTTGAATCATGAACATTTCTCACACATTCAAAACACAAAATCAAAACCTGGATAAAGAAATACAAGTACCTAGTTACCCATCAAAGTGAAACATAGTTATATACAAAAAAAAATATTTCATCCCTAACCATATTCCCTTAATGGACATATTAAGACTTAGTTACTGAGTAACCAAGGCTACTTTACTACCTGAAAAACTCAATTTCATTATCTGCAAAACAAGAGTAATAGTACCTATCCCAGAATTGTTCTGAAGACTGAAATAATTCATACAAAGTGCTCAATATAACTTCTAACACAGGGTAAGCACTCAATCAGTAACACTCATTATTATTAACTGGTACTTAGGTTGGTTTAACTCTGTACTTTAGGTACACTATAAACAAAAGAGGCTTGGCATCTAAGCATTAAGAAGAGAGGAACAATGAGGATCAAATTAAGAATTAAGATATCCTTGGGCGCCTGGGTGGCTCAGTGGGTTAAAGCCTCTGCCTTCGGCTCGGGTCATGATCTCAGGGTCCTGGGATCGAGGCCCGCATCGGGCTCCCTGCTCAGTGGGGAGCCTGCTTCTTCCTCTCTCTCTGCCTGCCTCTCTGCCTATTTGTGATCTCTCTGTGTCAAATAAAAAAAAAAAAAAAGATATCCTTTATTTTGCTAAACTGTAACTATTTCTTTCATTGTCTTGAATAACTATTTCTATAATTATGTCACACATTTTGTGGGGGGGTGCAATAGGATATAATTTTAAAGGTTGTGGCAATATTATCTTTTTTCATATTTAAACTGATAATGGAACCTGAACCATGACTGTGACTCTACGTGAAGTTTGTTTAGCTATAAGAAAAATGCCACCTTTTGGGCGCCTGGGTGGCTCAGTGGGTTAAAGCCTCTGCCTTCGGCTCAGGTCATGATCTCAGGGTCCTGGGATCGAGGCCCGCATCAGGCTCTCTGCTCCGCGGGGAGCCTGCTTCCTCCTCTCTCTCTGCCTGCCTCTCTGCCTACTTGTAATCTCTCTCTCTGTCAAATAAATAAATAAAATCTTTAAAAATAAAAAAATTAAAAAAAAAGAAAAATGCCACCTTTTATCTTTCTCTCAGTTATGTCCAAAAAAAAAAAAAAAACTAGGAAGAAAAAAATAAAATAGTCAAGTAAAAGAAAACTGGGGGAGAAACAGGAATATGCAGAACTGGTTTAAAAAAAAAAACTAGTCAACTAAACAAAGCTGAAAGTCAGGGACACTCTAACACTATTATCTAGAAATAGACTGGATGCTTCTTCCATAGTATAGCAACTAAGAGCCTCTCATCAAATAATGGGTCAAAATTATGGTGATAGTACCCCAAATTAGCTAATAAATAACATGGAAGACAGATATGGTTTACATGAATAAAACCTCCTCCTCGATGAAGAACTAACCACACAAAGGGCAGCAGAGTCATGTGGGAAGAGAACCCCAGCAGAATTTGTAGAACCACAAGTTCTAATACCAGCTCAACTACATAGAAAAGCTAACTTCCTAACTTTTATGGTAGTCAGTTTTCTAATCAGTGATCCAAAAGGACCAAATATGTATTTAACAAGTCCTATTCTATTCCAAAATGCTATGATTCGCTGGGGGAAAAATGCCATTTGAAACAAACAATTTATAAGTGAACTTTTAGACCACCACACAAAGAGTCCTTATATGACTAGCATCCTCTTTATTTTTTTCAAACTGTCGTATATATTAGTTTAACCATATTTTAGATTCTATGATACCGGCCTTATTTTAATAGAGTGACTACAGCAGAAAATGAATTGAATTGGTTCCACAAATGAATGACATTCTACTAAGAAAAGTAAACCATTGCCTACATTTTCTAATCCACTCAAGTCTGAGGCTTAATGTGTTACAAGTTAAAGTATATGAATAATTAGAATCCCTATGCACCCCCATGTTCACTGCAGCATTATTTACAACAGCCAAGATATGGAAACCTAAATGTCCATCAATGGATAAATGAATAAAGATGTGGTGGTATACACACACATGCATATACACACACAGAGCAATATTCAGCTATAAAAAAAGAATGAAGTCTTGCCATTTGTGACATGAATCCACCTTGAGGGCATTATGCTAAATGAAGTAAGTTAGACAGAGAAAGACAAATATCGTATCATCTCATTTATATGTGGAATCTAAAGAAAACCAAGCTCACAGATACGGAGAACAGACTGACAGCTGCCTGAGGTGGGGCATGGGGGTGGGCGAAACAGATGAAGGTAGGCCAAAGATACAAACTGCCATTAATTAAATACATTAAGTCATGAGTAAATAATGTACTGTAAGGCAATCATACTTAATAATACTATGTTGTGGGGCGCCTGGGTGGCTCAGTCGTTAAGCATCTGCCTCCAGCCCAGGTCATGATCCCAGGATCCTGGGATCGAGCTCCATGTCAGGCTCCCTGCCCACAAGGGAGTCTGCTTTTCCCTCTCCATCTGCCCCCTCCCCCTACCCCCGCTTATGTTCCCTCTCTCAAATAAATAAAATCCTCTGAAAAAAGTAATACTAATTATAATAAGGGCGCCTGGCTGGCTCAGTCATTAAGCGTCTGCCTTTAGCTCAGGTCCTGATCCCAGGGTCCTGGGACTGAGCCCCGTGTCGGCTCCCTGCTTGGCAGGAAGCTTGCTTCTCCCTCTCCCACGCTGCCTGCTTGTGTTCCCTCTCTCACTGTGTCTCTCTCTGTGAAATAAATAAATAATCTTGAAAACAATAATAATAATAATACACTGTGTATCTTAAAAGTTCTCATCACAAGAAAACAAGTTCTGTAACTACATGTGATAACTGATACTAACTAGACTTACTGTGATCATTTTACAATATATACAAATACTGAATCATTATGTTGTACACCTGAAACTAATATAATGTTGTATCTCAATTACGCCTCAATTAAAAAATTTTTAGAATAATTGGAATCCTGTGGTATTTATTTCTGTTTTAAAAACAGCTCCAANTCTCAATTACGCCTCAATTAAAAAATTTTTAGAATAATTGGAATCCTGTGGTATTTATTTCTATGTTTTAAAAACAGCTCCAATTAGCTTTTTTTTTTTTTAAGATTTTATTTATTTATTTCACAGAGGGAGAGAGATCACAAGGAGGCAGAGAGGCAGGCAGAGAGAGAGAGGGAAGCAGGCTCCCTGCTGAGCAGGGAGGCCCATGCGGGCCTCGATCCCAGGACCCTGAGATCATGACCTGAGCCGAAAGCAGAGGCTTTAACCCACTGAGCCACTCAGGCGCCCTCCAATTAGCTTTCAACTGCAATTAATTGCATCCCTTTATTAAGTTAGGCTGCCATCAATACTTTTTGAATCCTTACATGTTGGGTACCGCCCTAGGTTCTAAAACACAACTATTAACAAAAGCAGAGTCAGTTCATGTGGGGGACGGGGGAAGGGAGGAGGGAACTAAACACACACAAAAAAACAGAGCAATATAGTAGATAATGACAAAGGCAAAGGGTGACATCTGGGGCTTTAATGAAAAAAGAAGTAGTAGCCATGCAAAGGGAACAAAGACCCCAACAGAAGGAAAGCAAATGTTAAAGTCCTAAGGCAGGAACAAGTTTCCCATGTTCAAAGGGAAAAGAAAAAAAAGGGGGGGGGTTGTATGGCTTAAACACAGTTTAAAAAAAAGACAGAAGGGAGGGAGATGAGGTCAAACAGAAAGGCAGGAATGAGATCACCTCAGTTGTCTTTAAGACCAAGAGCTACAAACTTTTCCTATAAAGAACCAAACAGAAGGGGAAAGAAAAAAACGACAGAAAATACTTTTGGCTTTGTGAGCCATAGTATCTGTTCAACTATTCAATTCTGCCTTTCTAGTGTGAAAGCAGCCATAGATGAAATGTAAAGGAGTATAACTATGCTCCAACAAAAGTTTATTTATGGATACTAAAATCTGAATTTCATACAACATTCACATGTCATAAAACATTATTCTTTTGACTTTTTTCAACCATTTAAAAATGTAAAAGGCATTCTTAGCTCACAGGCCATACGAAAACAGGAGGCAGGCTGGATTTAGCCCACAGGCCATCATTTGCCAACCCCATTTAGACGATAAAGCTCTCTGTGGCATCTAATGGCACCAAACACATTTAGGCACAGAACAAATACTCTCAATGAGATTTTCAGCTTTACTTTTCAGTCCCTGCCATTTTATTTTCAGAAAAGGCAGACATGAGAATATCTCAACAACAGAACAGTGGGAACCTGACCATACCTGCCCTACACTAAAGCTAACCTAGAGTTTTCCGCCTCTCTCTGTTAGGGACTATGGTACCATAATTCCTGGCATACAGTAATTTCTGGTGAACGAACCTCAACACCTGTCTAGACATTTCCTGTTACGAAAGACGAAGAGTAAAAGCTGCGTTTGCAGATCACCCGCTAGTCTAGAAGATGACTTTGTGTGAACCAGAAAAAAACAAGGCCTAGAAAGGCACACAGCTTTGGACAGTGCTACTTTATGCACTATCTCTGAGGAGATGAACATTTTTTTCCAAAGGGTCCCCTCCATCACCCAAGACAGACACAATACCACAAGTATAAATGGATTTCACTTTTGTACCAAAAAAAAAAAAAAAAAGATGCCCCTTCCTCTGGGTAGACTCAGCCCTACACTAGGGCCAAGGCTGGGCTGGCCAAATGCAGACTAGATTTCATACCCCGGCTGATCAGAGGTGCACAATCACAAGCAATGGTCCTAAGTATTTAAAAAAGGATCTTTAAAAACAAATTACCCATAGCTTGCAACATTTTTCAAAGTATCTCAATATGCAAAAACAGATGCCTAAAAGACCAAAGATAAATGAGAGTAGTACGCCACTTCACAATTTAAAATTAAAAAAAAGAACCCTACCATTAAGATCAGACTTCTTAATAAAACATGTATGTACTCTGTATTCTCTTTAATAATCAGAATTCAAATGACTATGCGTTTATCATAAAAAAAACTCTGGCTAAAATGTGTCAACAACTATGACAAGTACCTGAAAAAGCTTTAATAAATATATATTAGTCTTTTTGATAAAGGCACATGATCAATAAATATATAGAGCATTGAAAATTTTTTGGTTCCTTCTATCTAGAAAATCTAACTTCAGTAAAGTAACTTCATGTTGACTATAAATGTTTTCTTCTCCTATATAATGCCATTATGAATTAACAAAAGCAGCTGTGACTACAACTGTATAAAATAACAAAGTAGTGCATGCTAATTCTGATTTTGCTCAGCAGAAACCATTTTTGCTTTTCTACTGAAAGCAAAAGAATCAAAGGACAAAAGCCATATTAAGTTCTGAGTCATGTACAAGACACCAAAAAGAAAAAGGAAAGGGGGACGACTGGCTAGCTTAGTCAGTAGAGCATGTGACTCTTGATCCAGGGGTTGTAAGTTCAAGCCCCTTGTTGGGTGTAGAGACTACTTTTAAAAAAATGAGAGGGCACCTGGGTGGCTCAGTCATTAGGCATCTGCCTTCAGCTCAGGTCATGGCCCAGGGTCCTGGGATGGAGCCCTGCGTCAGGCTCCCTGCTCGGAGGGGAGCCTGCTTCTCCCTCCCGCACTCCGCCTGCTTGTATTCCCTCCCTCGCTGTGTCTCTATCAAGTAAATATATAAAATCTTTTAAAAAAAATAAAAAAATGAGAAAGAGAAGAGGATGGGAAGCAGAGATTTTTCTTTTTCTTAAAAATAAAGAAGGGCCAGACTTTGTTGCTGTTCTGTGGGTCTGCAGTCTCTGTTCCTCGAAAATTAATCTAACCACCTTCCTTCACCCTTCCCCCGTTTCCTTAAAGCATCTAATTGATATTCTTTGTTCCATCAGGTTCCCCCTATCTTTAGAGATTTGGGTTCTGTGAACATTCAACTATGCAGTCCTCACTGTGGGGACTCATTTCCACTGAACCTCTGGTAGCATTTCTGACACACCACTCACTTGATCCTCCTCGGATTTTATATGTGTTCACTTTGTCTGCCTGTCTATTCTCGTCCTGTGTCTCGTCTTAACCTCTTAAGAGATAAATAAGCTCCAAAATACTGGAATTGAAGTGCTTCGTCATCTAAATCCTCACAGCATACTTTATATAGTCACAACACTTATCTACCGTTCTCCTTGCACAGGCCTAATCTTCCCACACTGGACCATGTATTACAGTTCTCCTTGCACAGTATTACAGTTCTCCTTGCACAGGTCTAATCTTCCCACACTGGACCATGAATTAAGGGTAAAGGCTATGTATGATTCATTTGCTGATTTTTCAAAGTACCTAGCATAATGCCTTACAGAGTAGGTATCCAAAGCCTTGGTTGAATAAATACATGAAATGTTTCTGTGGAAAGACAAGGCACAACACTAATAACTTTTGAGACCTACTATCCCAGAAAATGCACCTTTTTCAAGAAGTTTTCGGCAAACGTTTCTTGCCCTTTGGCTTATTTTCCTATGTACTTCATTCAGGAACTATCTTATTATATGAACACCTACTACAGTGATCAGCCACTAAAGTGTCTTTGCACCTTTGGCCTTTCTGACTCACATGCCCCACTACTGATTTTCCCCTTCCTGTCACAAACAGAAATGCTATAATGATGTTACCACTTAATAACATGCACAGCTGGTTGATTTTCCCTTTAGAGATAGCCCCAGTGGAATACAGTGGATGGCAGTAGAATTTATGGTCAGAAGAGCATCTGGTCAAATCCGCTCCTTCCACTTCAGAGAAGTTTCTATGCTTCCAAGCCTCTCCCTTTTATAAAACCTGAATTAAATACTGAACTTATAAAGTACCTAGAATATAGTACCAAGCTCATAGGAAACATTCAATAAATAGAAATTACTATTATAAGATAGTAATATTACTAAGGTAATTACCTACTACACAGTATGTATACTATGCTACTTCAAATATAACAACCTCAATTTAAGTCTGCATTTTTGAAAAGAGGATAGGAATTGGCAATTAATTGTGTTCATAATGGCTTGAACATAGTTTTCATAAGCAGATGACCACCCACATCAAAATGCATCTGCTTACCTCACTGCCCTGCATGGTCTTTGCTGGGTTAGCAGAAGGGATGGCAGCATTCAGCTCAGGCTCCGGCTTACACAGAAGTGCAATGGTGTCACGGTGAGACTGATAACGTTCTTTCACTTGCCCATCTGCTTGCACAGCTTTATCCAAAACTGTTCTGAAGTTGGTTCCCTCTGTGGGGGGGGGAAAATGTTACCAGAGTATAGCAATGACTTTAACAGTAACATTTAGAGGCTGGTTATACTTTTAGTTCTTTTTCCCCTCTTCTATGGGCCCTAATTCATTATATAATGGAAATTGAGCTCCTGTCACTCTTGGCATTTTTGTTTCTGGCAAAATGCACAGGTATACCTTAAAATACATTTGTGGTTACTATCCACCAAGTAAAAACTAACCAACATTAGTCTAATCTTTTCCTACAACTCGTTAATATAGAAAGAAATCATTCACTCCAAAAATTGTTACAACTTACTTAAAAAGTATTCCCCTCTCAAAGGACTACTGCTTCAACTTGACTTAAAAGAACAGCAGATAACATTTTTAGAAAAAAAAGTCAATAGTACTAATTATATAATAAATAAATAATAAATAAAACAAGTCTCTAGGTACCATAAAGACACATTCTTAACAAACACAAATCTTAATAATTAAAGTCTTAAAAAATAATAATTTGATTTCAAAATAACTGGTAAAACTCACCTTTTACCACCCACTACTAAGTGAAATGAAATTACAAAACCATATGCATATAATATGATCTCATTTAGGAGTGCCTGAGTGGCTCAATCAGTTGAGCGTCCAACTCTTGGTTTCAGCTCAGGTTACAATCTCAAGGTCGTGAGATCGAGCCCTGTGTCACGCACCACGTTCAGTGGGGAGTCTTCTTGAGATTCTCTCTCCCCTCCCCCAAGCTTGCACATTCTCTTTCTCTCACTCTCTCTCAAATAAAATCTTTAAAAAAAAAAAACTGACCTCATTTATTTTTTAAAAACACGCATAGAGCAGGGCGCCTGGGTGGCTCAGTCGTTAAGTGTCTGCCTTTGGCTCAGGTCATGATCCCAGGGTCCTGGGATCGAGCCCTGCATCAGGCTCCCTGTTCAGCGGGGAGCCTGCTTCTCCCTCTCCCACTCCCCCTGCTTGTGTTCCCTCTCTCTCTGTCTCTGTCAGATAAATAAATAAAATCTTAAAAAAATACATATGCATAAAGCTTAACAGCAGTTCCTGGAATCTACTAGTTACATAGATGCTCTTAAAAAAAAAAGGCACAGGGCTTGGAACAAGAAAAGAGAGTTACAGAATCATTTTCATTTTTACTATATTTTTTTTTAGAATTTTTTAGAATTTTGGGGACACCTGGGTGGCTCAGCCAGCTGGGTGTCTGACTCTTGATTTCAGATCGGGTCATGATCTCAGAGGAATGAGATCAAGCCCCAGGTCAGGCTCTGTGCTCATGAGGAGTCTGCTTGAGATTCTCTCCCTCTCCTTCTGCACACATACTCCTACCATGAGCTAAATCTTTTTTAAAAAAAGAATTTTTTAGAATTTTTAAGAATCTGAACTTCTTATAATGAACATGAATCACCTCTGTTATTTATTTTTTATCTTACACTGAACAGAGGAAAAAAACCTGTGTTTTCAAAATAGCAGTTTCAGTAAAAACAGGTTTATAACTGACCCTAATTTAATCAAGCAAAAATATGGATCTAAATTGGGAATTTATATGGGCACCTGGATGACTCAGTCAGTGAAACATGCAACTCTTGATCTCAAGACTGTGAGTTTAAGCCCCACCTTGGGTATAGAGATTACTTAAAAATAAAATCTTAAAAAAAAAATTGGGAATTTATTCAAGTGAAAGCCATTTATACACATTTTTACCTGCTCTTAAAGGCTTATAGAGTTCATTAGATGGTGTCCTTTGCCAGCGTTCCTTGAATTTTGCTCTTAAATCGTTGTCAGTTGCTTCTTCTTCATCCAACAATCTTAATGACTTTTAAAAAGGAAGCAAAGTAACAATGAAATATCATTTCTGGTATAAAAAAAATTAAAACATTTTTTTAATGCTCAGCCTCAATATAGGTGAGAAATAATGGATGGGAATATCCCAACTTTACTGGCTGAACTATAAAATGGTACAACAGGAATGCCTGGGTGGCTCAGTTGTTAAGCAACTGACTTCGGCTCAGGCCATGATCCCAGCGTCCTGGGATCGAGCCCCAAGTCGGGCTCCCTGCTCTGCGGGAGGCCTGCTTCTCCCTCTCCCCCTGCTTGTATTCCCTCTCTCGCTGTCTCTCTCTGTGTGTCAAATAAATAAATAAAACCTTAAAAAAAAAAAAAGATACGATTTTTGCTGCACGAATACGAGTTATAACATATTTAACAAAGTCTTATCAAATTAAAGGCTAGATTAGCCATTACCTTACTCAGTAAATTAAAAAGGAAGAAAAACTAAGAGATTATGTATATCCATACAACCAACACTACTTTAAACAAAGATTCTTTTCAAGATTAAAACAGAAAGCCTTTAGACCTTAGATACCATAAATAAAACAAAGAGAAAGACGTTAATTTATCCACATGAAAATCAAAGATTTAGACTTTTATCCCAGCACAACAAACTAAAAAGTAACAAATACAAAATGACTTTTGAATGTGTCTCTGGGAAGACAGAATAGTAGGGGACCAGAAACACAAGAAAGTGCTAATAATCTACCAGCAGCAACAAGTGCTAAAGCACTGGTACCTGCTAATCCCTGGCATCTGAGAGCAGGGGTCTGCAAACTTTGCTGTCAAACTCTAGAGTAAGTATTTTAGGTTTTGTGGGCCTTTGTGGACCATCTCTGTCACTTTTTTTTTTTTTACAATCCTCTTAAAAAAGATTAAAATCATCTTTAACTAGTGAATCATACAGAAATAGGTCACAAGCCAAAAATTGGTCCACTGTACATATTTCACCAACTATACAGTTCACTACTGGCTTAGAGTGTGGATGTCACAGAACAGGAGCAGGACACAAGAAACTTGAATGGGGCTGCTATGAGTGGAGGTCACATCAGAAGCATTGCCCTCCCTCAGACTGGGATACTTCCACATGGGTGACACTCACTGGCTGGATTTTTAAAAAGGAAGACTACCTGACAAAGGAAATTTACTTGTGTTGGCTCTAAATAGAAAACAAAAGAAGTATCACCTAAGATTCCTAATCAAAAGCCTGACCTTAGGACTGGAAATCACACTACCTATGTGACACAAAGCTCTAAGATGTACCTCTGACAAAAAGGTTAACTACAAAATAATAAAAATAGTAATAATGAAACAAGATGGGATGGGGAAGGAGACAAACCATAAGAGACTTCTAATCTCATAAAACAAACTGAGGGTTACTGGGGGGTGGGAGGGTAGGGATAGGGTGGATGGGTTATGGACATTGGGGAGGGTTTGTGCTTTGGTGAATGCTGTGAAAGATGTAAGCCTGATGATTCACAGACCTGTACCCCTTGGGCAAA